>OZ010787.1:177316262-177703762 GCA_963932465.1 Maratus speciosus
AGCCGCAATTATGCCAAGGCTCCATTACTAAAAAAGTATTTTAAAACAGAGTTCACGTAACTCTTAAAATTTCTAAATTTTATAACTATCATTTTACCCGCTAAAATTCTTAAGGTTCTTTCAAAATTTTCAACTTGATTCTAAAAAAATATTAGGTCATTAATTCCGTTAATCGTGAAATATTTCGTGATTGTCAAAGCACAGCACTTTCCTTCACTTTGTTCGGTTGAAAATCTTACCAAGTTGATTCCGTCCTGAATTTTCTGAAATTTTTATTTAAAAAAATCTGTCATCAGTCCAAAAATTCAGACATAAAAAAGTTTCACCAAAAATTATTGGGAATTTTGACAAATGATCACCAAAAAAAGATGCAAATTTCATTAAGATCACAGGGGGAAAAAGGAAATTTCAACAAAGAATTAGGAAGGAAAAACTCAAATTTCATTGGGATATTCCATATTTTGGAGTGAAATGATTTTATAATCATTTAGTGGTTTTATAAAAAGATAACACTAAAAAAAGATTATTTTGATGTAAAGAAAAAGTTAACAAAAATATAAAATTTTGATTTGGTGAAAAGTGATGATGATATCAAAGGACCCCCCCCCCCCTTAATTTCTCCCTAGAATTATATTTTATCATCAAGTGCTAGACCCTTCCTTATCTCCCTAAAGTAATAAGGTTATATATGTACAGCCCCTATGTTACATATTTTAGAAATTAAGGTTTTAGATTTTACTGTAACAGTATTCAGATTTTCTTTTTAGGGGATATTAAATAGTTTTTTAAATAAAATGCCTAATTTAATGAATATTATTTAATAACTGTTTTCTTAATTTAGGTCATGTATGCAACAGATAGAGAAGATCTGAAAAAAAAAATATGATGAAACTTTGAAGTGAGAAAAAAAATAACACAAAATTTGTCAAAAGATTTTTGAAATTTTTTGAGAGAGGAGAGGAATGGTTAGCTTTTCACAGGTTAAACATAATAACTAGAAGTCACAATACAAACAATTTATGTGAAGCGACAATCCGTGTAATAAAGGAATAATACTGTCAAGAACAAAGGCATTCAATGTGGTTGCCTTAGTAGATTTTGTTATAGATGTTTTCGATAAATATTTAGTCTCAAGACTTATAAAGAAATCAAGAGGGGAGAAAACCTATGATAATCTGTATGGTGATCTATGCTCAAAAATGGAAACAGTTAGGATGAAGAATGTAATGAAATTGGAGGAAAATGTTTATTTGGTGCCAAGTAGCACACGGCTAAATATCAGGTGCATGGTAAATACATAAATTGGGTACTGCACCTGTCTTAATGGTAAGACAGGTGCTTTTTGTAAGCACCAGTGATTCGTAATGAACCACTTAAACATTAAATTACCCAATGGTTCAAATGTCCCTAGGACCATTGAACTGTCTGAATCATTTTTTGGACCATTTTTGCCCAATGGTGATGACCAGAGGGTGCGTCCGGAAAATGAAAACTCAGCTGAAAGTTGTAGTGCTGACTTCTTACATTTAAATGCAAAAGTACCTGCAATTGAAGAAAATGAGTTAAGAACAACTTTTTTTCTAAACGAGAATACAAATGCTTCAGAAGAAGAAAAGGAAGATTTTTTGAAACAAATAAAAAGACATGACATTTAATATACACAAGAAAACAATGTTAAAATTAACAAAATGCATGAAAAGCATTAATAGTGATGGCATGCTAAATGAAAAATTAATTAGAGTAAATGCTGCTTTAAGCATCAAAAGAAAAAAAATTAATGTCCAACCTACTGCCATAAACAGGCGTGGGAAAGGTATGCCAAAGAAGAGAACTCCTGTCCCAGCTGGCAGACCATCAAAATTGAATTTCAATAAAAACCGAAAACATTCGCTAAAAGAAAATATCAAAAAAAATTATCTAATTCAAAAAATAAATTGTCAAAAAAAAAGTCTTTACATCATTGGATGGAATAAGCACTGGCCTCCAAAAGTTTAGGGACGGCGACCAGATGCTTTCGATTGTACATGGCTTGTCAAATATCTATGGAAATTCTTGAAGATTTTTGATTTAATCTTTTTTAAATGAAGATTTAGTTGCGGGAACATGCTCAAAATGGCCTGTCATTGTAGAAAATGACTGTAGGTATTGATGAACATTTGTGAAAATGTTTTTTGTTTATAGCATAGTGTCTTCAACCACTATTTAACACCACTTTCTGAAAACTTGAAAACGATCAGTAGAAACAGCATACTGCAATTAAAACATGAATATATATATTGAATATTTGATGAGATATAAGCATTTGTATGAAATAATTCTTCACTGTGCGTGCATAAAAGATTACACAATTATTTTATAATTTGGTAACCAGTTATTTAGGGCAACTTATAGAAAAAGTCCAGTCAAATATTACAATAATTTAAAAAAATATAGGAGCCATAGTAACTGTATTATAAGATATTTTTCACAATTCCGTCAATGTATCTTTCTGAGTTTTAACAATATTTCACTACATTTTTTACATAAGTGGCCCTAAACATCTGATTGTCAAGTTATGAAATAAAAATTTTCTATTCTTTCATGTATGTACAGTTTGATTATTTCATACAAATGCCCATATCGAATATTCAATATATTCATGTTTTAATTGCAGTATACTCTTTCTACTGTTCTTTTCCATATTTTTGGAAAATGGTGTAAAATTTGGTTGAACTCCATGTTCTATAAATGAAAATCATTTGAATTTTTCACAGAAACGTTAAATAGGATCTTACATAGTGATTTGCTACAGTGTCAGACCATTTTAGCATTTTCTGTTTCATTGAGGATCATAAATATTTTATTAAATTTATTGTTGTCCCCTTAATTGTTCCTGTGACTAAGTCACCGAAAAATGTGAAGTCTTCACACAGCCTTGAAGTTAAAGCATAATTTGTCAAAATTTTCGGTAGATATTTGACAAACCATGTACAATCGAAAGCATTCGATCACAGTCCCCAAACTTTTGCAGGCCAGTGTATTTGGATTTATTTTATATGCAGATAAAAAAGAATTTCGGTAAATTTTCAAATCCACAAATGCCTACAATCTGTACATCATTGCAGATGAAAAAAGTGAAACTTACTAAATTACAATAAGAAATTACTTGGCGCAGTACAATATAAATAAAAAACGTTTACAGTACCAAAACACTTGATTTCTTGTTGCAAACTAGTTTCAGTAACAACAGCATACCGCCATCAGTGCAAAATATAATTGCTCGGAAAAGAAAATTGCTGAAATATATGTAGAAGTGGATTCAAAGATAAAGTTAATTAGCCAATTGGAAATTTTGGGAAACGGCCCATGTGAGCGGATTCAAAGATAAAATTATTGGACAATAGAATTTAAGGAAAGTTTAGAGAACAGTCAATAAGATATAATAAATGTAATGTGGAAACATGCAAGTGAAATTTATGAACAAAAGGTTTTTATATAATTTTTCCAGCAATCTGACAACGGAGGAATAGAAAAATCAAAATTAACATTTTAAAGATTTTTATAAATATGAATGCTTCAAGAAAGTAAAGTTCATGAATGGAAGTGAGTTTTGAGACAATTTTTGCGGCGCTAAAGTCTAAATTGTGATTCATTTTCCTACAATGTTTAGCATTGGTAGATTCGTTAATTTCTTCTTTCTGAACATATTGCTTGTGCTCTTTAGTTCGAAACTTTAAAGTGCGCTTGGTTTGTCCAATATAAGAAAGACCACATTGACAACTTATACTATAGATACTCCAGGAATTGGATATCCCAATAGGATCTTTCAGTTTGGAGAGAGTAAGTTTATTAGCAGGGATGAAAATTATTCTAAAGTCAAATTGCCTAAGGATTTTGGCGATGTAAAAGCTGGACTTGGGAAAGAAATGTAAAATGATGCTATTATTTGGTGAAGGAGATTTACGTGAGCTTGAGGAACGAAGATGCTGCAATTTAATTAAAGTAGTATCGATATTGGAAGGATTGTAACCTCTGCCGGGCTTTGAGATATTGAATTTCTGAATTTAGTGAGTGGGAATCAGAGCAAAGATTTAACGCATGATTTACAAAGGTATAAAAAGCGACCATTTTCTTACAAGCGGGATTACATGAGTGAGCATGGGATGGAAGAGAAACAGCGAAACTTTTGCTGTAGACGGATATAGTTGATAGAATAGATTTAGGCAAATTCGGCTATAATTTTTTGCTCAAAACTGATTACCCTGCTCCGTCCTATAGCACATTAAACAGGCGAATTCGCGGTATCCCAGTTAACTTTGTTGTTCTGACGGATCTGCTTCATTTGTTAAGGACAAAGGTGGACTGCTTGGATGCAAATGACAAATTCTGTGCCATTTCTGTTGATGAAATGGGAATAGAAACCCAGTCAAGATTTTGACACATCAAATAAATCTTTTGTTGTCAAAATTACTTTGGGATCTGCTGAAGGTGTAGGGAATCACTGTTGTCTTACTTCGAGGCCTTAAATGTTTATGGAAGCAAGTTGTAGCTCATGAAATTACTGGTCGTTCTTGCAGTGGCTTGGATATGTATCAGCTTATGGAATCAACAATATCAGCTGTGAGGGAAATAGGCCTTTCTGTTAAAGCTACTGTCTCAGATATGGGGTCAAACAATGAAGCAATGTGGATTGAATTTGGTGTGTGTGTTAATAGAAAAACACGAGAAACATCCTACACCATAGGTGATTCAACAGAAAAAATTCATTCGATAGCTGATGTTCCACATTTGCTAAAAAAATTGAGAGGCGCCTTCTTGAAACATGAACTGATTATCCCACAAGATGCTGTTGACGAATATCATCTTCCATCGAAATTTGTAAAAAGTAAATATTTGTTAGACTTGTGGGAATCAGAAGTAAATAATGATTTCAGGTTGCTTCACCATCTGAGCAGAGAACACTTATTTCCTACAAAGTATACCAAAATGAATGTGGCCTTAGCAATACAGCTATTTTCAATTGAAACATCTGTAAGGCTACGTGAATTGCCAACTGATGCTCTGACGACTGCATGGTTCGTTCGAGAAGTGAATGACTGGTTTAAAATAACGTCAGCCAGGCACTGCAAGGAAGGGATCATGATTGACAAACGAGCTGAAAAATTTGAGTTCCTCAACAACTTCATTCACACTATCCAACATATGAATTTGATAAATGTTGGAAGCCTGTGCAAACAGGTATCATAATGTCAACCGTTAGTGTGATGAATGTTGCTTCAGAAATGTTTTCAGAAGGCTGCACTTTTTTTTACCTTCGAGGCTGAGCCAGGATGGATTAGAGAATGTTTTTTCTCAGATACATAGAAAAGCAGGGTTCAAGCCAACTGCACTGCAAGCCAAAAGGGCACTAAAATTAATATGTGTATCTGAATTCGTTTCTGATTTGAAGAACACAAATTGTTTTACAGATAGCGATTCCCACCTTCTAAGTTTTTCAAAAGAAAATATACCTTTGATGAAGCCTAAAGTTGCAGTTGAAAGTGTAACACCTTTGTCTGGGCCAGTGACAACATCACCTAAGCAAGAAGATGACATCCATTATATTGCAGGTGCAGAATTAGCTGCAATGTAGAAAAAAATTGTTCAGCTTGCACAGGTGCCATTGTTCATGCAGTAGATGATGCTGAACCACTTGTGCCTCGACATTGGGCATTATTCACTGAATATTGCAACTTAGGTGGATTGTGAACAGCAGAATCCGGTGTATACCGAATATGCCGTGAGGCTGAAAGATGTATAAAAAAAAATTTGACATGGGAAGAAATCTCAATTGATAATGCACTCATTGTCAACATCAAAGAAAATTGCAGTAATGTTGTTCTACCAACATGCTGCAATATCAAAGAAGTGATAAGTTATAGCTTGATCACTAGATGCAAAGCAATAACAAAAACCCTGAAAATTAAGAAAACACCTGCAGTCATGTACAGTTCAGCTTCTTTGTCAAAGAGAATGTAATTTAACATCTTTTTTAATTTTATATGCCTTCAGGATATTTCTAAAATTCACATTTTTTTATCTTGGAATCAGTGATATCTTAGAAATCGTCTGCGTATTTTGTTTTACAGTAAATGTGCTAAAGAAACAAGTGAGTGAAAAAAATGGAAATAACTCGTGAAGGTTTCCGTTCGATGAATTTTCATGATTTTAAGAAAGGTCTCACTCAACAAGAATGCTTAGTAGCGCTTCTTGAAACTTTTGGTAATGAAGCACCATCAGAAAAGACTGTTTACAATTGGTTTGTAAAATTTCATCGTGGTCGTGCGTCCGTCAGTGATAAATCTCGTGAAGGACGACCAAAATCGGTATGTCACGTATCATGAGATAGAAGCATCCCTTGGCATATCACAGACTGAAATACATTCAATTTTGATTGAACATTTAGTTGTTAAAAAGATTTGTTCCAGATGGATTCTGCACAATTTGAGAGAAGCTCAAAAATAAGTTCGTTCAAATTTGGTGTAAGGAAATGCTAAAAAAATTCAAATTTGAAACTGCAAAATCCATATACAAAATCATTACAGGTGACAAAACTTGGATATATTCGTTTGAGCCAGATGAACTGAATCCTACGAAAGTTGTTCGTTCACGAAGCACTTCCAAGAAAATGTTTGCTTGTTTCTTTGGCCTTACAGCACATATCACAACCATTCTTTTAGGGGATAGGAAAACTGTTAACGATAAATGGTATACAGAAATTTGTTTGCCAAAAGTCATCAACGAAATTAGGAAAAACAACAAAAAACACCACATCATTCTTCATCACAACAACGCCAGCTCCCACACACTACGTGAAACAATTGATTATTTGAAGAATAAAAATATCGAATCAATGTCTCATTGCCCATATTCTCCTGATTTGTCACTTAACGACTTTTTCTTGTTCCCTTATGTCAAAGAGAAAATGTGTGGACAGTGATTTTCATCACCCCAAGAAGCTGTTGATGCCTTTCAAAACTATGTTTCTGAGACATCTACTTCAGAGTGAAAAACTGTTTCAAGAATTGGTTTGAACGGATGGAAAAGTGTATAATTCTTAAAGACGAATATTTTGAAAAGCAATAGAACAGTTTGTTCCCCAAAAATTCTTTTTCTTCTTACTTCTTGTAGAATTTAAAAAGACAATTTACATCTGCCCTTAGAATGGACTTTGATGGAATATTGTTTTTCAATTGTTATTTAAGGGTGTTCTCAAATCCAAAGGGACAACTTTCTGACATAAGTTTTAATTTATTTTTGTTCGAAAATGCATGAAACTAGCTGGTGTTGTTGTTCAGAAACTATGTAATTGAGCTGTTTTTTTTTTTTATTCTTTTTCAAACGCAATAGATCTTTCAGAAAATAGTGTCAAAGTGGCGTTTTGAACTGAATTTCCGCGTGAAGAAAGAAAGAGCAGGCGATAAACGTGTTTGTCACGTGATAAAATTCGCTTATAACTCAATGGGTAATTGATTGATTAAAAAATGGAAAAACAGTTTGATTCTAAATTGCTTCCATGGCCAGGCTTTCCAATTTTATACCTTTCCGTTAAAAAATGAATTTGTAAATGTGTCAAAAAGTTTTGCACTTGTTGAGCAGAGCGTTTAAGGCCTTAACAAATTTTGAAACTTTAATCATATAATTTTCTTATAGATATTACTTTATGCTGCCTACAAAACTCAAAGTAAATAGGACTGTTGATAATGTACTGAATATAAGTTTTTTCTATATGACCCCTCATAAGTGTAAATTATATTGCACTTATTTTACTACGAAAATTAACCTTGCAATTATGTATCTTTACATCTTCCTTTGAAAAGGACTCGTTGGAATATCATATTTCAATTGTTATTTAGTGAATTTGAAAGTTTCATCTTAAAACTTTCTTATCAATAATTCTCCATGCTTCCTACAAAAGTTTAATAAAACTTCTGATCATGTACTGAATATCGTGTATTTTCCATCTGACCTCTCATAAGTGTAATTTATATTGCATTTATTTTACTACAAAAATGAATATTACAACTATATATCTTTACATCTTCCTTTGTAAAGGACTTTGTTCGAATATTGAATTTCAATTGTTATTTAACTAATTTGGAAGTTTCATCTGAAAACTTTCTTATCAATATTTCTCCATGCTTCCTACAAAAGTTTAATATGCACTTCTGATCATGTACTGAATATCATCTATTTTCCATCTGATGCCTCATAAGTATAAATTATATTTGAGCTTTTTTATTTCAAAAATGAATATTACAATTATATATATCTTACTCTTTTTGCCAGATATGGAATTATCCATCTGCCTTTGAAAAGGACTTTGTTGGAATATTGTATTTCATTTGTAATTTAACGAATTTCAAAGTTTCATCTTAAAACATTCTTATCAGTATTTCTCCATGCTTCCTACAAAATTTTGTTAACACCTCTGATCATGTACTGAATATCGTCTATTTTCCATCGGATGCCTCACAAGCGTAAATTATATTGCATTTATTTTACTACAAAAATGAATATTACAACTATATATCTTTACATCTTCCTTTGAAAAGGACTTTGTTGGAATATTGTATTTCAATTGTTATTTAACGAATTTCAAAGTTTCATCTTAAAACTTTCCTATCAATATTTCTCCATGCTTTCTACAAAAGTTTAATAACACTTCTGATCATGTACTGAATATCGTCTATTTTCCATCGGATGCCTCACAAGCGTAAATTATATTGCATTTATTTTACTACAAAAATAAATATTACAACTATATATCTTTACATCTTCCTTTGAAAAGGACTTTGTTGGAATATTGTATTTCAATTGTTATTTAACGAATTTCAAAGTTTCATCTTAAAACTTTCCTATCAATATTTCTCCATGCTTTCTACAAAAGTTTAATAACACTTCTGATCATGTACTGAATATCGTCTATTTTCCATCGGATGCCTCACAAGCGTAAATTATATTGCATTTATTTTACTACAAAAATGAATATTACAACTATATATCTTTACATCTTCCTTTGAAAAGGACTTTGTTGAAATATTGTACATATGCCCTTCAAATGGACTGTTTTGTAGTATTACTTTTCAATTATTTAAAAATTTTGAAACTTTCTTATCAATATTTATTCATGCTTCAAATGAAAGTCGCATTAAATAAAACTGCTAATAATGTAATTAATATCGACTTAGATTAAGTTAAATAATGCTGTAAAAAGTGATAGGATACAGTGGTGTAGTCGTAAAAAAAGCAGACGGTATACGCTCTAAGCAGAGGGTATACGGTCAAGGCAGAGGGTATACCCTACAGTTTGTATACTATAGCTTTTTTGAAAAACAGAGGGTATACGGTGTTCCTTAAAAAAATCCAGAAGGTATACGGCGTATACCACCGTATACCCTCCACTACATCCCTGATAGGATATCTTTATTAAGATTAACGATCGTTTCGTCGCGCAAACGGCGACATTTTCAAAATCATTCACGATAGGAAATATTTTCACATAATTGAAAAACAATAAACATAGTAAACAATTGTTTTTAAATTATGTGAAAATATTTTCCAGCGTGAATGATTTTGAAAATGTCGCCGTTTGTGCGACGAAACGATCGTCAATCTTAATAAAGATATCCTATCACTTTTTATAGCATTATTTAACTTAATCTGTTTATAAGTGATTATTATGCATGTTTTTATAGAATATCGCTTTTTTATTATATTACCCCTCATAAGTGTAAATTATATCACACAAATTTTACTATGAAAGTTAACCTTACAACTATATATCGTTTTTATGCGTGCCTTTCAATTGAACTTTGTTTGAATATTTCATTTGTTATTTAAGAAATTTTAAACTTTCTTTTCAATATTCATACAGTCGTTCTAAAAATGTTAAATAACAAAACTGACATACTGAATATTATCTCTTTTTCATATGATGTTTACATTTAATTTGCTTTTAGAAAATGAATATTACGAATATATATATACATCTGCAATTTTTTGCCACATGTAAATTGATAAATTCGCCCCTTCAAATGGAATGTTAGAATGTTATATTTCGATTATTATTTAATACTTTTGAAATTTTCATAGTCTTTAAAATAATCTATCCATTCTTCTTTGATTAATTAGCTTAAATAAGATCTGAACATGCTTTTAGTGTCTGGTTTTCTCATGTGAGGACACATAACAATAAATTACATCGTTACAATTTTCATATGCCCTTTAACTGTTGATTTTTTTTCTTCTTTATTGAATGAAGAAATTTGAATTTTGATCATATCATACAGAGTTTATTTTTAATATGCAATCCATTGTAAAAATCTGTAGCGCTATTATAGTTTGAAGTTAAGTAGAAAATAATAACTGTAAAAATTATTTGTCCAAAATTATCTTTTGTTTTATATACAGTAAAACCTCCCTGTGCGACCACCTCCCTTAAAGACCATTTTTTCATGGAACGAAATCTATTCCCATAGGCTCAATACTAATTTTACCTTCATTCAGAGACCATCCCAGTTAAACTCCCCCCATGAGAGACCAATTTTTTTGAAGAAAATGAAACAAATTTCGTTTTTTCCTGGGCGCTTGAAGAAGGTTTTATTAGAAAAATAATTCCGGAGAGCGCATTATTCATCAAACTTCTAAACTAATTTAAGAATTTTTTTTATATTTACTTCCGGTAACTTTTAAGTGTTTAAATCCCTTTGTGCCTTTTTAGGCAATGAATTTTACTCTGATGAGAAATTAAGAGTAACTGTCAATAAACTCCCCTGCTCTATTCTGTCAGGAAACTCTCAAAGAAATAGATAAATTAAAGAAATCGTCATTATTTGTTCCCGTCCAAAAAAAAAAAAAAAAAGAAAGAAAAAACATTTACTTACTGAACTTTGAAAGGACTTGGACATAAAAGTTATAAAAGATAAAACCTTAAAATCACAACAAACATCAATGTATTCATTTTTTTAAACTCTGCAGTAATTAACTTTTGTTTTGATACTTAAATTTTCATATTTTTGCCTAATGTGAAAAATAAATTTTAGTAACATTAATTGTTACATTTTTTGAACAATTAAAATCTAGATTTAAACATGACCTCCATTAAGCGACCACCTCTCGGAGCGACGAATTTTTATTGGAACGGAACGTGGTCGCTTTAGGGAGGTTTTACTGTATATGAATATATATATTTGGTGTTTGTCATTTCTTTAAAAGTGAAAATATGAATGTCAGGTATCATGAACGGATGTATTTCAACCCTGAAATGAAATATTTGTTCAACTATTTTATTGTTAGACATATGTTATGGTAAATTAAATATTAATGGAAAATGTCTGAACACAGTTTCAAAACACAAGAATGGTTCTGTCACAAGTCATATGTAATGGAAGATATTCCGTCTCTGTTTTGCTAAAATAAGTTAATTTTAGGTCCTATTATAGAAAATTCACTGCTTTGCTTAAAGTTTGTTAGAAAGTGCGAACTAGTAAATATATTAAATATAGATACATATATTTTGCTCTTTCATGAGATGTGATAAGAGGAAAGAAAAAAAGGAGCATTATTTAATGGATGCATTTCAGATTTTTAAATTGTTTTTTCAATGCATAATTATTCAATGAGTTTTTTCTATGCATAATGTGTAATTATTCAATGTGTTTTTTCAATGTATAATTATTCAATGTTTTTTTTCAAAGTATGATGTCTAATTTTCAATGTGTTTTTTGAATGTGTAATTATTTATTTTAAATTCTTACCTGATAAAATCACATTTTGAAAAAGATATTTATATTTAATTCAATATTTTACTTATTTTTTATTTTTTACTTTCTAGTGTTTAGAATACTTCATTGTTACAGTTTTGAAGTCAATTGGCTTATTTTAGCAAACGTGGTCTGGCTCTCCATTGTAGTTGTAACCATAACGAATATTGGGCAATTAATTAACTGTAACCGGCCAATGAAAAAATGGCATGTAGTTAATTTATGGTTCAGTTCTAAAAATATTAAAATGTTATATTGTCTTTGGAGACACTCTTGTATACTTTTTTTTTTATAATTCTAACCTCCCGAGAGTGAAAAATCGATTAAAAGTTTTAGCTTTGCATACATGCATCAAATTAATTGAAATAAAATGTCACTCGGAACTTATCACCCATTAGTATAAATAAATTGCAAGAAACTACAGATTTTCCTGTGTTCAACCATTTGAATATAGGTCTCCATCGTCAACGGGTGTATTGTAGTTTTATAAACTGTACAGAAATGCATTTTTATCTTTGTAGTGAAGCTTAAAAAAAAAGATTTATTTTTCTGAAAAACAACTTCTACTTTAACATATTTTTTTCATTCTTCATAATCTCAGTAACTCAGTTATATTATTTAGATGTTCAAATTCTACTTCGTAAGTTTTTTTTTCTTCATTTACGTCAAAATATACCAAATATTTTAACAGTAGTTTTGTTCATAATATTATTTACTGTTAATTTTATGTATTTATTATTTCAATGTTTTTACTACTGGTGTCCTTAATCAAGTAGATAGTACTTTTTAGATGGTTTTTAGTATGTTAGGAGCATTATTAACAAATTTTGAAAGTTTAATAATTTTTATTTCATATTAATACTTGAAAATTTTCCAAAGAGAAACATTCGCCTTGCGTGCAATATTTCAAATGAAAATCAAATTTCAAATTAATTGCTTAAAAGGCGCAAAGGCCTAGTAAAAAAGATTCCATTCCGGCACTCGAACCCGGGCCACCAGTATAGCGCACTGACATTCTACCGACTAAACCACATGGAACGATACCCAGCCTGTAACCCCTCACTATTACAGATTGGCAAGGCTACAAAAGCACCACAAGATGGAATACTTATCGTAAGCCACCGACTTGGGGGCAAGCACGAAACGAAATTAAATCCAGCATCGATTGAATCTATATTAATACTTGGAATTTTTTTTCCTAAGAGAAACATTCGTCTTACATGCAATATTTCAAATGAAAATCAAATTTCAAATTAATTGCTTAAAAGGCGCAAAGGCCAACGTAGTGAAAAAGATTCCATGCCGTGACTCGAACCCGGGCCACCAGTAATACTGGTGGCCCGGGTTCGTGTACCGGGATGGAATCTTTTACACTAGGCTGGTCTTTGCACCTTTTAAGCAATTAATTTGAAATTTGATTTTCATTTGAAATAATTTTTATTTCGTTTTTAAAATATTTATAATGAAAGTGCTAAAAGGAAATTTGAGTGGGCATTTTTATTTTGGTTAAGAAATCTGTATTCTATCCCATTGTACACTGGCTTCCAAAAGTTAAGGTACAGGGACTGGATGCTTTCGATTGTACACGGTTTGTTGAATATCTACCAACATTATTGGCGAATTGTTCTTGAACTTCTGGGATGTAAAGGGCATGTTTGATTTCATATTTCTCGGTGAAGATTTATTGGGGGTACAATTAGGGGGCTAATAATAAATTTAATAATAAAATAATATTTGCAATCACCTATGTAACAGAAAAAGCTGGAAATGGTTTGTCACTGTGGTAAATGACTATTTGGGTCCTGTTCAACGTTTGTATGCATTTGTGTAAGCATAGTACTCATATTCGTGAAGATGTGACGTTTCTGTGAAAAATTCAAAAGTTTTTTGTTTATAACATACAGAGTTTTCAACCAAATTTAACACAACTCTCCAGAAACCTGACAAAGAACAGTAGCAACAGTATACTGCAATTAAAACATGAATATGTTGAATATTTGATGAGATATGGGCACTTGTATGAAATAATTTTTAACTGCGCATGCGTGTAAGATTTCATAATTTTTATTTCATAATTTGGTAGCCAGCTATTTTGGGTAACTTCTGCAAAAAGCCCAGTCAAATATTGTGAAAACTCAGAAAGATATAGTGAATTGATTGAAAAGTTGTGGAAAAAACCGTATAATAAAGCTATTTTTAGAGAGCCACTCACTATATCGCCCCTATCTTTGTGAAATTTCTCGATATTTGACGAGGCATTTTCGATAAGTTGCCCTAAATAGCTGACTATCAAATTATGAAATAAAAATCTTACGAATATGAGTGCTATGCTTACACAAATGCACACAAACGTTGAACAGGACCCAAATAGTCATTTAACGCAGTGACAAACCATTTCTAGCATTTGCTGTTGCATAGCTGATCGCAAATATTATTTTATTATTAAATTTATTATTAGCCCCCTAATGGTCGGCCTGGCTAAATCTTCATCGAGAAATATGCAATCAAACGTGTTCTTTACATACCAGATGTTCAAGAAAAATTCGTCAATAATGTTGGTAGATATTCGACAAACCGTGTGCAATCGAAAGCATCCGGTCCCTGTACCTTAAACTTTTGGAGGCCAGTGTATATGTGTAATAGCCTAGCATCGTATGTATGTATAACTATGTATGTTGTAAGTTGTAATCAGAATACTATTTTGTTTAATAGATAACATATTTATAAGGAGAGAACATGCTAATAGTGTTGTTGCCTGTGTAATCGTTTTCTTTATTCCCTTCTAAATAGGTAATTGTATTCACTTATTTTTAAACTTTTGCACGAAGAATAATTGAAGGAGGCAACAACAGTTTCAAAATCTTCTGATATCAACATCCCAATTTATTGGAAATTTAAAGAAATTTTAATATTTTATTTATTTCTACCATGACTCGTCATTTTATTTCTGTTATAAAAACAATTTCTTGCGTTTCGTAATTTTTATTTATTTCCAAACGATCCATGTGGTGTTTATCCACAGCCAAAAATATGTTAAAAACTACTAACATCACTCCAAGTTACAGAAAAATGTTACGTCAGTATCAGCTGTTTTCCATAGGATTTTATACATGTTGTTGCACCGTTAATAAACTGCACAGTTTAAATTAAAAATAAAAATGCAGAAGACTTATAAACATCATTTTATGTGAGTTTTACACTTTTGAATGTTTAAAGAACTTAAGATTGAAAGAGCTTTAGCTGTAATGTGATTGTCAGTTTTAAATTTCAGAAAATACTTTTGTTTGAGGCGACGGTGGACATTTAAGAATTAAAAAAAAAACTATAAATTATGACTGACTTGAAACAAGCATTTCCGCAAGCATTGATGTCTACATAGCATGAGCTGAAATAATAAATAAAACTTTTTTTTATACGAGTAAGGTTTTCATTGGAGGAAATTACTGCAGGAGAAATCAATATTTAAAAATGCTCCTTGAGCTTTCTAAATGATGGAAAACCAATGATTACTTTAATACAGAGTTTTAAAAATATTTAAGTCTGCACATTCGTTTGGGTGTACCTTAACTATTAGTAACGTTATAGCAATTTCTTCTTGCATATTACGCAATTATTTTCCCTTAATATGTTACATGATGACTATATCTCTATTACTTAATCTTTCTTTCACTATTAAGTAACCATTTATTTTAAAAATAACATTCTTAAAGTGTTTGAGTAATATGAAAGGATTCATTCACATGGGATATTTTAAAAATTATTTATAGGTAAAATTTAAAAACTGCATAAAAATCATTAAAAGCATGATTGGATTCGAGTAATTTAACCCTTTAAAGGTGGTGGTATATTACATATACCACTAATTTCTATTTCCAACTGCCGAAATAATACCAGAGTATTTGAAAAGCAATTTGCTTTTATAATGTTTGTGAAGAAAAGTATTTATTTATTTCAAAATCAAATTCGTTCATAAATTTTGGAGGCAGTCGATTCATTCAACATTTTATCTAATCCAACTACTCTGTAACTGAATTCATCATATCTTTTATTCAAAATTTTCTAAATCAGAGAAGATTATAATTATTTTGATTTCAAATTAATCATAAAAATGTATTTGTTCAATCAGTACAATTTAATAGATATAGGATATTTCAAAAAATATTTCAATGTGTTCTGCATTTACTAAAAACTAATTTATAAAACATTCAACATAAAACATTGTTCATTTTATGAACAATAATTATTGACCCCTCCCCCCATCAGTTAAATATCCTGATCGCATTAACCCTTAAATGCCTGGTGTTGCTTTTCGGCAACATACCCAATTTAGGTTCTAAAATACTATTAGAATAATATTCAAGCTATAATGCCTAATGTTGTCAATAAAATACATTCTAAAAATCGATTTTCAACACGTAGATGGCAACACTTGTGCTGTTTAAGAATAAAGATAGATTTATTTTTTCAATTGTTGCTACTTGTTCTTTTTGTTTTGTTTGGGAGCTTGCGAAATACCCTATTTTGACCTGCAGTAAGCAAGTGAAATTTATTTCTTATTATAGTTCCTAAAATTCTTGTGTGTTTAATATTATAGAATTTTATCAAGGAAAATTATTTTTTCAATTAAACACTAGTATTGCCGATGAGTAACAAACTGTTTTTTAGCCGTAAATTATACTTAAAACAAAATATGATTTTTTAAAGTATTTTTCCCATGATTTATTTAAAAAATGAAAGTAAAAAACATTATTAGAATGATTTTTAAAAAATCAGGCATTTAAGGGTTAAGATATTCCCCGACATTTTTTTCAATATTACATAAACACGTTTACATGGAGAGTTGAGAAATAGTTCCATATACTGACTGATATAGTTACTAGATTATTAAAAGTTTAATTGAAAAAAAATTATTTTCACATTAGAAAAAAATGTACTAGCTCTACCTGTCGATTTTGAAATTTGATGCTTGAGTGGAAAGTTGCACATTTTATTTTTCTGTTACTTTGTTTTCAGATTAAGGATTGCAGAAATTTTGCAATGACTAATTACTAAGGAAAAATCTTATATTACTATACATTTTTACTTCCCATTATATGAATATTTATTAACATGCTATAGCAATTACATGATTTTTTTTATCCATGTCTAAAAATGCCCTTTTTGATAGCGCGTGGGGAAAGAGCGGAAGTGGAAACTTTAGTTTGTGGAATAGGGCGGGCGGTGGCTGCACAAACTATCCCCTTATCGAGTTCACAGCTGAAAATTCAGAATTAGTTAACACTCGATTAGCATATTAAAATGGAACTGGTCTGTCAAGTCACATCTTTGTGGAAACCAACTACAGAGCTAATTTTAGTAGTTGATTGATTAGGTTCCATACTGTTTTTTCTGCACCCAGTCCTCCATCTATTCACACCTTTATGACCCCCCACTAGGTGCAGGAAAACAAATAGTAAACCTACACTGTTAAAAATTTCTGTAAAATCACAGAAAAAAATCGAGACTGTAAATTTACACTAGTTCTTGGTTAAATGCATTCGATCGAGTTTCTCGGTCAAGACTCTCTGTAAATTTACTCCAGTTCTTGGTTAAATGCATTCGATCGAGTTTCTCGGTCAAGACTCTCTGTAAATTTACACCAGTTCTCGGTAAATGCATTCGATTGAGTTTCTCGGTCAAGACTATCTGTAAATTTACACTAGTTCTTGGTTAAATGCGCTCGATTGAATGTCTCGGTCATCGATTTACAGACATTTCCCTTATCTTGTATCTAATTCCCTGTAGGGATTTCCATGTTTTTATTTAAAAATATTTTCAGCTTTGTTAAAACTTGTAATTCAAATACACACGTTTAAAATTCTTTTGCAATTTTATTAGAATTAATGAAGAAAAAAAATTTAGTTTCAATTTTTTTATTTATTTTTTCATTCATTTAGTTAGTTAGAATCATAATACATTTAAATACATTGCTTTTATAAGAATTGTGATACAACCTTAAAAATAATTTTGGTTAATTAATCTGATTATTTTTGTAAATATTTTACAAAAAATGTTATAATTACCAATATATTTAACCAGTTTTAATGAAAAATTACACCTAAATTTCACATTATTATTATTTAAAAATTCCAGTATATCTTCAGATATTAAAGAAGATAATTATAGAGAAGAAGCAATTTCTTGATAAATAATTCCATAAATAAAGGATTAAAAAATTAAATTTGATTAAAAAACAATAGGTATTATGTTTCGGTTCAAACAAAATTAAAATAAACCGTTTAAGAAATTTTCTAACGAATATATTTGAAGCTAAATCTTTGAAAAACAGAAGTACAATAGATTTTTCCCCGCTTTATTATAAAGGACATCCTTTATACACCGCAGTAACAGCTCCTATGGCGCAGTCAGTAAGATGTTTTTCTCCTGCCCAGAGGTCTCGGGTTCAAACCCCAATCCGGCCAGAAGCAAGTTGTGTAAAAAAATTAAATGGCACAGCAGTTCAAACTTGCGTGAATAACTCTGATACTACGAAGTTCTAAAATTCGCTGATTTCAAAAACTAAGTTAAATTATTTTAATTAAAAAAATAAATTGATTTACATAGACTTGCGTATTTTTAATGATGTTAATTTACAGAGTCTTTTGTATTTTTAACGATGTTAATTTACAGAGTCTTGTGTAAATTTACCAAATAACTTCTCTGTTATTTAACAGAATCTCTGTTTTTCTAATCTCTGTAATTTTACTCAAGACTTAAGATAATGGATTTCCCGTAGATTCTCTGTAATTTCACAGGAAAATTTTTAACAGTGTACCAATCATTCACTAAAACTGAGTTTGCAGTAAATTTTTTATCAAGATATGATTTGGCAGGCCAGTTACATTTTAATATGCTAATCCAGTTCCAACTAATCTTGAAATTTGACCCTTGAACTCGATGAAGTGGTGGTTCGTGCAGCCACCGCCCAATCTAGAAAGGGAAATGAATTTAGATTACTTATTGTTACAATAAAAGAACACATTGGATTTTTTAATTAGAGATTTAAAACTTTGTTTTATTAGGGGAAATTTTCATGGTAGAGTTATTGTGACAATTCTTTGTTGCATAAAATAAAAAAGAGCATTAAATTTGTAAGAAGAATAAAGAATTTTGAGTAATTTAAACTTTGTGTGACTTTTTTCTAAGTTGCAATTTCTTCACACATGTAATTATTTATTTTCACTACAAAATAACAAATAAAACAGAAAAAATTTAACTTTGTTTGTGAGAGGGAAACTTATTTTCGTTCTGTTTTATTAGGGGCAGGATAAAATATACATCATTTATTTGTTGTCAACATAAAGTAGAATATAGGACACGATTTCTTTTTAAACTAATGTTTATTTTATTTTAATTTAATTTTTTTATAGTAACAAAATGGAGAAGTCACAATTTATGGCGGAAAATTTAGCTGATGTATTACTCACTTGTTGATACCTTAAATTAAAGGAACTAAAATTCTTTAAAATCTTACATTATTTACAAAATTATGAAATAGCAAATTATCAAATTGGTAGGCGTTCTCTTTAAGAAACTATGTAATTGAACAGTTTAATTTTTTTGTAAAGGAAGAAGATTTTTTCATAAAATTCTGTAAAACGTGTAATTTTGAGCCGAATTTCCAGAGACAACTGCTCAGAAAAGGGAAAAACTACTGTCCTGAGACAACAATCACTTATAACTCAAGAATTAATTCATTTATCAGAAATTTAAAAACTGTTTAATTACAAATCATTTTATTAATCATTTCAGTGAGTATGTTCGTTTTATGTTGAAAAATGAGCCAGAAAGTTTTTAGTTGTCGATGAAAAGTATTTTCTTTCGAAAACCGTCTTCATATGCAGTAAAATAATTTTGTTCTTGTGAAAAGAAAAATGAATGGAAATGTCATCATTTTAATGCCATCAGAATAGCATTAAGTTTTATTAATTTAAATTCACATTTAGTTTATGCATATACTTTTAAAGACGCACGTTTTATAAATAAGTATGACGTTATTTTTATTCAAAAGTCATTTATTATTAATTCAAAACTTATCGAAGTATATTTTCTTTAGCTCAGCTTTCTGTAAGATGTGGTAACAGCTTATTAAAAAAAACTTTTTATGAGAAACATATCAGTTTGTCTGTATTTCAATAACGAAATTTAAAATTTAATCTGAATCTGTGATTAGATGGGACAAAAAGCAACACATGTAATTTTCTCTGTTATAATCCATTTATAAATTTTGATGCAGAAGCCTTTAAAATTCAGCCATTTTGTTGATCTTGTTTCATCACTTAATATATGATGTCATTTGAACAAATCGGTATTATTGGCTGCTCTTGAACATGTTCCGTTTTTCTCTGTAACAGTTTTATTTATATAATTTTTAATTAAATGGAGTGGAGACTATATGAGAAGACTATTCTGAAAACCTTCAAATGATATCTCATTCCTCTTTGTGCTCTCTGTATTTTCATTGAAAAAAAGGCTTTAGCTATGATTATACTTATTTATCAATGTGTAATACTTAGGTTAATTGTAACTGTTAAACATTTTTTGAATATTTAATCTCGGCTAGATCTTTTGTGGTACTCTTATATGGCAATTTTTTACAGTTTATTCCACACAAAGCAAACGAGAGCATAAATTTCATTTTGACATATATCTGTGTTATGTGAACAAAAATTATCTTCTTAAAACACTTTCAAAAACTTTTAAATGCACTACGCTTTTCAAAAGCGTTCTTTTGTCTCGATTATACACTTCTGTGATTGGCTGTTGTCTTCTGCTTTCCTATTGGCTCTTGTCTTCTGCTTTCCTATTGGCTGTTGATTTCAACTTTCCTGTTGGCTGTTTCTTCAACTTGTTCCCTATCCCTCATCTCTCATTTCAATCTTGCTGCTGCTTTCATAGTAGAAGCACGTCTTCTTTGCACCTGACGAAAGAAGACTCAGATCTTTCGAAAGGCCTAGCGCATTTAAAAGTTTTTGATGGTGTTTTAAGAAGATCATTTTTGTTTATATTAATTCACACCAGTTTTAACTTATTTCCTTTTATCTGTATTATGAGCTATATCTGTAACACATATATAGTTCGAATAAAACAATTCAATTAAAGTGTTATTTTAAGTTTAATTTGAAGTTATTGTCATTATAGAAGTAAAGCATTTCTTAGTTTAAAATATTGCCTAAATTAGTATTTTTTATCCAATTTTAAGATTACACATGGCCATTATACAAAAGGGTTTGTGAAATAAAAAACAAATGCAATAAATGATATGTAACAAAAATTTAAAGATATAAATATTCATTTTTCACAAATCAATGACAATGTTTAAAAATTATTATTAGTATATGCAGAATGGTATTCACTGAGATTTCTGTAAGTTCCAAAATTTGCTACAGAAGTGCGTTCAAGGGCTGCACTTGAATTGTTGATGACATAATCACTCTCCCAAACAGCTCAAAAATACTGCATTTAACAGGAAAGGCAAAATAAGATTTGTTTTATTAAACTGTTAAAAGTATCGCACTTATTCTGAATACAACTGTAAAATATTCATGAATCAAGTCGTAGAAGAGATAAGGAGGATTCAGTAGATTTATCAACTACTTCACTCTTTGCTGCCTGTCTGTGGTGGCAAAGTGACAGCATAACCTATTCGTTTTTGGATAGCTATATTTATGACACTTTTCCTGTCACAAGATGCAAAAAGTCGTACCTATTATTGCAACAATACACAAACTGAATATTTTGGTATTGTATCACTTTACTTTGCAAGTGAGTGTCTATTATAATTAATGAGTCTATTATAAAGAATTGTTTATATTAATTGTCAATGCATATTTAATAATTTCAACAATGTTAACAATTAATATTGGTTGTGTCGGGATAGTACTTTTGGAAATAGAGAAGTTCATGAGATGAAAGTGGGATGATAGATAGGACATACAATATTTTATTATAGTATTAGGTTTTATTATTTAGAAAAATATGTATAGAAATCATGTCTATTTTCATTGTATTGTTTTATTTTGCTTTTAAGGTCTGATATAGACTTGAAAAAATATGTATCTGCCTATATTTTTTATATAATTTTGAATTAATTGACCAAAGTTTGGAATTTACAGGTACTGAAATAAAGATCTGCATGCCACATTGTTAGTACCTCTAATATAAGGAGTGATGTGACATGGAAGGATTTTGCAAACATGTTAGAAAGATTCAAGTTTATGAACTTAAGAAAAAAAAATCTGCTCCAAATTTATTTGATTTGTATCATAAACAGACATTATTCTTTAACAGTCTAAATTTTCATTTTATTTTTAGATAAATCTAAGTTATCTGAAGAACGAAAATTTTTATAATGAAACAGATGCCTCATACAGTGAAAAAGAATGTAAACAATATAAATTTCTCTGAAAAAATAATAAAAAGAAACAATGGAGAATTTGCAAATGACTGTCTAAATTCTTATCTTCAGAGGAAATATCAACCATGTATAATTTTCAGTGTTACATTTAAGCACATAAAACATTTTCATTTTAGCATCTATAAAATTACATATTTCTTTAAAATGTTGCTGTAAAATGTTTAGATATATAGCTGCCAATTTTTATGCTTTCTGTTACTACTAAAATTTAAAAGAAATTTTTGGCTCATTTACTTGCAGGCTCATTTAGTTGCACTATTAAATTTTAGTGGTAAGGAAAAAGAGTAAATGGTGCCAGATATGCACATAATTCAGACTTATTCTAATTTATTTTTCAATGGGTAGTATTCACAGCAATAAAAATTGACTTGGTGACCATAATCTGCTGTTCTCACATTTTGCAAAATTCTGCTTTATGTTAGGAGAATTTCAACCCCCCATTACTCATTATACAATGTATCTCACAAAATTTAGTTTTTACTGTAAGAATTCTAATATCAACATAAAACATTTGATATCATTATCCATTTAAATTTAAATTATTTTAAATAAAATAATTAATTTGAATAAAAGTTGCTGTTTTGTTAAACTTATGAAGTTTTTTTTAATATAGTATGCTGGTTGTACTTTGGCTTTCTTATAGTGAAAACATAATTTTGAGAGATATATTGGTTAATAAACAATGCAGTGTAAAATTTCAAACACATGATTTTATTATTATTGAGAACAGCGGAACACACTTTTAAGATCTTTTCATAAAGACAAGAAATCTTAAAATTTATTTGCAGAACTTTGTTTTTGATTAATTTAAATATCAGTAGAATCTTTTAAGTTCCACTTCAAGGTAAACGAGATTCACTCAGCATTTCATTTTGTTTAGGTTGAGAAATTGAGTACAAAGTTAGCTTGGAATTAAATATTGATGGTCCCGCGTTAGGCTGGATACATGACTGGGACATACGCTGCATAGCAACCCATGGCCGATGGTCAAGAAAAGCGGGTCGGGCACTCTAGTCCCTGATCCTTAATGGATCATAAAGCCACAAGCTTAATTTAGTTTTTAAAACCTTTTAAGAACATGCAAATAGTATGATTTCTTTCTCTTGCAAATGTCATTGAATTTTATTAAATTCATCAAAAACTAGTAACACAATGTTTGTCATTCAAATGTACATGTCTGAAACTTGTATTTAATATTTTTAAATTTTCATAAATAAATTTTTTTATTTGGGATGGGTTCACTTTAATTGTTTAGAATTGCAGTTTGATTCTTCTGGTTTAGGTTAGCCCAATTTTTCAAAAAAAAAAAATCTACAATATTATTTCAGATTAAAAAATATACATATATATTTGAACAATTATAAGTCCATATATGTTCATTTTTCAACATAAAAGATACATTTATATTACATATAAAATTGTAGATAATGTTGTTCTATAATTGTATGGAAATATGGTATTACTTTATTCCCTTTTGGATCAACTTGAAATAGACTATTTTGGATAGGGTTGTGTGTAACCCAACCTGCTCGAGACCAGGAGGTAACATTTTAAAATTTTGATTTTAGAAAATAGTAGAATAATCTGCATTTCAACTTTGTTTGAAAGCTGAGGAAGGACATTTTCAGCTCCTTGTGTGATTGCTTTAATTTTTACAGATACTTGTTATATCTAAAAATATTTCCCGAGTCTGCTTTTATTGGATCATAAAAACCTGCATGGAACAAATATAAACTGACTTGAACCGAAAAAGTTTTCTTTAGGTCAATCCAGAATCAAAGAAAATTCATACATAATATTATGTATAATTATAAAAATATTTTACTATCATATTGTTAATATTTTTTTTCTTTTGTAAGAAAAACTAATACATATAGGCTCTATACTGAAATACATAGTTCTTCACCAAAGCAATATTTTAGACTTTCTTTTGAAAAAGTCAATTTGCCCCAACCTAAAACAATTATAATCACTTCAACCCAAGTCTGAAGAACGGAAAAAAATCATGTTCCTAATCAGACTTGAACTGAAAATTATATTTCAAATCAACATGAAACACAACCCAAACCTGACAAAGAAAATTTTAATTAACTCGAAACACTTCTATTGATCTCTAAATGGAATAAAACTATCCATATTCTAATACAATAATGGAAAAATAGTCTACTGTCTCCCTATATAAGCTTTATAAATCATTTTGAATGAATATTTATAGTATATATGACCAAATTTATATATAATAATCAATGAATATTTATATATATATATATATATATATAAACTAAATAAAGGTTAAAAATAAAAATAATATTTGTCTGATAAGTGCTATAGCTGCAAATAACCATGCAAATTCTATAAGTTTGAAAAGTATTTGGCAGACCCGAAAGGTGCGAAATTGTGGGTCTGCCAAATACTTTTCATCAAACATAATATGTAATAAATAAATAAATAAATAAATATATATATATATATATATACATTCATTATTATTCAAATACAGTAGACTCCCTTAAATCCGCACATCATAACAGAGGTAAACAATGAAATTTTTACTTCAGATGTAGGGTCAAAATTAAACTTTTAAAAAAATTTATATAATTTTGGGTGTATTTTAAACGTAATTCTCATTAATATGATTGAACTCATACTTTTCCATGGTGGAAGTATAAATTTATTTCTGAAAAAATTTAAGATATTGCTGATATCTTTAGTAATCACTTTTAATCAAATATATTTATGTATTAATGACGATTTTTGGTTATTAAGTCTGGCTTAACCGGCAATAAAACTTCCTTATTTTATAATTTTGATGTGAATTAGTAGGGTACCTGTATGAGGCAAATTGCATTGAAAAATTCAAGTAAAATATATCTTTATGGTACATATTTAAGTACATATTATTAATTATTTACTTGACATTTACTTATAATTTAATCATTTTTAAATTTATCTTAATTTTTATTACTTTACTTAATTTAATGTTCGACTATATTGTAAGCATTCATTATGATTTTGATTGTATTATTACATTCCAATTACTGTTTAAAAAATGTAAACAAAGCAATGACCAGAAATCTGCAAAATTCTAAATTCCGCACAACCTCTGGTTCCAAGCAGTGCGGATTTGAGGGAGCCTACTGTATCTGTATCAAACAAACCTGCAACGGTAAAAATTGTATGAACCAAACACGATGCAGGTCTCTACTTTGTAACTTAAAATCATTTAAAAAAAGAAACACTTTCCGATAGTAAATCATTGAATTACACTCCAAGTAAAAATTCCTTCAAAACTACAAAGATACAAATTTTTATTCAATCTCAGATTACAAAAGTTAATCGAAGTTGAATTATAACTAAGTGCATCATCATCTGTTAGCAACAATAGGTCTGACTTTTATTATAAAAACAGATTGAAAATGACTTAATCTGGAGTGTATGTCATACCAAACATTTTTGATTAAATATTGTCTTTCTGATTTCGTTTCACAAAAAAAATTCTCAAATAAGTACAAAAAAATTATATTAAAAAAATATTTTACACACTTTTCCTTAATAGGTTATAATTAACAATATAATTATAAGAATAAAATCTTAATTAAGGTTTTTTTCTTTAAGTTTCTTAGCATTACATAATTTGCTAGTCCTAATTCAAGTATCATTTTCATCTAAACATCTCTTTTTTGTACACTCTTAAAAAATTCCCACAATTATTTTTTTCCTTTCTCTAATATTTTTTAATTGTTTTCTTTTAAAACTGAATCATTGTTTATTTAGATAAATAGGAAAAGTCTTTCACTAATGAATATTTAACAATAAATGCCTTGAATACTACTTACAATTATAACAGTTCATTCAATGCATCTCACGGAAAAAAAAGTTCTTATGAAAATAAATGAATAATGCAGGATAAGTATTTACTTTCAACTGTATAGATTAATGAGTTTTTTAGTCTTTAAGTTCATTCTTAATATAGGCATGTTAGTGCTATAGATTTTTATCATCTCTAATATCTTCATTTGAAAAACTCAAGTGGTGATATTCCTTTTTAGCCATCTTATCAAAATAAAATATGAGGACAGTAGTTTAACATTTTACTTTCTCAAAGCTTGATACATATTCAACTCCTTTCTTTGTGAGTCGAACATATTATTAAGGAGCACATGACTTTTTCCATTAAAGACAATGCTCAGACAAAAATATCTTCAATGATAAAGTAATGTTTCTTTTTCTTCATTTATACAGAGCTTGACATTAGAGTCTTATCTAATGATCAAAGCCATTTTCAACAGTAAACAAAATTTTTCACAAAACTCTACTATCTTGTATTAGACAGCTTGAAAGGGTTAATAATAGTGTTATTTGAAACGAATTTTCCATTTGAGTCGGATTACTTTAGTTTCCTCAACCAAGTTTTAATACACACGCACGTAACATTCCACAATTCTGGCTTCCAAACTGTGGATTTTTATAGAATTACAGACAGACAAGACAAATTTTCATTTTTATATGTTAGATGCTGCTAATACTTTACTCAAATTTTTTATTTAAAAGTCAATGTTTATTTCTGAAAGCAAATAATCTTTGTTTCTTGTTTTCAGGATTTTAGCAGGGGATATTTGAAATTGTTTGAAATTTAGGAGAACGATTAAAAAACTACGATATTTCAGTTGTTATTGTAGGCTACGAAATTGCTTAGATGAGGTACTTTCACCTTCTTCTAGACTTCTCTTAAGGCACTTACAAATGGAGTCATCAGAGAAACAAAACATCAGATCCCATTTGGGTTTTTGTTTTGAAAAATACTTTTTATAGTATGGTGCCATACGCTTTTCAAATTCCTCCTTAAATTTTAGCATTTCCTTTTTTGATGGAAAGCATTCTCGGATACAGAACTCAAGAAAATCCCATTCATATCTACGAATGGACCGTTCGCAAAAACCATTCATGTTATCACTGTAAATAAGTTTCTCTTTGGCTGTAAGACTGGTATCCTTAAGGATTAATCTGATGTTTTCTTTGTCGTTAAGATTAAACAAAAACAGCAGTAGCACTTTTATATGAATTTCATTTGTAATAACTTTTTAGAGCATTAGGGCTTTTCAGCCAAAATTCTCGGAAAAGCATTTGATAATTACAGTCCTTATAGCCGCCTAAAACTTTTTTAATAATGGCTCCCAATATACTGTAATAAATATTTTTTGAGAGAAAATCCCACATGGAACTTGCTATTTCAATAAAAAGCTCTGCCTAGGCCAGTGTAGAAAAGATTCCAACACTCTGTAAGGATTATGTCTAAAAACTTCCATTTGTTACTCTTCATTCATTTCTGATAACAAAAAACATAAAGTATCAGCATCTACTACATCTTTTGCAGTCTCTACCAAGGACTCCTTTCTTTCCGTTGGGGTTAATTTTTTGTAGGAAGTATCCAGCAGCTACCTTATTACCCCGACCTGCACAAATTTGAAATTCATCTTTGTAAGAAATATGGCTTCCTCTTCTTCTCATAATTCGTGACCATAAAAACATTTCTCCTCTGTACGAAACAGATTCTTTGAGATCTTCAGTCATACTGTCCCAAAATTGGATAATATCGTCCTCCAAGCAATAAATACATGCTAGTTTGTAGCGTGTGGACCTATCAAACTCTCATCTTTAACTAACACTTCTGCTGTTCTCTTTCTATATACTGTACCTTGTGGAGTCCAACAAAGTTCAGCTGGTAGATACACATGAAGATATTTGAGATTGTACTCCATCCACTTATTCCAAAGTTCTAAGCCAATAGACTTGATCAAACCTAATACCTTCCCTTTTAAGAGATGTGGCAGATATAGCTGCGATACTTTTTGTCTTAATCCTTTTTCGATTGTCTCCCATTTTTTACTTGAATACCGAGAACCAGAAATGGGTTTCATAATTAAAGCCTTAATATCATTCTGACACCACAATGAAAAGACAACTTTAACAAGTGCCATATGCTCAAGTGAAGGCTTCAGAACAAAATTCATAATTAATCTAAAAGGAGCACTTAATGTGCCACAAAAGCTTAATTGATTTAATAAGGAGAACGGAAAATAATCATAAGTTATAATGTCACAAAGAATTTTTTTTTTTAATATTCCATTGTGAGTAATAAAGAACAATTTTTTCTTTTATTTTTAGTAATCTCCAAATGAATTGACACTAATCTAATATTTATATGTTACTGCAATCTTATACTATTCTTTATAGTCAAATGAACTTGGATGAGTCATAAGCAGATAGTTGTCTCCTAATAAGTTGTTGATAGTTGTCTCCTAATATCTGTTCCCTTAATGAGATAAATCAGTATTGATAAAGACAAATGTTTCAAAAAATGTTAAATTAACTTTGGAGCTGAAGGTGGAATTAGATATTATTGAAAGTCAATAACACAGATAGGATGGTAAGATAGGTAATGATACTTCCTGGGTTATCATTGATAGTAATTACAGCAATTGTGCTTTTTGAAGAATTAGCTGGAGTACCAAAAACTCGATGACTGCTTAGAAGCTTGATTAAAATATTGCGTAATTATTGGAAGGCACAACAAAGGAATGCGACCTAGAATGATAAGTAAAATATCATTTAAAAAGAGAACATGAAGCACTGAAATCTAAAGAAAACAGTTATTTATCTATGAGTAAGTAGTATAAACAACATATAGTGATAACTTTCCATACTTTTAAAATCGAATAAACTTATTGTGAACCAGAAATTTTATATAATAACATGTGCTATTTCTATGAGGTATTTTTTGATTCCATTGATGCATATTTTACTTTATAAAAAAAGAAGGGAGAAAACGTTGGTATGCCAGGTGTCAATCTCAGTAAAGCAATTTAGATGAAAGAAACATAAGGAAAGAATTTATTTCCATACTTAAATTTATGAACAATTGATATATATTAAAGAGAAAAACAAAAATAGCTATTCGATCAGGAATTTTATTTTTATTTGAAATTTATCCTACAAAAATAAGCTTAAGAGTTTGTCTTCATGCTAAATTTGTAATAAATCTGAAATTTTGAATATGAACACCCAAAGATAACATATAGGATTTTTGAATCCATTTCTCCTTCAGAAACTATTTTGTTTCTCGTTTTGTAGCCTAGGGTAAAATTTATTCAAAAAGCCAAAAATGGTGTAAAATTTAAAAGTTTGTATCGAAAACATCAATTTCGTAAATTTCAGTATGAAGCGACCCCTAAGATTATGCATTTTTCCTTATGTAAATTGTAAAGAAAAAATTACCAGTTGAATGGCTAGTTTCGTTTTTCTCTGACACAATACTGAGATTAAAATATAAGGGGTGTATCATTTTCTTTTTACACTGAATATACAGGGTACGTCATAAGTTTGGGCAAACTTGAAAAATTCATTAAAAAAAGAAGTAATAAAAAACACACACCGCAATATATAATAAAACACATATAAATAATGCCTGCATTCAACTGTTAACGGTATATATAAATATTAAACAGGCATACATACAATAAACCTAACTGGAGTGAAAAATTAGCCAGACCCAGGAATCGAACACGGGACCACAGCATTCCAGGCTGTCGCTCTAACCACTGAGCTACTCCGGCCGATACCTGGGTCTGCAATTTTTCACTAATAAACCATGTTGGGGAAGTCACCCTCAATCTAGATGGCAGACTTGAATGACCGGACAACGAGGAACAGATTTTACTATTACACCAATCTACGATATATAATAAAACAAACACAGCCTGGAATGCTGTGGTCCCGGGTTTGATTCCTGACTCTGGCTAATTTTTCACTCCAGTTGGGTTTATTGAACTGTTGTCTGGTTAATATTTATATGTACCGTTAACAGTTGAATGCAGGCGTTATTTATGTGTGTTTTATTATACATTGTAGTGATTCTGTTTTATTATATATCGTAGATCGATGTAATAACAAAATCTATTCATCGTTGTCCGGTCATCCAAGGCGTTCAGATGTATAGATGTATCAGTATTGTATAGATGGCTGGTGACTTCCCAACATGGTTTATTAGTGAAAAGTTACACACTCAGGTACTGGCCAGAGTAGCTCAGTGGTTAGAGGGACAGCCTGGAATGCTGTGGTCCGAGGTTCGATTCCTAGCTTTGGCTAATTTTTCACTCCAGTTGGGTTTATTGTATTTATTGTATGTATGTCTATTTAATATTTATGTATACCGTTAAAAGAAGTAATGCTCAGAAAAAATTTCAGTTTGCGCGAATATGATCAGAGGGACATTGGATTTTTTTCCATGTATAAAAAATGATTTCAAAAGTAACCGAAAGAGGGTGCCACTGCATTCTCCTCATGTTTCCTCATGACTGTTTATTGTGGTTTCACCATGTCTTTCATTCTGGGACCTTTCTTTGTTAAAAAGACTTGTTCTGATTCTGACTGAAAAACATGTACAGTCTCTGCACAACATTATGTTACACTATTGCGTGACCACATTGTGCCTGCATTGCACGAAAAACATGCGTTACTTGTCATGACCTGCATGCAAGATGGTGCTCCGCCTCACTTTGCATGTGAAATTATGATGTTTTTGTTGGACACTTGCACCGAAGACTGAGTGAAAGGTTGTAAGTTTGACTGGCCTTTACGATCTCCAGACTTGACGCGGGGAGATTTTTGGTTGTGGGGATACTTAAAGTATCGTGTGTACCAGGGCCCACCATCCACTTTGGTGGAACTGAAAGATGTCATTTGACGGACCGTCTGTGGCACTGATGCTGACATGCTACACTTAGCTGTAATAAGCATATTGAAGAATCTCACTCACCTAATACCTAATGGTGGTGGTCATGTTGAACATCTTTTACTTTAAAATAATTGCACAGTGTCATGTTTTTGTGATTCGGTTCATTGTGTATTTGTATTTGCTTGATTTGCATAAAACATCTCAGAATAACATGTAAGTGCCATCTTTCGGTTACTTTGCAATCATTTTTTTATACATGGAAAAGAATCCAACATCACTCTAATAATATTCCCGCAAACCGAAATTTCCTCAGAGCATTATTTCTTTTATTATGAATTTTTTAAGTTTGCACAAACTTATGACGCACCCTATATTTATAAAGATTACATTTTTTTAAGTGCGAAAAAGTCATATTTCTAAACCAAGAGTTTGTGTGATCTTTTTTACCATTAAATCTTGGAATTTTTGTATACATTGAAATAGACTATTACTTTATACTCGTTAACTAGCTAATATTGGTTATATTAATTTTGTTATACGACTTGTATCATCTTACTTTTTAAATTATCTTTGCTATTATATTACATTTGTTAACATTGTAATATATTTATTATAGTGAGTTCGACCACCACATGTAGCAGACACGTGCATGCAAAACGCGAAAAAAAATTGTTGAGTGTTACAGCGTTTAATGTATGCAACCCTTCTTGGAAATTCAAAGCTTCTAACTCTGATAAATACAGAAACATATCAGATTTCCTTAAAATTTTATTTTGTAGCATGTTAGAGGCAATTATTATTCACTGTCATTAAAAAAAGAATTTGGGCAAATATATTTAAAGAGTTGAAGAGAATTAAAAGCTAGATAGGCACTTTATTGTTGCCATCCGTTTTCTCCAAGTGATGTACCAATAAATGGCATAGAAAGAGTTTTATTCCAGTCGAAAAAACTTGTTAAGGCACTAGACGAACTATTATACACCGAGAGTAAACAAATTTATTTGAGTATTTTACAAACGTTGAAACTATTATAAAATTGTTTTTTGTCTGTCTGGAACATATAGATGACCTGTCAGCAGTTTAAATGTATGATTAGTAATACTGCAGAGAGTGCTGCAAAACAAAATGAATGCTAGTTGATTAGTGATGATTATCCAATAAAAGTGGAAAATTGCTTTTTACTAACATCCATAATTGTGACACCATTAATTTTACAGTGGTGTGTGCCATTGCTAAGCGTACTTTTATACTGCTGAGAGATCCTCTAAACGTATTTCTCTGAAACAATAAAATTCATTTATCAAATACTGAAGTAATTTTCTCTCCCAACTCCTGATTTTTACAAAAGATCAACTTAGAAGAAATTCTCACACGAACAACATTATATCTTAAAGTATCTTAATTGTAAATAATTAAAAATATATTTGGCTTTCTTTTGCCCATTCTAAAGTAGATCAAAACAAAAATGCTCTATCAACCTTTGTACATCGTAAGCAAATAGTTACAACTCGAAAAAGATAAATAGTTACATCCTTAAAAATATACTGTATGACCAGACTTCACAAAATAGAAATTTCGTTTAATATGAATATGTATTTCTAGGTTAAGATTCGACTTACAAAAGCTGAAACATACTCTATACACTAAGATTTTCGTGATATGAACATGAAAGATGAACTGTATGTGAAATATGCTAAAGAAGTCTCACCATTAGGAATGGATACCATGATACTTATTTAAACTAGATTTATGAGAAAATACTTAGTGATACTCTTCACAAGAGTAAGGTTTATCATTCTTTAGTATGTACACGCAGGTGGACATTCAAATCAGCTTTTTGAGAAAACCCTTGGTTACACAACTCACAAGAGAAAGGTTTCTCTTTAGCATGCACACGCAGGTGGACATTCAAATAAGCTTTTCGAGAAAACCCTTTGTTACACACCTCACAAGAGAAAGGTTTCTCTTTAGTATGCACACGCTGGTGTCTATTTAAATCAGATCTTGTAGCAAATCCTTGGTTACACAGCTCACAAGAGAAAAGTTTCTCTTTAGTATGCACATGCAAGTGTCTATATAAAGCAGATTTTGTAGCAAATCCTTGGTTACACACCTCACAAGAGAAAGGTTTCTCTTCAGTATGCACACGCAGGTGGACATTCAAATGAGCTTTTTGAGAAAACCCTTGGTTACACACCTCACAAGAGAAAGGTTTCTCTTTAGTATGCACACGCAGGTGGACATTCAAATAAGCTTTTCGAGAAAACCCTTTGTTACACACCTCACAAGAGAAAGGTTTCTCGTTAGTATGCACACGCAGGTGACTATTTAAATCAGATCTTGTAGCAAATCCTTGGTTACACACCTCACAAGAGAAAGGTTTCTCTTTAGTATGCACACGCAGGTGGACATTCAAACAAGCTTTTCGAGAAAACCCTTTGTTACACACCTCACAAGAGAAAGGTTTATCTTTAGTATGCACACGCAGGTGTCTATTTAAAGCAGATTTTGTAGCAAATCCTTGGTTGCACACCTCACAAGAGAAAGGTTTCTCTTTAGTATGCACACGCAGGTGGACATTCAAATGAGCTTTTTGAGAAAACCCCTTGCTACACACCTCACAAGAGAAAGGTTTCTCTTTAGTATGCACATGCAAGTGTCTATATAAAGCAGATTTTGTAGCAAATCCTTGGTTACACATCTCACAAGAGAAAGGTTTCCCTTTAGTATGCACACGCACGTGTCTATTTAAATGCGATTTTGTAAAAAATCCTTGGCTACACACCTCACAAGAGAACGGTTTCTCTTTAGTATGCACACGCAGGTGAACATTCAAATGAGCTTTTCTAGAAAACCCATTGCTACACACCTCACAAGAGAAAGGTTTTTCTTTAGTATGCACACGCAGGTGGACATTTAAATGAGATTTATCAGAAAACACTTTCTTACACACCTCACAAGAGAAAGGTTTCTCTTTAGTATGCACACGCAGGTGAACATTCAAATGAGCTTTTCTAGAAAACCCATTGCTACACACCTCACAAGAGAAAGGTTTTTCTTTAGTATGCACACGCAGGTGGACATTTAAATGAGATTTATCAGAAAACACTTTCTTACACACCTCACAAGAGAAAGGTTTCTCTTTAGTATGCACAAGCAGGTGTCTATTTAAATGCGATTTTGTAGAAAATCCTTGGTTACACACCTCACAAGAGAAAGGTTTCTGTTTAGTATGCACACACAGGTGGACATTCAAATGAGCTTTTCGAAAAAACCCTTTGTTACACACCTGACAAAAAATATTATGAATCCCAAATCCCTTTATTATGAATCCCAAGGTGTCCATTTAAATCAGATTTGTTGGAAAATCCTTCGTTACACATCTCACAATAGAAAGGCTTCTCTTTAGTGCGAACACGCAGGTGGACATTTAAATGAGATTTTCGAGAAAACCCTTTGTTACACAATTCATAAGTAAAAGGTTTTGCGTTAGTATAAAAGCACAAGTGGACATGTAAATCAGACTTTCGAGAAAATTTTTTAATTACATACAACAAAAGAGAAAGGTTTATCTTTAGTATGAATTTCCAGATGTCTGTTTAAATTAGATTTTTGAGTAAACACCCTGTTACACACCTCACAGATGAAAGTTTTTTCATTAGTATGAACAGGTAGATGAATATTTAAATGAGATTTTCGAGAAAACTGTTTGTTACACACATCACAAACAAAAGGTGACTCTTTAGTATGAACTCGCAGGTGGACACTTAGATCAGATATATAGGACTCGTCACTTAATTTAGTTTCTTGAAAAAGTCCATTGCTGACCCATCTTGTGAGACGTTCCTAATGAGCGTGGGTATGATGAAATCTAACATAAGATATGATTTTGAGAGAATTTTACTAAATGCCTCACTAAGAAAATTCTCTCTGTAGTATAATAGTAAATGGACATTTAAATAACATTTTCCCGAAACCATTTGTTATACACCTCACAATAGAAAGGTGAAGAAACAAAGCTTGATTTCATGCAGATTTGCCAGAAAATCTCTTATTGCAGAACTCTGAAGTCAAATTTTTCCTTACTACTTCTATGGTAGTGCATATTAAAACTAAACTTATGTGTAGATACTTCATTGCAAAATATTCCAATTACTTTATTAGTTCAAAGTTAAATTATATATTGAAAGATATCCTTAATTTTATAGTTCATATGTAAAAGATTTTTAGACAAATATAAGTTAAAGGCGCTTTAGTTGTACTATGAAATGAGAAAGTTTCATTAAAGTGGAGATATTTCTGTAAATTCTAAAACCTGTAGTGAACAGTAATTTTATTACGTAATTTTTTTAAATATACCAAAATATATATCTATACATTAAAATTTCTTTTCTTTTCAACAAAAATATAGTCGCATTTAATGGAGCAAACCATCTACTGAAATGAGTTTTTGCAAGCAAATTTTTTTCTTTATAGAGCACTGAAGTTATCAAATGAAGTTTGAAATATCAACAACGATGTAGTATCATAAAATTAACTGACTTCTTTATTGTTGCTTTAAGAAAGAATTTTTTACTTAAGAGAAAACATGCTGAAAGTATGGATCATACATGAACTTTTTACAGTTGCAATTTTTTTCCACAACTTTATATTTTTTAATAAACAGTTTTCTAAATTCTATCCTGTAATTTGCATTTAAAAATAAAGAAAATGATGGTATGAAACACAAGCTCATAAACTTAAAAAGATCCTCGCTCAAGAATTTTTTTTATGAGTGAATTTATTGAATAGAAAAAATATGTAATCTATGAGCGTGATTTGTTTTCATATGTTGATTCACTATATGTTCAGAATAGACTTCACAAACAGCTGCACCTAAAATATAAATTAAAATGTATACGTATCACTTAATTCTTTATGAATTAAAAAATATATATATATATATATATAAGAAATTCCATTATTAAGTCATTAAGGAAATAAAAATAGTTATAAAATAAGTGGTAAATATTCGATTATTTAGCGTTAATATCGACAATCTAGAATTTCAAACATATGCAAGGTATTTTTATAAAGCCCTTGGCTTGGGGACATACCAAACAATCCTTAAACCTTTATTTGTAATCATGAAAAATTTTCATTTTAGAAGTAAAGCCACTCGTAAGAAAACTCTTTTTTTTCGGTATCAGAATTGTATCTTTCGTTACAAAATATTAATCTTCACAAAAATATAATACATTTGACATTCTGTAATTGTGAAATTGCTTAAAGATTTTTATATGTTATATAAAATACATGTATACGGAATGTATGAAAAATCGGTAAAAAAAAATAAATATAGTTATTTAGCGGTAAATAGGCTCGAAATAACAATAACGGGAAGGGGCGATTCAACGTTTCGAAAAATACATTTCTTGTCCTCCACAGTTTGTGTATAATTTTCTTGCTGAGATATTGATATTTAGACGTAAAAAGCAGTGTTTTTCTTCAGTTACTTTTTTAAACTTTTTTTTCAGATGATGGAATGTGTAATATTTCAAAGTTTTTGAAATCCAAACTGATTATTTTTTTCTTATGGGTTTTAATATCTGTACCAAATTTATGGCCTTCCAATGATTACGTAATTTTTGTGCTAAAATATTGATATTTAGTTGTAATAATCAGGTTTTTACGCGTAACTATTTATTTAATAGTTTATTTTAAATCGAAAAACTACGTGAATTTTTTTTTATTTTCAAACTAATTATTTCACCCTTAAAACCGATTATAAAAGTACCAAATCGATACTCAATCATGAGCTAAAAGGTTAGGATATAGTATTAAAATTTCAGAGCTATTTTATAAATTAAGTGTATCCTTTTTCAATCAAACTATGTGTAATGTTAATCCGAAGGGAAAGGTGGGAGGAAAAAACGAAATTTTACTTTGGGGAATGCATGTTTCAAAAGATTAATTTTCATTTTTTTTTAAAGGTTTGTAGTTTTGCAACCAGAAAATGAAGTACATACTGCTTGATATCTTTTGTGCATTTTCCTTTTTAGAGTCGATGCGTAATTTTGAAATATGGTATTTTAAAGGCGAAAAAAAATCGTTAGCATCTAAACCAGTGATTCCCAACGTGGGGTGCCCACCATAGGGCAATTTGACATTTTAGGGAGGGGGGGACAATTCCAAATTTCTTACCCACCCATTTGCTATCAGTTTCTTTTTTTCGAAAAAAAATGCCGAAGACTAAATTAACAGAACATAATAAAATTAAAAAATAAGTTCTTTTATTGAATTAAAAAAAAAAACATTCCCAATCAAAGGCTTACAATAATCTATATCAGAATAATTATACAGGGTTAATACTCCATTTGAATAACAAAATTACCTGACTTTTCCAGATCATATTTCCTACAATCTCCTCACCACAATTCGCGACATTTTTAGAAATACGAATTGCAATTCTGGGTCTAATGATTGCACTTATACAGGAAATCAGAGTAAACTGATACATGAATAAGAATAAAATGAAAACTTCCCTCTGAGAAGGAAAATAACTCATAAATTGAAACTAAAAATCTTTTAAAATATAACACATGATAAATTTAAAACAATTAAATTTTTTTTTTCTAAAATACAACTCTGATGGATTCAAAGTAACTTTTTACTCATATAACTGAATTTATTCATATTAAACATTCAAATTTTTTTTAGACAGTTCTGCTATCATATCATTTATTTGTGTTGTTTCAGAAACATTTTATTATGTAAGTTTCAATTTTTTTGTCTTTTAACATTTTAATTTCAGCTACAGCTTTTCTTTTTTGTTTCTTTTCTGCTTGCTTCAAAATTTTCTTTCTTTCTTTATTTAATCTTTCATATCTCGAAAAATTTGTATAGCTTAAACATCTTTGTGTTAAAATGTGAATTTATCAAAAATTCTACTTCCAAGTGAAAAATCTGAACTTTTTTGCAGACAGACCTCGAAACTGAGGAAAATCTTGACACATGATAACACGCACACACACACAAAAAAAATTGCCAGACTGCTTCAGGTACAGTATAGGATCCGTTATCCGAAAACAGGAATGCAAAAAATAACCGATTAATTTTAACTTAAAAATTAAAAATTTATTTTGTGTCAATAAAAGAAAAATAATAAATGATATTGCGTTCATTAATTAAAATAAATATAAAAAATTTGCGATAAAAAGCATTAAAATCAATTACGTTAGAAAAATAAAAACATTATCAATTCCAGCAACGGATTCAAGGCCAAAGATCGTTGCTATGGATGATTGAAAAATTTAAGAGTGAAATGAAAAACAGTAGCTGTGGCATGAATTATGTTTTTGCAACCTACTTTCGAATAAAACATGTGTCTGTATTTATTCTGTTACAAGCTTCATTTTTACTTTTAAAAAGTTAAATGTAGTTTAATTGCACAGTGGAGTCTGGAGAAATATGGTGAGCAGAAAAAATGAGAAGCATTTTTTTGTTACTGTTTCGCTTTGTTTAGCAAAATTCAGTAGGCTTTTTGAAGTGAAAACTTCTTTAAGCGGGTTGAGCTTTTTTGAGATGGAGAAAAACCACTGATTTGGAGACACTGTTACGTAACCGACATGCTAGCATTTTGTCACATAGACACTAGCGCGCCAAGCGGTGAATGACAGGAACTTTTCTCTCTTCAGCTCAACCCGCAAAAGAAGAACGAAGCTAAAACTCACTTTTTCTCCCGGCGTTCACACAGGAACACACACAAAATTTACATTTTCGTTGCAGTACGCTGTTGTGTTTATTGTTAAAGACAAATACTTGATACTTTCATTATTGAAGTGAAAGCTTCTTTGGGCGTGTTTGGCATTTTTTGAGATGGGAAAAACCATTGAACTCGTGATACTGTTATTGTAACCGACACCTCTGTATATAAGTATGTACATGTATTGTGCATAGTTCGGTATGAGGAGGGCGGGCAATTAATTGTTATTGATTGCTTAATCAATAACAATTTACAGGCAAGCGAGCCGTATGCTTGCCTGTGCGCTATTGGTTCCCGAAATACACGTACAAGAGTTAGAAAACGGAAATCTCATCAAAAACATCTCATGTAAAAATTAGCCAAGTCTCGTGACTCTTGCTAAAATAAAACTACCTTGCTCTAGCAAAATAAAATTATCTTTATTCAACAGTTGTTATTTATGTCAATAGTTGGCGGCAAAAGTGAACTAATCGATCAAATATCGGGTAAGTTTAGCAGAAAAACTCCCGTTTTTAAAATTCGTGTTATTTTTGCGTTATGGTGTATGTCTATGGTGTATGTTATTGTATAATAATGAATAAAAAAAACTACATTTAAAAGTATTTCCTGCACAATAAAACATTTCCTGACGATTAAAAAAACACACACGTAATTGTTGAAGTTTTCACATCTATTGGCACTCCCGGAGTGCCACTGTTTTTTTTAATTTTTCTGCACTACGAAACAGCGAATCCGACATTGCGATCAGCATCAACAAGAACAAGTTACGGGAAGTTGCCAGATTACGCATTGATTTTAACATTTCCTTTGTTAAATGTAAAATAATAATTACTTGATAATTTGTAAATTTAGATTAAAAAAATTTTCATATCGGAGAAAATTTCCCTGATGAAAAAAAACTAGAATTCCTTTTTAGAATATACTTCCAGTGGATTTTATGTACGTGACGTCACAGCCCAGAATTCCTGTGTTGTGATTCATATACACAGTCGCAAATCCCGTCTGCAGCCGATCTTTAGCCTCAACCCAGGTTACTTCCACTTGATTTTAAACGGAATTTTGACAATTTAGGGTATTACCTTGGATATAGAACAATATTTTGAATTTATATTATAATATATTTAGTACATAGTGCAACAACTATTATTTTTTTGATATTTTTTAATAGATAAACACATACTCTATAGAGTGCCTATTAGCGGACAAATTTTATTCTCGAACTCAGATTGCGTGCATAAAGTCTAATTAAGCGCTTCTTATAAAATTTAAATAATTTTAATTTCCATTATTTTTATAATTCATTAAGTGAAATGTTTCGCGAAGTGATTATATAGTGAAATATGTACTGAAACTATTTTAAACATTTATGAGGCTATTTTTATGTGACAAATAATTTTTCTGAGGATTTGGCAATATTGTGAGTTCTTCATTTATTGCTCTTTACAGACGATACTCTGTTTTCCATTACCATGAACATAGAATAGAGAAGGACTTCTCACGAAATAGGTTTTAAACGAAGAAAACCGTTCCTTGAAAATTTATGAAATAGGTGGCGCTGTGTAGCACGGTTCTACTCGGTTTCGTCTGCTTCAATATGCTCTAGCAATAATCTCTTTGATCATTGAAATCTAGTCGCCAGTGAACGTTGTCCGCTAGAGGCGCTGGTATGTACACAGTTCTATTCTAATCGTTGCCATCACCTTATTCAAGTCCAAAGTTGCGACACGAAATTAACAATATTTCGTGAGATGTCCTTTTCTATTATATGTTCATATCCATTACGATCTGCTTTAAATTTACTTAATTTTTTAAAATGCAGATTCGTCTGTTGTCACAACAGTCTGCCTAGGCATATATCTCTAATATAAAGATGTTTCATCAGCATTGTATATTTGGTCTACTGATAAAAGTTCTTGTTTCACAAGCATGCTGAAAGTTTCTATAAATTCTGCAGCATCATAATCTGCAGAGGCTTTCTCGCTTTATTTTGTTGTGATTTGCAACTTTATCTGAAAAATTTTAGCTTGCGAAATTATCAAGGAACGCGTTTGAGGGAACTTCTCACTTCGCCACTGTCTTATCCATTCCATCAACACCTTGTCAACAGTCACATTTTGAGACTGATGCAGTATCTTTCGTGACTCCATTATTTTGGGAAAATCGCTGTCTCCATAGAACTGCAGCAGCTTATCTTTTTGCCTTTTTATGTCATAAATGGTCAAAAGACCAACAACATATCCATCACCAAGCAACTTTACTGAAGTAAGTTGGTCTAATTTTTTTAACAATGTCAGTTTATCTGTGATACTGGGTGTGTCTCTCTTCCTTCTGTGATGCAACAGCTACTTTCATAAGCAGCAAATCATGTCTCTGTACAAAATACAGGAACAATTAGTGCAAGAGACATGCTATAAGCAAAAAACTGATTGAAATGTTTGTTAAATCCAAATCAAGGGATTCTGCTTCCAAGTCTCAAAATAAAATTTTATGTACTATATATATTTTTTAATTTATTATTATTATTTTTATTCTGTGTAAATTAATAAATGAAGTAATTAATGTATTTACATGTATTAGTATTCATATTTACCACTATTTATGAAATTATTTCATATATTTCTTATACTTATAGTAAAGTGTTCCGAATTACGGAAAAACCCCTTATCCAGAATGCCCCATGTCCCAAGCATTCTGGATAACGGGTCCTATACTGTATTTTAAAAAAATTGCAATTTTCGTTGACTTTTCCACGACTTTTTGAGCACTTGTCATTTTCCCTGACAATTCCCTGTTTTCCAGGTTTTTCAGTCGCGTTTGAACCCTGTTATAGGAATAATCTTTTGAAACATTTTTGAAGTACTAAAATCTCGACAACGTTTCTGGTTAATATGGTATTTTATTATCTTTTGTAACAATTTCGATTATTTATTAAATGAGCTCTTTACTTCTATTCACTTTGCTATATTCACTTGAAGAACCTTTTACACGGAAAATTACTTAAATGTATATATAAATCTAACTGTGTTGAACATGTTTAACCTAAAAGATATGTGAAAAATGAAAACGATGTAGTAACAACTTTATAAATTATTACTAACTTTATTAGAGAAAAAGGAAATGGGTAGATCGTAAATATGTACGGCTCTACTGCAGGTATCTTACACAGTAAATAAATTTACTAGATGACATATACATTTAAAAATCAGATAACGCGTGGAAGACAGTTGAGATGTTGGGAACCAGAGTAGGCCAACCTCACCAGCTGCGATTTCAAGAAAAATGCTTTCGAAAATTTGCCACAAATATTTATCAAACTCTTTTCAGCCAGTTTTTAAAGTGTCCAGAGGAGACATAACTTCTTCGGGAAGCATATGGTGATTAAGTTGGCAGTACAAGAATTACCAAGTCACTGGATCCACTTTTGCACTGGCAGCTTGATAAACAAAATACATTGGACTATCTATTAAACTGGCTATATCGCTTGAATAGTTTTGAATTATTAAATAGTGCACTTTAGTTTTAGTATTAAGTTGTCTCAAAAGATTATTTTGTTACTTTACAAAAAACTAACCATGCGAAATTTCGAAAATGGCGCGATTTAATTTCAGTGTGTATGGCCCTTTTGGTTCAACAACCTTCTTCAATAAAAATAGCAAATAACCTGCTTCAATCTCTCCAGATGTCTCATAATACCTTTTTTTCAAACCACTTGTGATTTGCTGGCAAAATACTTACCGAGGGCATTTCTTATGTCATTCGAAAAGTCAATTTTTTTTGCGAAGGAAATTTTTGAGAGGAAGAAACAAATAGTAGTCGGAAAGAGCATTATATGGAAATTAGGGAGAGATAGAACGTCTCAATCGAATGTAAGGAATTTGTTTCTGACAGTCCCAGTATGGTAGAAGACAACATCTCATTTGCTTGCTAATTTGATTGTTTTCTTGCTATTGCTGCCTGAAGTCTGTCGATTTGTGTGTAGCATTTTTTAGAGTTAATGGTCTGGTTTGGCTGAAGTAGCTCGTACTAGGTAACACCCTTCCAACATTACCAAAAGAAAGCAGAACGTTCTTTCGAGGAGGCTTGCTTTAGTGAAAGGAGTGAGACATTTGTCTTATCTGGACCAGGATTATTCGTGTCCCACATTGTCATAAAGTATCCAACTTTCATCTCCATTAACCAATCATTAACAAAAAATTATCTTTTTCGCAGAAAGAAATGGAGTCTAATATGTTGCACTTCTTAAGGTCATGGGCAGGGCGGTCACTGATGACTATTTTTATATTTTATTCATACCACTATTTTCAAAAAGTCGTTTTATAGTACATTTCTTATGCTGATGTTGTAAAAATATATGTGAATGGTTTTTGTTTTCTGGAAGTGGTGTGGGATGAATTAAAAATATCATAAGAATTACGAAAAAAACTTTTGAGACCAACAAATATACACAGATTCAGCTTTTATACTTTGGATACTATATTTTTAGACATTTTGTCGAATATTTTAAGATATAGGAATCGGATTCTTTTGGAACTTCTAGATTTTGAAGATATGTTAGACCTCATATTTATCAATATCGCTTTGATCAGCAGAGCAGAATAATAATATTTGGGATTAACCGTAAAATAAAATGCACAAAATGATTTACAGCTGCAGCATACAAATATGTGGATACTGTACAGTATGTGCATTCATTTTTGTAACAATAGCACATATCGCTCACCCGAAAGAAAAGTGACACATCTAGCAAAAATTCATTTTGCATTTTATTTAGTTAATAGGTCTATCATAGGTGCGTCTTTCTACACAAACACTTTCATAAGTGGAGTTATACGAAAAATCACTTTATTACGCCATATGTCCATTTGTGACCACAGAAGAGGAGTGAATTATATCGACAGGTAAAATTACCCAACCCTCCAGACCTCATCCTATGTCTTCATTTTTAAGGTATTTCTGCTTTTATGCACGCCTTTATTCCTGCATGCAGAGATAAGTGCTATAATTTTCATGTTACAGTAAAATCATGCAAATTTTCTTTTGCCTCTTCTGTGAAATTTACTTTTCTCGAGATGCTTCACTTTTCTTGCGGGGGAGCGATATATTCAGGGAGATAAAGTGATTTTTGTAAAATGTCAAAAAAATTCTTGCATGGTTTTTGTCAATATCATGCAGCATTTTCAACAAAATTTAATGCCAGTTTCACAAAGTTTCATAAAATAATTCAAATATAATGTAATTGGAATATAAATATATTAAACATTTTATGAAATATGTATGAAATACTTTTTATAAGCACATGCGAGAATGAGTATAAAGATTTGTATTCATGGTTTAATAGTCAACTCTATGGAGCAACTCATATTAAAAAAGGCAGTCAAATATCGTAAAAATTTAGAAAGATATCGATGAGAAAATCATCGATATTAGAGAGATATAAAGAACAGATAGAAAGAATTGATTTTTAGTTGCTCTCTAAAAGTAGCTGAATAATAAGTGATTTTTCATAAATTACCATTTTTATTATTATTTTTTTTTAATTTAAAACTTTTATTTTTATTTTACTTCTTCTTGGAAAACCACCAGAACAAGCTTATTCCAATAAGTAAAGAATTACCATAATCGAAGCATTTTTTCCATATCTACTCGTTGACATTCATTAAATACTAACTGCTTTATTGAAAGTCAGTTAATAAAAAATAACAATTTGGCGAAAATCCCTCATCATTCAACTGCTTTTAAAGATCAACTAAAAATCAGCTCTCTGTCACTGATATCTTTCTGAATTGTGACGATATTTGACTGGCTTTTTTATATGAGTTGCTCCACAAAGCTGACAATTAAATCATGAAAAAAAAATCTTTGTTATCGTTCGTGCATACGTAGATTAAAAATATTTCATACAACAGCTCAACTTTCATGGAATGTTTAATATGATTATATTCCAGTCAAATTTTATTTTGTCAATTTTTCTGAAGCTGACATCAAATATGGTTGAAAACACTGCACGGTACAAATAAAAAAAATGCAAGAATTTTTTTAACATAAAAAAAATCGTTATACCTCCATGAATATATGTGCTATTCTTACACAAATAAATACACATATTGTACAATATCCACATATTCGTATGTTGTAGCGATAGATCATTTCATTCTGCAGGGTAAAACCCGAATATTAATTTTTTTTGTGGAACCCTAATTCTCTTAAGGATAAAATTGTCATTGATAAATATGAGGTCAAAATATTTTTCATAATCCTGAAGCTGCAGAAAAATCTGACAAGTATAACTTTAAATATTCAACAATCTAAATTGAAAGTGTCCAGGGACGAATGGTGATATAGTGTATATAGTATTGTTATCAAATATGAAATTATACATGTTATTTTAAGGAATATATGTTGAAAAATAAAAAGTTCATAATACCAACTATGAAACAAGAAATGGGCAGTTTCTTTTCGAAATGATGAAATCATTTCTGTTTTCTATAGAAATTATGGAAACTTTGTAATGAATGACTATGTAAGAATTTGTGAAAAATTTACTTTTTGTATGACACATAACATACAGGGGAAATATAATTATTACATGTTTAATTAGTTAAATAATACTCTGCTCCAAAACAACCACATAATATGCAATAGCACATTATTCATTTTGAACATGTCTCTAAATCTAAGCGATTTCGAATTTTGCAATGTATTAATGTCAATTTTATATTACTTTATAAAACAAATGTGTCTGTAAATTACATATAAAACACAGGTTATTTCAATTTGGAAAATGTAGTACAATTAAAAATATTATTGAATTAAGGCTTTATTATCATAAAATATTTAACAATGCCATTACACAAAACAAATATTATGATAAAATATAAATTACATACATAACAGAAAATTATTACAATTAATTTAAAATTGATAAAAAGTAATAAATTAAAATTTTTATTGAAACATTATTTTATTATATAATGTAAACAGTCTATATAGTATCAGTTTTAGTTTTAAAAAAAGTTTAAAAGAAAAATACAATCTTGCATGTGTTGTGGTAACATATATGATATGTTATAAAAAATAAAAACGGTGAAAATAATTGATTAGTTCGAATATGCTCCATCTTAAGAAAAGTAGATATCCTCATTAAATTTCAATTGTGATGGATTACTTTGTGTTCTAGTCATAAAAAAGTATCTGCAAAATATTAGATTAAATCTAAATAATTTTAATTATTACAGGGCTCCCAACACATTTTAGCCCCCTAAAAGGGGGAAAAGAAGGCATTTTTATGAAAAAAGGGACTTTAGGGGACCATTTAAATTTAAAAAGGGTCCTAAAATGGTCCTAAAAGGGGGAAAAGAAGGCATTTTTATGAAAAAAGGGACTTTAGGGGACCATTTAAATTTAAAAAGGGTCCTAAAATGGAACGATGTGTCTAAAAATTATGTATCAATTTTCAAAAATATGCAAGCAAATATTTAAAAAATCCCCACGAAAATCTGTTGGTTATCCTTATAAAGATGTCATTGAACTATGTGCACAGCTTTACTAATATCGAACAAGAAGGCAGAAAGTATTCAATATTCGGCATTCGCCTTAAAAGAACCTGGTCTTTATATTCAATTTGTTGCTTTATTAACATTTAGAATAGTAAAATATGTTCTGCAACAAAATACAAACAATTAAAATTAATGCATCAAAGAAAATATTAAAACAATCCATTGTTAACAGAATAACACATTAACAAATACAAAGTATGTCACATTTCTTAGAATTTAACACTGTGTAACAATGATTAATGATTTTTTTTTTAAGCACGGGATAACAGCACTTACTTTAAACATTGAAATTTAAAATTAGATTAAAATAACTATTGTTAATTATTAACCTCAAATTCAAAATTTAATTCATTTCTACACAATAGAATCTGGGGTGGGCTATAATGTTCATAAATAAAAAGCATAGTAAGGCAAAGGCCCCTAGGGAGTGATTAAAACCGATATTTAACCCACAGTTATTCATAATCATCTTAATATTAAATTTGGTTACATTCCATCCCAAACATGCCAAGATTTGACTATCATGGGAATAGTTAAAATAGTGACCTAGTAGCACTACCTGTTGGGAAAAATACACCAAAATCTAATCAACATCAATTTATGTCAAGGATTTAGTTATTGTGAAGTTTGATGAAATTTCATGCTAGAGATACTGAAGTAGTTATCATGTAAATTGTAAAAAATGCAGCACAGCAGTGCCACCTGATGGGCCATATATGGCAAAACCTAATCAGCACCTATATGTGCTAAAGTCTAATTAAATATGGCATACAATGAAATTCCATGCTTTAGCTTTTAAAATAGACTGGAGACAAAACTTGTATCACAAACTGATATTTTCCAAAAAAAAATAGTCAAACTGTATTCAGGTCAAACTAAAATACAAAAATACATGAAAAAAAGTTTAAATCATTTTCAGGATTGCAATACTTTCTTCTGGTAAATGTATGTTTAAGAAAGTATAAAAAGAAGAAGAAATTGCAATACTTTCTTCTGGTAAATGTATATCGGAGAAAGTGTATAAAAAAGAAGAAGAAATTGTTATTAACCCTCTAATGCCTAGGGTAGCATTTCTGCTACTACCATTCTGTTTTAATTTTTAGCACGAAATTTCATAAATAAGGTATATATTAAGCCATTACAGTAGTAATTGCAGCTTTAGGTAATAATAGTTATAAATTTTGAATGCAGATTGAGCACTAAATATGAAAACAACGAGTTTGAAGCAACATGTCTAACAAAAAAGACAAAATGGCATTTACAGTGGTAAGTTTTTGCTAATTTTTTCAATATTTTATTGAAATAAAACTAAATACATAACATATGTAGGTATAAAAAGGGCTACTGCTTATCTCTGCACAAAAAAAGTTCAATGTAAGTTTTCTTTTAATGGTAAAATGAGTAATTAAAATCAAGGTAGCAGATCTGCTACCACGAGCATTAGTGATCATGAGCCCATGGTAGTATTTTTGCTACCATATAATTTTCAAAGGAAATTTGTACTTCTTAGTGTTAGCTTTGTACTTAAGAACTTGTTTTACTTTTAATTGACATGCTCTGCTCATGTTATTAAATAAATCTGAAATAAATTACTTGAAATATATAATTTCTATATAAAACAAAATGAAATTATTTTTGTTTTTACATTTTTTATCAAAATTTTGAAATTTTTTTTTACTGTATAAATCGAAAAAATTATGAAGTAAATCTGGAATTAATATTTCTAAGTAGAAATATAAGCATAAATTCTAAGTAAAAAAAAATTCTAAGAATAAAACGTTTTTTATTGAGCCGTATCATTCAAGTACATTATATTTAGCATGATCGTACTATGTAATATACATTAGACTAGCTGATCCCATGCAGAAATGTGCACAGTAGTTTACTATATTTTTAATCAATTGCTGTGTTTATTGCACGTTAAATTTTATTGTGTATTTTGAATATTTGGCAACAAAACATAATAAATCTTATCGGAAATGACTGTTATCTTGTTGTTTTTTCTAATTAATTAAAATTAAACTATAATTTATGAAGAATCTGGATTGTTTTTTTTTCTCCACAGTATTTTAATACGCCTGTATGTAAAATTTACCGATTCTAGCTTCTTAATTATGTATATTTTTAGAAAGATAGCATGAGTTACGAAATTTTATTTTTATATGTATTAGATAAACAGACCACTCTATGCCATCGTCAAAACAATAAAAAAATTTTTGCCGCTAAATACTACATTAGTGTTTTATATTTTAATTGTACAGAAAATTAAAAAAGTAAAATGAGGCTTTCTTATATTTATTGTGTAAAATTGATTAAATGAAGGAAAAATAAAATTATATGAAAAATTGGATATATATATATAAATAAAACAACGAAAGAAATTGTTTTAGGTCATGTCACATGTAAAAATATAATTATCTTCACAAAATAAAATACTTTTGAAATATGGAAAAATCATTCACATTTCATCCTAATCTGCCCGTGGTAGCATATACGATATCATACGGAAATCCTATAAAATATAATAAAATCTAATTTTTTTTTCATATTTTTACTTTATTTGACCCACATAAGCATAAATGAGACTTCCCATAGCAATTCCTTGTTGAGGGAATTAGAGGGTTAAGATTTCCTTTAAAGGTTAGGATATACTCCTCCATCAAAACTGAAAACAAAACTACAGTTAAAATAATAAAGATAGAAGTGCGCCTGTGTGCTAAAGAGACCATTGCACATTTTGTCATTAATGATAAGTAAAAATTAAATTTAAAAGATAAAAAAAACCCGGCTGCATAAAAAGCGAATTAATTATTTCTCATCAATGTGAAACTATTTTTTATATTACTTACCTATTTTTTTATTTATTTGTATTGATGACTTTTAAGTTATGTTTAATTGTTAGTTCCTATCTATAAACACTGTTTTGATGAGGTGAGAGCTGCAGTAAAGCTAGAGATCCTATCTACACAACTTCCAGCTTGTGTAATATTTAAACGGAGCTTCTGACTGTAAAATAGTCAATGAAACATCGCATTCATTTTGAAAGACCTATCTAATGATATGCCACTCAATAAGGTGTGTAAAAAAAATTTCGTCTCTACCGCCATTTTGTATTTTACGGCCGCCATTTTGAATTTATAAAAACAAAATATAGCCTATAACCATCGGACGGTTAAGACGAATCGACAGAGACCTCATTCATTAAAATCCATCCAGACGTTGGGATGTTTCGAGGCTATAAAGAAATCCACATACTCAGATACACATCAAACACATAACCCTTCTTGGCAGCCAGGTAAAAAGAATCTGCTTTAATTTTTTAAGCCCAATGTGATATTTTTTTATCTTCTGTTCAAATAAGATTATTATGAATTTGCACAATATTTTAAAAATTCATTACGAATTTGTCTTTTTTCATGTTCTATGGCAATTTTTTGACATTCGTAAAAGGAATTAATTCACTTTCAAACTTTAAGCCACAATTTAAAAAATTTTGTTTTTTCCACAATTGCACTCCTGGATTTGAATTTTTAATGAATTTTAGGTTTTTTTCTTTTCTTTTTTTTTTATTATTCTGGGTTGATTTTTGACATTTGTGAAAGAAATTCAGTTACAATGTTTCAGACTACTGTAATATATTTTGTCTTTGGTGATTATTTGAATTTTTAGAAATTTTTTATACATTTTGTGCTGATTTTTAGACTAGTAAAAAGAATACTGTTTCAATTTTTTAGTTCAATACTCTAAAGGTTGCTCTCTTTTCAATAAAGTTTATTCGTAATTCATACAGCAATTTTTTAAGCGATTTTTAGAGTTTTTATGCATTTTGCAACATTTGTTTGCAGCAAAACCTACTTGAAATTATTTTAATACCTGAATCTTACCTTGTTTTGATCTGTTTTTCCAACACATGAAATTCCATACGTAACTTTCTGGTAAAAAGAAGAAAATATTACCCTCTACTAACTCTGCTCCAAATAAACATATAAAAATGATGTAGCAATTGACTTGGAATAATGTCTACTAATTAAAGCTATGCATGAATTATGCTCTGGAATTCATCTATATACCACAAATTGTACTCATTGTATTGTCTTTTTTCAAATGGTTAAAACCATCACACATCAAAAATTTGCCAACCCTTAATTATAATTAAGAATGCTTTTTGAAGATAGTAACAGTCAAAAATCTGTTTAATTGACAAACTGGGCTACTGTAAGTTTTTTTTTTTAATCTAACCCTTTCTATAATACACGAATTTGTATAAGTCATACAACTTCAGAGAAAAAAACACTGAATTCTGATATTTTGAAACATATTCTACAAAGGTAAAAGTACTATTATACTCAAGAGAAACAAGTCTGGGATATTATTTTCTTTTTATTAATATTTTATCTTCTTAATTCAGAAATTTTTTAATGGAAAAAATTATTACGATATGAAAAATGTATGGGAATATGAAATAAGTCAAGAGATAATATAACACTGTCTGTGTCATTCAAAACAAAATCATTCAAATCAGAGATAACAACTGAAAAATAAAAATAATTTTTGAGCAGAAATTAGCAAAGAAAAATATGAAATTTCTCAAATTACAAAACTGTGTTGGAGACCAAGAAATACTGAATGCTCACAGTACTTAATCAAGTTAAAATTGTTAAAAGAAAAATCAAAACTATTGAAACAATTTATCATTGGTAATTTAAAATAAATTAAATAAATAGTCTATTGTTAAATTATTTACATTTCATTTATTTCTGTGAATAATAAATGTTACAAATAAGACATATTAATATTTTTAAACTGTTTAAAAGACGTTAATATAACGATTTGGTTCAAGCATATTGGAGCACTAATTATAAAGAACTTGGTATTTAATGGTGTTTTCATTAAATTGAATGAAAGAAAAAAATGGTGCAAAACCCCCCCCAAATCTATCTTTTTTCTTTATTAGATGCAAAGTACATACACATGAGTTACAATCAGTGGTGCAATGGAGGGTATATGCAGGTGTACATCCTATACCTTCTGGATTTTTTTAAAAAGCTCTGTATACCCTTTGTTTCTCAAATAAAGCTACAACGTATACTGTAGGCATGATCTTCATGATTTTAGCATGTATCCTCTGGTGGTTTTTTTACGACTATGTCACAAGTTACAATGATCCCAGCAATAATGAAGTTCACCTATTTTGACATTCCTGTATAATTAGGTAATTCTGTTTTACTGATACATATTTCTTTCTTAGTTTCTGTTTAGGGGGGAGTAAAGTAATCCATGATATCAAAAAATCATATACAGTAGACTCCCTCAAATCCACACTGCTTTAGACCAGAGGTTGTGCAGATTTTAGAATTTTGTGAATTTCTGGTCATTGATTTGTTTACATTTTTGGTACTACTTAATTATCCCATCGACCAAAAAACTGTCGCCAAATTGTAAGATTAAATGCCAATAATGGATGATCCTAAATGTCACATTCACTTGACATTAAACATGTTACACTCACTTAACATTAAACATGTTACACTTGTTTGTTATGTCACCAAGTCTTTTTAATTCAACATTTTATTTGTATTTTTATTAATGTTTAGCTAATTTATTTGTTCTTTCATTATTTAAAACTAGAAAGGTAGCCCGTCAAAAATGACGGAAAATTAGATATAAAGATATATACAACTCATATGCAAGAATATAAGTTTTTGTCGCTTGTTCCGCAGTGATAGGTGAAAATAAGATATTTTAAGAGTGAAACACATTTATGAAAAACTATGTACAGTATAAGACAGCTAATCTGCACAATTTGGTTCCAAGTGTTGTCCGGATTTAAGGTATTTTTTACAGTCATGCCTATTCAATCTTTGTTTACATTTTTTTTTTTTTTTTAATTCATATATTGGACAATTTAGATTGTTAAAATGAAATGATATTATAAGGTATTATATGTGGTTGCTTTACGATCTTGGTTACGACGTTGGTAAAATTGGCTGCAACTTGTCATAATCATAATTGTGTGACCACAATAACAAAGAAGTATTTTAATAAAATTTCTGTTATAAAGTATTTTTTCAAAATCTTGTGTAAAATTGCCTACCGTTCTGATGTTATGTCAGTTCTAGAAATGATATTTGTAACAGTGAAGCGTTTCCATGTATATGTGGAATTTAGAAAAGCTTATCCAAAAGGAAAGTTCTGAAATGACATTGTAATTCCTCTAACTTCAAAGTTTAATCGGGCCTTGATGCTGTTTACTGAAATCTAATAAACACAGTTATTTTGAATATTACAACATAATTAATTAAATGGTTAAACTTATTTAACTTAAACCCGCTGTTACTTCAATGTTATTTTTTAGTATTAAGAAAGAAAATTATTTAATTTTTTCAAATCATGCATTTATAATTTTTTTCATTATTTAATAACTAAATGATGAAAAAATATGCTTTTGTTCTGAACTCATAAATATGACAATAAAGTAATGTAACTAAGAGACATTGCAAAATAAAATCTTTGTGAATTCATACCATAAACAAACGATACCGCCACCATTTTATCTACTATGACGTCATAAGAATATTGTCCATTGATTGTTGGAGAACTTACTTTGTGAATGATTACCTCAATGGTTTAATATTTTTTAAGGTTCACGATGAATGAATCACTTGCATTTGTTTAGGTTTATGGAATGAGATATTAAGCTGTCAACCTAATTTCAACTGAAGTTATCCTAGGATGTATGTACTTTTTAATCGAAAATAAAAACAATGCTTTGATCTTGAAATAAAATGTTTTAGTTTATACAATTGGTTATTTCTATTAATTATTTATATAGGTACTTTTCCATTATAATGCAAAAGAAAAAAACTTGGCACAATTCGAGCTTTATAAAGTGAGATATATATCCAAAATATATAAACAGCTATGTAGACAAACCTGATGAACTTTTATTTTTGTTTATACATGTATTTATTATTAATAATTATTTATTTAGGTACTTTTCCACTGTAGGGCACTTTACATTTGTTTTTAAACTTGGCGCAATTCAGGCATCAGATGTTGCCAAAATATATAAACAGCTATGAAAACAAATCTAATGAACTTTTATTTTTGTTTATATATGCATTTATAAACACAAAAAAAAATTATTTCTAAATATATACAATATTTTATATATACAAATTACGGCACAGATGTTATATATGATGCGCCAAAATGATGTTATTTTGCCTTATATGGTAACCCGGCTATTGTTTTTTATTTATTAAATTGTTTATTTACTTTTTTTAATTATGTAAACTGTTTTGTTCTATAGTTATTAATAAAACTTTTATTTATTTATTGTTGTTTTCTTTTCAAAATTTGCTAATAATTTAAAAAATATATATGTAACTGGTATTCGAAAGCAAGATTTTTGCCAAATTGGCGTCGGAAATAAATCACGCCAAACCCGATGCGTATATGACATCTGTGCAACAATTAGTTTCTTCATAAATATTCTGTTTCTTCATAAAAATGGATAAATAGTTTTTTTTATATTAAATAAATTGTATACATATGAAAAAAATTGCTTTTGAGTATGAAACAGTAAATAGGTTGTCAGAAAATATGTTGCCAAACTTCTTTCTCACCAAGAAACTTTTCTACGAATTACTGTACATAAGCGATGATTGCTGGAAATGCATTTTTAATATGCTGCCAAATTTCCTTCTTTGCCAAGGCAGCAATACTCGAAAAGTACCTAAAGCACCTTAAAATCGCGATGTTTGGAGCCCAGACAATACAGAGTCATCTATTGGCAGTTATTTCATTAGCAGCATTGGGAGGAAGATGTAAAACATACATTTTCGTATATACAGTAGACTCCCTCAAATCTGCACAGCTTGGGACCAGAGGTTGTGCGGATTTTTGAATTTTGCAGATTTCTGGTCACTAATTTGTTTACATTTTTGAAACATTAATTTGATTGGTAGTTAAGCAAGGGAAATTATAATGAATGCTTACAATAAAGTGAAACATTAAAATAAGTAAAATATTAAAATAATTTATTAGTTTAAAAGTAAGTAATTATTAAAATAATTATGTAAAATAAAAATATTACGAATGAAATCGATTCAATTCGATTCCAAAAGTCCTATGCTGCCGTCAAGTGCTAGCAAGGAGAACAGCGTTAATGCTATTATCAGTATATATAGCTTATTGCGCTCACTGTAACCTTTTCCATTGTTATTTAGAGTCCTGAATGCTTTTCTTATACTGCTTTGTATGTTTAGAAATAAATTTGTCTATAATTTAAAAAAAAAATCCGCGAACAATAATTTTAAAATAGCGTCCCGGTTCGTGAATTTTTCCATTTCGTACCCTGGGATTTTTGATATAGATATGCTAATTTATATCAAAATCAAAAGTAATGTAAATTTATTTAGTAATAAATCAGATGTAATAGCCAAAAGAGAATGATTAACAAAAAATTTTGTAAAAAAAACATTGCGGTAGTTGCCGATTTCGGCGCCATCTTGAATTTTGTTCCTGCAACTTAACTGTAAATTTACATCTGAAAAATACGCGGATTTTAGGGTCGCGGATTTAAGGGAGTCTACTGTATTACACTTTAAAGTTTCACCCATAGATTTTGGAAAAAAAAAAACCCTTAAAAGTGCAGAGTTTAAATTAATTTGCGGTGACCTCCTTTATGAATGATTAATGGTTTTAAATTGGAATTTCATCATCGCCAAATTGGCCAATATTTGGCACTACTGTGGTAACCCTGCATTAATATTTTTCAACAATTACTCATTTCAATGAGGCGGTCCTACCAGAATTGAGGGACACACAGAGACTTGGATTTTATATAAATAGATTGATGCAGTTTTTTTTTCTTTCAGTCTATATCTAATGTTTACATACATTGTACAGTTATATCCATCCACATTTTTGACTAAATAAAGATCATTGGATTCCTTACAATTTTCCATTATCATTGATATTTATTGTGTCTCAAAAAAAAAAATTCTATTATTACATTTAAAATATTTACATTTTATTCACAAATATACTATCTTAAAATATCTGTTTGTTTATGGTTTAAGTTAATTCAAAATTTAAATACAAAACTATTAGTATTCTTTTAAATGAAATCATCTAAATAAATCAAATTTTATATTTGAAATGTCACTACCCTATAAGTGCAGGTCATTATAAAAGAAATCTTATTCTTTAGTGATTTTTTAAATTTAAATTCATCAATTTTCCTATCTCAAAATTTTAGAATGGCAACATTCCTTCATTTGTAAAATTTGGCAAAAAATTTGGCGATTTGTATAATTTAGCAAAATTAGTCGACGGTATAATCAAGTAGTACCCATTTTTTAAACATAATTTGAATGTAATAATGCAATAAAAATTATAATGAGTGCTTAAAATATAGCAGAATATTAAAATAATTAAGTAAAGTCATAAACTAAAATAATAAAAATTAATATGATTTAAAATCATAATTAACTTATTATAAGAAAATGTCAAGTAAATAATTAATAATGTATGATTAAATATGCACCTTAAAGATACATTTTTCTTGATTTTTTTTCTATGCAAATTACCTCATAAAGGTGCCCTACTAATTCACATCAAAATAATAAAATAAGGAAGGTTTATTTTAGTTTTAGAAAGACTTGATGACCAAAAATGATTGATTAATACATAAATATATTTTATTTAAGATTACCAAAAATATCATGAATTTTTTCAGAAAAAAATTGAATCCACAAGTTGTGCAGATTTTAGAATTTTGCGGATTTGTGGCCATTGGTTTCTTTAAATTTTCTAAACATTAATTTGAATGCAATAATGCAGTCAAAATTATAATGAAGGCGTACCATATAGTAAATTATTAAAATATAATTAAGTAATAAACTAAAATAATAAAAATTAAATTAGTTTTAAAAATGTCTAAATTATTAAAACTAAATAATTAATAATGTATAATTAAATATGCATAATAAAGATGACATTCTTTTTTCTTGAACAATTCAAAGAAACTTACCTCTTCATAATGTTACTTTACTAATTCACATCAGTAGCATAAAACGAGCAAGTTTTAGTTCTGGTTTAACCCGATTTAATAATTAAAAAAGCTTGATTAATACATAAACATATTTGATAAAAAGATTGCAATTACCAATGATATCAGCAATATCTTGAATTTTTTCAGAAATTATTTTATACTTTCTTCAGGAATAAAGATGAGTTCACTCATATTATTGAGAATTATGTTTAAAATACATATAGAACGATTAAAAAAAAAAGTGTAATTTTCACCCTACATCTGAACTGAGAGTTTTCATTGTTTACATAAGTGATGATATGCGGATTTGAATGAATCTACAGTATTTGAAGATTATAAAAGGCCAAGTTAACTTACCAGTCATAAAAAATAAGAACGGGCCCCCACAAAAACCTGATTTTCCTTCTCATTCTACTAGCATCTATAGCTTCTGCAATAACAGTATGAGTATCTTTATCTTAAACTTTTGTTAAAATGTTATAAATTTGCCATCGCCTCATGTTCTGCACAGTAATGTAATGCATTGCTATATTTTAATATGCTGTACTGTGTAGTATATTGTTTGTAACAGGTAAACACAGGGAATAACTTGAAAAATGTGTACCAAGTAACTATAATCTCAGTATTTCTTAAGCTAGAACTTGACTCAATTTGAATAATGTTTCCAGTTTGAGAATCAGGATACTGCTGTTCGCACTACATAAAAAACCTGTTTAAAGTAGAGTTCATAAATTTCATGATATTTTTGAAAATATTAAAAATATTGAATATTTTTTATATATATAGCAGATATTTTCAGAGTTGTTAATTTATTCATGCTTATATATATATTTTTTTCAGACCTAGAATAAATTAGAAACCAAAATATATTGCACTCAGAATAAAAACAAAACCTAAAAAAAAAAAAAATATTCTAAATGCATTTTTGTTTTTCATGAACATAGCATTATTGAAAATCAACTAATTTAAACACAAAATACAAACTATTGGTTTTACTATCCAGTTTTAAGAATTTTTTAAATAGAAAGATAAGCTTATCTGCTTTTAAATTCCTTAACCAGTTGTGCAGTTGAAATTGAACAAAAACAAAAAAGATTCTTTCTAAGGAAGTTGTAAACAACTTATTATCTAAATTAGATTATTTATCTTTTAATGTTTGTTCTAAGTAAACAGCATTCCACAAAATTTTTGTTCTAAATGTAAAAATTCAGCTTCAAATTCAAAGATTGGGGGGGGGGGGGGGATAAAAAAGTCACTGCGTTAAAAAAAAAAATAACACAATGATAAAGATGTCACAATGATAATTGATAAAGAACACAAAAGTTCTTTATCAACAAAACGACACAGTCAACAACACTTTAAAAAATTCTTTACGCTTGTTTTGACTGAAAATATAAATTATCATACAAAATATGTTAAAAATAAATATATATATATATATAAAAACATCAAACTTTATTATATTTTGAAAGCAAAATTTTGGCTATATGGTTTATAGCAATATAGTAATCACAAAACCCTTGTACTTTACAACGGATATAATTATTATGGACAATTTTAAACTGTGAACAATTTGCCATCACTTAGTAAATAAATTTCATTCTGAAATAAGGAAATAATTTCAGATATGCATAACTGGTTTGAAACTAGATAAATATAATCAAGTAATAGAAATTAAATATCAATAGGTATTACAATTCTAATAAAAGAAACTAAGCAATGAACGCAAATAATTTACATCTTAATAGGATAGTTAAAAAAATAAACAAAACGTAATTTAAGCATAAAAAATATCTAAAGTATATAGGGACTTAAAAAATACTGGAAAAAATGCATTTTTTGCATATAGAATAAGTAGACATTTTTAAATTACAGCAAAAAAGACATTAAAATATATAAATGTTGCATTAAAAAAGCAATAAGAAAATATATTAGATAAACATAAATATCATACGTTTACAGAAGTTACCTTCAAAGGAAATGTTGCCTAAAAGATTATCATTAGGCCTAAATCAACAACACAGTAAATCGCAACTTTCTTTTAAGCATTAATATTTATCTGCTAGCTTGGAATTAAAAGAGATGTAAAGTAAATCAGACTCAGAAATTTTCTTTTAATACTGGAAGTTGTAAAAATACTATGTGAAAGTTGCGATAAAACACTCAAATAGAAATTAATGGAAAGGGAAAGATCTCCATAATACCATTTTACGATTAAATTTTTGGTAGACGCGATGATATCAAGCACTTTTCGATACATGTTCGATTAATATTTCATGCTTATTTCTATCGATAATTTCGAAGTTAGAGTCAGTCTTTTTCTCTCTCAGAAAAAAACCTGAGTATCGTCTTTCAGAACTTTAGGAAAAATTGGTTATTTTAAAAGTCAATATAATTAGATAATTATTACGATTTTAAAGACATTCGAAGAAAAAGGAATTAGGCTGGAGCTTAGATCATATCATTAGTGCAAAGAAGAAACGGAAACTCTTTAGGAAAAGTGGCGATTAAACATTCTTTTTACCTCGACCCATATTTCGGTATAAAATTTAATTTATTTAAACATATAACAGACAAAGGTCACTTAAAATAAATTATGTATAATTCAACTTTACTTTTCAACTATGAATTTGATCTTAACAAACTATCATGCCATTAAAAATTCCATAATAACTCATTCATAAATTTAGAAGTAATTCATGATCCAAATAAAATCATTGCATTATTACTGAAATTAATTTACTTCTTTTTTATTAGCAAAATTTTGGTGCAGTTTTTGATACTCAACATAACCAAGATACATTCACAATAATTTTTGTGTAATTTTAATGCACAGTTTAAAAGAAAATAAAGTAAAACCAATTTTTTAGTTAGTCAATTGGTTTCGTTAAAGGGGTCTTGGTAACTTTTGAACTTTTTTTTATTGGAGTATGTTATAATCTGTTATTGTGTTTTTTTATGAAGGAAAATGATTTAAGGTAAAGTACCAGTAGTTGACATCTTAAGGAATTTTTCGGCGTCCGTCGCCTTTGGTTCGTGCAGTTTTCAGTTAAGGGAAACAGTTTGATCATTACTAGGGGGTTTGAACATTTTCCCACAAAATCATAACGTTTAATGTCCCGAAATGAATACATTTTGTAAGAATTGCTAGGGGATATGAAAACATTATTTTTGTCCAGAAGTTGACGCCATCGTGAACGTGAGAGTTTAGTAGTTGACACCTTCATGAACTAGTAATTGACACTGACTGCGGCGGGGCCTAAATTAATAATAATAAATAATCTTTATTATTACCGTAATTTCCGGCCTATAATCCGCAGCGGCGTATAATCCGCAGCCGCAATTTTTAGCCCTTATAAAAATATTTCAGCAGATAATCCGCATCGGCGTATAATCCGCGGATTATAGGCCGGACTATACGACAATTACTCATTGCTTTCAACATTCTAAAGTACTACTAGTAAACCACCTCCCTATTTATTTAGTTGCTCTATTTAAATGATAATTGTAATAAAATAATTGAAAATAATTATAATAAAATAATTACAAGTTATAAAATACAAATATTTTTTTCATTGAATCTTATATCTAAAACGTTGAATGTCTTGTGATACAGGGATGTAGTGGAGGGTATACGCCGTATACCCTCTGGATTTTTTTAAGGAACACCGTATACCCCCTGTTTCTCAAGAAAGCTATAGTATATATACACTAGGGTATAACCTCTGCCTTGAGCGTATACCCTCTGCTTAGAATGTATGCCCTCTGTTATTTTTACGACTACACCACTGCTTGTGAATACAGATAATTCTGTTATAATTGCCGTTTTTAAATCATCTTCCGCATTTTAAATAACGTCCTGTTTAAATTCTGCAGTTTTAAATAACAGGTTTTCTCTTAGACATTATTATAACTTTCAACGTTATATACCATCAAATACGTTTTGGTTTTTAATATACATTACAAGGACATAATTGTATTTTATTATTCTATCCATAGAGGGCAGCAGTAAAACCGCGAAATTACGATACGATAATGATTCATTCGATTATTGTGTGGTGGATTCCCATTGGCTGCATCGTAATATCAATCATTGTAATTAGTAAAATTGCCGTAATTTTGGGCGGAGCTATTTCATAAATGATTGAGATTGCAGTTTTTGAAAGGGATGAGTTGACAAATGCTTTGTTCTTCATAAAAACATGTTGCCAAAAGGCTAAAAAAAATAAAAACATAATCGGAAGCCACTCCCACTAGCACGTTCACGTCAGATGTGAACCAATTACAAGCAACTCCACGAACGGTCGATAGCAGACAATCGTTTGATAACTGTTTACATTTTTATTTTATGACTGCCAGTAGAAATTGGATGTCTGCCCCGAGCTTCTGCTTAAAAAAGTTTTCAGCAGGTAGTCCGCACCGGTAGATAATCCGCACTTAAAAATTTTGAGGTTTTTTCACAGATAATCCGCGGATTATAGGCCGGAAATTACGGTATATTACTATATTAATTGCCCCATATGAAGACATAATGATAAGAGCCGTTAATTAGCAAAATATTTTAAAGAAATCAGAAGTTTTAAAGAAAGATCAGAAGTTTTAATGAAAATAAAAAAAGTCCCATAGATCTGAAATTATAACATAAAACCACTTACTTAAGTAATCTCAAATAACAAAAATGAAAGATCGAGTGCAAAATCAAGCACTAATGGCCGATATTTTACCTTTTCATTGGGGTTTTTCCTTCAACTTTGTATTTCAGAGTTATTCTAGGCACGTTAAATTTTTTAGCTGCTGTTTTGTACCCAGCTTTGTTGACTTTAACGTATTTTACGGCAGCTCTCATGCTCTCTTCCGTGTAATTCCTAAAATTTCCCTTCGTAGGTGGCATCTAAAAAAATAAATAATTAACTTTAGTAGTTGACACTCCCTAATTTCAATAATTGACAACGGGCGTCACCTATTAGTTTAAATGCATTTTTAGTTTTTCAAAGGTCAGTCATGAATTTATCTGGTAGATTCCAGCTTATTTTCATTGCACTGAATTAGATTAACAAAACCCCAACATGAGAGAGTAGTTGACACTGGGTGTCAACTTTTGAAAATCTGTTTCTTTTCATATTCAATAGTTGACACTCACACTTACTCCCGCTATTTTGCACAAAATGCATCAATTTTATTCCAATACAATTCTTGGACATGAATATCAATCAAAACATAACCAGAAATTAAGATAAATTATGGGTTTTAATACTTACTGTAATGTGTGATCCTTATCACTTTTCTTAAGATAAATTCGAAAAGTTCAACTTTGCACACATGCTTCTTTGTTGCCTTCTTTGTTGAATTGGGCTCGACTGTTTATAGTTTTAGTTCTCAGTTTTGCCATAAGGTGATAGATTTTTAAAATTCTGTGTCTCTACCTGTGACGTTTTCTTGTTACACTACTGTTTCTACAAAAGTTGTTGGTCCAGTGTCAACTACTGGGTACTTTACCTTACTCATGCAAAAGTGTAATTTTTGTACCAAATATGGAAAATAATAATTAAATAAAATGTAAGATAATTTTAAAACCACATTTTTAAAATTTGAAACATTTTAAAATAACTTTTGTTGCACACTTATCTCAGAAGTTGTTTCTATAATTATAAGGATCACATTTTCAAAAAGATAAATAAAAAAAAAAATAAATACCGTATATACTCATGTATAAGTCGACCCCCCCCCCCCCCCAATTCTTAAGCAAAATTTTGAAAAAAATTGAATTTTCATGTATAAATCAAACTACATTTCTGATAATATGTTGAAAAAGGATTTGTAATCGAGTATTAAAAAAATAATAAATTTTCCTTAAATTTGTAATTTTCTTTTTTTTTTTACATGTCTAATCAGATTTTTTTTTAATTCATCGTTTTAAAACTGTATAAATATGTAAAACCGAAGAAGCTTAAACTATTTTGAAACCTATTCACATCAATTTAATCATACTTAAAAAGAAAAAATTCTTTCAAAAATCTATTCAAGTCTTATTTACTGGATAAACAACTTCTTAGACTGATGAATGTAGTACTTCTTTGTATTGTAGGACTTTTAGGAGAGTTATCTAGAAGTGTTCTCACGTTGAACACTCTTTAAAAAGGGGGGTAAAAATGTTGAAAGAAATGCTCCTGTATTGAAGGGAATTCTATCCTAACAGAAAATAGGTGCAGAACAATTGCAGGGACATTATTGTTGAGCTTTTGTTATCAATCACAGGAAAATGACCATTGTCCACTTTTATTTCTCTCTCCAACCTCGACCCCTAGGTGATTAATTAAAAGATTTAGCCATTTGATGATTATCTGCAATTTTATTATTATTTTTTTTATACTAGCTCGTGTATAAGTTGACCCCCCTTTTCAACTCCCAAATTTTGTCTAAAATTCTTTGACTGAATCACGAGTATAACCAGTGTTCTATCGTTTCTGTATCGCTCCTGCTATGAAAGTAGAAGCACGTGTTCTTTGCACCTGATGAAGAAAGGTTATGTTCTTTTCAAAGTCTTAACACAGTTCTATATTTTTATGGTGTTTTTAAAAAGTTGTTTTGAATTTTGCATACAAGGTTATTATTATTAAATTTAAAACTGTTTAATAATTGGAATAAAAGGATTTTCATTTTCATTTAAAAAATATATTTTTTAATTATACTAAATGCTTGAATTTTTTCTACTTTTCTTTTGCAGTAACAAAAACTTCATTTTTTGAAGGGGAAAGGGGGAGAAGAGAAACTTTTAATTAAACACCCGTTAAAACTTCATTTTTTGAAGGGAAAGGGGGAGAAGAGAAACTTTTAATTAAACACCTGTTAAGATTTCATAAGACAATCATGGCTAGAGAGATTGAGGACAATGTCGAATTTTCAATAAATGCTTGCCAAAGTCGTTTTATGAAGGGCTTAATGTGCCAGGAGCAATAATTTTTATTCAGTCAATTAAGATTGCCAGAGCTTGTAAATTCATATTTGGTTTATTTATAATTATGCTTGTGACATACTAGATGTGTCTGATAAAAATAATTAACTTAATCCAGTTAAAGGAAAATAATCCATATGTACAAGTATTATTTAAAATGAAACAAACTAATACCCCAGTACTCAAGCCCTTGCAAAAAAACGAAAAAAATTAATTGTGTAACTGAAAAAAAGAAAGGAAATATAATTTAAACTTGTATCAGTTTGTTTATCTTATAAAAAAAAGAGTGAGTGGAAAAAGAGAACAAAAATCTATTCCTTTAGCATATTTTAGTGACACATAACAATTCCTAACATAAAGTTTGCATATTTTATTTATTATTATCTTCTTTAATATGCATAATTTATCACTTCTAACATTTAGATATACTGTATATACTCGTGTATAAGTAGACCACAACAATTCTTAAGCATAATTTTGAAAAAAAAAATGTGTATAAGTAGAATCACATTTCTGGTAGTATGTTGAAAAATGTTTTGTAATTGAGGATAAAAGAAAACTAATAAATTTGCATTAAATTAGTATACTTTTTTAAGTTTGTAATTTGACTTTTTTTTTTAATTCAACGTTTTAAAACTGCATAATTATGTAAAACCGAAGAAGCTTACACTATTTTGAAACCTTTGCACATTAATTCAATGATACTTAAAAAGAAAAAAATTCTTTCAAAAATCTATTCGACTTATTTACAAGGGTAAACAACTTCTTAGACTACTAAAATATAGTGCTTCTTTGTATTGTAGGACGTTTAGGGGGGGATATCTAGAAGCATTCTCAAATTGAACTCTTTTTAAAAAGGGGATTAAAATGTTGAAAGAAATGCCCTTGTATTGAAGGGAATGCTGCCCCAAGAGAAAATGGGTGCAGAACAATTACAGGGACATGATTGTTGAGCTTTTTTGTCAATCACGGGGAAATGACCATTGTCCGTTTTTATCTCCCATGTGATTACTTAAAAGACTTGCCTATTTGTTGATTATCTGCAATTTTTTTTTTTTTTTTTTTTAGTATCTTGTGCATAAGTCGACCCCCTCCCCCCCAATTTTCAACTCCTAAATTTTGTCTAAAATTCTTTGACTTATACACAGTTCATATATGGTAACTTATATAATTATTATTTTTATTTTTAATAGAAGCAGGTTCCTCATTTTTTCAATTTCATTTATAGAATTTGCTGTAACTATCTGCAACAGAACAATTAAACTGAAATTGACACATGAAATTTGTATTTCACAAAAACAGAATTAAGTGAACTACATTCAGTTAATACATGTTTATTTTACTCTCCACATTACAATTGAAGTTATAAGTGATGATAATGTTGCCATGTTGTTAACAGCTTTTTGAAGCATTATATAAAACTGACATATAGATAATACATTTTTTGACTTTTATCTTTAGAATATGTTTTTTCTGTTTGTTTAAGTCAAAGGTTTATTAAACTATTTCTTTCCTTTTCTTTAAAGCATAAAAAGCAAAAGTCATAGAAATGTATTTACTAACTTTTTAAATGTATTTTAATTATTTTTCCTTTTATATTTAAATATTGCAAACTTTCCATGTATTTAGAGGAAAATTAAAAGAAAATATAATTTATTCTGCAATTAAATAAGCAATTAGCTGTAAATTTTATAAAAAGGTTTTAATTACATTTAAAGATATACCTACAAGGCATAAAATATATAACTAAAAATGCTTTTTTAATTAGTACGAGTGCCATGTTAGAGCTTTGAAAACTTGAATTCAATAATCCACAATTAAGCATATTCATGTATAGTAGTGTCATCTACTGGTAAATCAGGGAAGCATAAATACAAAAAGATTCATAAAGGCATTCATCAAATTGTATTTAAGTTTTTAAATATATTGTAATTATCTTTTTCCTTTCTAACATTTAAAAGTTTGCAAAATCTCCAAGTATTCACAGAACAAATAAAAGGAAATAAAACTTATTCTGTAATTAAATTAATAATTAACTATCAAAATTATTAAAAAATAGTCTTTCATAAAAATAAAAATATATGTATAGAAGGCATAAACATAGCTATGATTTGGTTTGATTTTTGATGGTCGATTATCTACTCAAGGGATATAAGCCCGAGGGGAAGTGCCCTCCGGGAGGGGGGGTCTTTCTAAGGGAACCTAACCTGTATTTATGCAAAGACATCCCAGGTTCGAAGAAAACCACAGAAAACTCCCAACGATTAGGCTGACAGGAGAGATCGGGTTCAAACACAGCACCTCCCATCTACCAGCTTTGAGAGCAGAACCTCTCAGCCACTGGTGAGGGGCATAAAATATAACTAAACGCAATTTTTAAAACAATTTGTGTACCTTTTTATATGATTTTGAACTCTTGAATTCAATAGTCTCTTGATGATAAAACATTTCCATTTCCTAATCAAATGTGACATCAGGAATAAGTATAAATTATGAAACCATACACATTAGAACATTTTTTAAAAATCAATATTGACAGCAATAATAATGTATTTAGAATATTTTATGTAGTTGGAATCCAATAAAAGTTAATAGTCCCCCTAGCACCACAAAAATAAACCTACATAAGAGAAAATAGCACTGAAAATTGGTTCTGAAATTCAAATAAACTCATAAGTATTTAATGTCTGAAGACAAAATTGTTAATATGTTTTTTAACAGACATAATATTATAATTTATAACAATCCTATAAAGATGCAATTCAATGAAAATCTAAATTATACAGACTAGTAAAGAGAGAGAATTAATTTAATTTTTTTTTTTTTTTTTAACTGCAGATTTATCGAAAGGATGAGGACAGAATTATTATGTAGAATGACACAAATATTAAACTTGCTATGGTTTCTTGGAAATTTCTAAACATTTCTTGGAAATTTCTAAACATTTCTTGAAAATTTTACAACTAGCTGCCTCTGGCGGCCAGTTTGGTATTCCTTAAATGAATGCTAAGCATTGCAACATGTTACTTATATTCAAAATTTAACTTATTTGCAAATACTGCATCGAAAATTAAGATTCTGATAGAGAAAAAAGGACAATTTTCAATCATGGCAGCATTTTGATAATTTTTGTTATTATGTATTTTATCTTTCTTGAGAAAAACCACTTAATCCACTTAGACATTTATACTTCATATTCTTTTGCTTATCAATCGCATACGTTTAATAATATGGAGATTTTTAAACCCATTAAATTATCTTCCATAATTGGATCCACTGCCAGTTTTGCACATTTTAACCAATATGCTTTGGTCAGTGTTTTTTTTAATGAAAAGTCTTTTAATTATATCCACACTTACATTAACCCTATATTGTTGCTAATATCTTTTTAGATTACTTCTCCATTATCCCGTTGATTACTTTTAATTTACTAAAAAAAACTATTGCCAAACTTTAAAGCTCAGTAAAAAAAATGAATGCCATCAATTCAAACGAATCTATTGTACGAATGCATTTTTTCAGTGTTTATTTTCTTTTAATATGATGACATCACCATTTAATGACGTAATTGTAATTTCAATTAACAAAAAGGCTTGTTTGAGGACTTGATTGCTAAATGATTATCATCAAAAATATTTTTTTTTCTTTTTTACTCATTGAAGAACGAATCGTTTGTGTTTACTTTGGTGGAAAGAGATACTGGGCTGTCAATCTAATTTCAACTGAAGTATACTATTATACATATATACTATTTGAACGTAACTCATCTCTCAAACATTTTTTTAAAACATTCTTTCTAAAAATGTAACTTTTATGCTGTTTCATTAAAAAAAATAGTTTTGATTAAAAATGGCCACTTGGTAAAGTGGAGTGGTAGGAACATATTCCTTGATGACAATCATATGACTCGAACTTTTAATATATAGATATTAAATGCATTTTTAATGAAATATGCACACAAACATAAAAAAAAGGCCAAGGTTCAGCTGTATATGAGAAAACGAAGCAATTATTATTTTTTTTACATAATGATTACATTGCACATAATTTGCTTACTTGAACATTACATTTTGTTCAACAAATTTTAATTTTACCGTGAAATTTACAGGAAGCCAAAAAATTTATATGAAAATTTAGGATTATTTTTTTTAATCTACTTATTTTAGTTGCAGATTGTACAATATGAGCTTCTATATGACTCTATTTTCGTTCAGACTATTTAAAAGTTTAATTAAAATAATTGTTGAATTTTTTTTAATGTTTTATGTAGTACTAGATATCTGGTTTCGTAAATTTCATTTGCAATTCTAACAGATAAAATTAATCTGTCAAAGATCAAAGACGATTGTTTCTTGAATGCCTACGTGGGGCGTAATGCCCACGTTTACTTCACATCTATTTGGGAACAGTCTATGCAGGAAGCATCAGGATTTTCTTCTGTAAGATAGAAAGTTCATCTCGCAGCGAGCTGCGGTGGAATGAAGCTGATGGTGACCGGAACTTTCTGTAGATGTGATTTGATCTTTGTCAGATAGTCAGGAAAGGTGAGCAATAATAGGGGAAGGGGAGGGGGAGCAAAAGGGCCAAAACACAGCTAAGCATTTTGCAATATATATATAAATTTTGTTTCCAAGATAAGGCGAAGAAGCAAGTTGTATATGATAAATGATGCAAACAATTTAGAATGAGGTAAAAGTACAATAATAAGTAAAAATAAAATAAAATAATACAAAATAAAACTGAGATTTTTTTTCCCTAAGGCTGCGTACACACTATCTAGCATCTTGCAGTCACCTTTCGGCACGTTTGTTCCCTGTTGTCGGGTTATTTGATGGCTAATAGGTTTTGTATGACAAGGATAGGAAGTTGCAGGACGGAGGTGGAAGCAAACCCACGTTGACAGTTTTACGACTGTTGTTTGGGGAGAAAATCGCATAGAAAAAGTATCACTCCTTTTGTCAATTCGATACAGTTCCTCATTTTTTACTTTCCAATCCACTTAAAAAGGTTGCAATTATTTGGCAATGTAAAATAAGCAGAAAATAGCTTCACATTTTCGCCAAGTGAAACGGGGGTGTTTTTTGTTCTTACAATGAAAAAAACAGAGATACCGTATTTTATGGAAGAAACGCCGCGGCGTTTACGAATTTAAAAGTTAATTTTTTTTCCAAGTGTGGCGTTTACGATTTTTTTTTTTCAAATACCAACTGAGTTTCCTTAATTTAAAAATTCATAAAAGTATTTAAAATCGGATTTAAATATTTTAAATAAAACTTCAGACATCTTAAGATATTAAAAAGAGGCATCCTACACTGCTCAGAAAACTTTGATTAAAGTTAGGTCAATATGACGCTGTCGACAAAAATAGCGTCCCAATGGATGCGGCGATTACGATAATTTTAAGCATATTCCGGCCAATTTGAGGAGTGCGGCGTTTCTTCCATAAAATACGGTGCACAAACTATTATTAAGGTATTTTTAATAAATATTCAGTAAAATTACATCAGAATTTTAGTATTATATTTATTACGGATGTGGGTTTACTTTCATATGACATTTTACTGTTTGTAATTGCTAAGAGATTAAAATTGACAATTTTTGTTATGGGTCTAATATTTAATTTTGTAGGACAGTTTTTCTCAAAAATTTCAATTATTTTTAAATATATACTTTCAAAAATTTCTTAAAATTCTTCCTAAATTCGCTTGTCAACAACGCGAAGCTTTCCGAGACAGTTACTACTAATACATTTTTAAACGTAAATGTAGAAAACTGGCTTGTGAAGCGATTTGAAATTGAATAGCTTTTACTTTTTTTAATAAATAAATTACGTGTAGCGTTTAAAGCGATTCTGGTCACGTAACGACATTTTTTTTTCTTCGTGTCACATCCTAAAATTCGGGCCCACTTGGACAGTATTTTCAGAAAGATCTCCTGTGTTTACCAAAAAATGGAAAACGTCTGTCGATTACATTGTTTATGAATCACAACACCTGCTAATTTCATGCAATTCCGAACAATTTTTTTTTCTTAAATCTGTCAAAAATAGCCCCTTTTGATGACAGCCTTAATCAGTATTTTTAATAAAGGATTTTTTAAACAGTACGTTTTTATGAGCATAAATTTTAAAAAACTGTGTTCTTTTAAGAGAAAATTTATGATTAAATTTTGGTTATGAAATTAGTATATATATATATATATATATATATATATATATACACATACAGTCAAACCTCGTTAACATGAACACGCTTAACCTGAATTACTTTTAACATGAATTGTTTTCAGTCCCTTGTAAAAACGAATACAAAGATTTGATACTGATAACATGAATTACTGATAACATGAACAAAATTTTGATTCCCCTTGAGGTTCATGTTAAGAGGTTCGACTGTATATCTATACACAAATATATATCATCTTCCATCATCATCATCAACAACCATTTTCAATCCACTGCTGGATGTAGGTCTCCCCCAGATTTTTCCAATGTTTTCTGTCTAGTGCTTTAATCATCCAATTTACACCGGCTACTTTTCTGATTTCATCACTCCATCTTACTTGAGGTCGTCTTCTTGGCCGTTTTACATCTCTGGGATACCACTGTAGGGTGCTTGTGCTCCATCTATTGTCTTGTCTTCTTGCAATGTGCCCAGCCCATTTCCATTTTAGCCGTTTAATTCTTTCAATGATGTCAAAAACTTTCGTCTGACTTCTTATCCAGGTTATTCTTTTTCTGTCTCTTCTAGTTATACCTAGCATACATCTTTCCGTACTTATTTGTGTTGTTTGTAATCTTTGTACCATCCGTTTTGTTAGCGTCCATGTTCCTGTTCCATAAGTTAGCACAGGCAAAATGCTACTCTTCAGAATAATATTGTTCTTCCCAAAAGAACTCCATCCATTTCTTATTCTTCTATTGATTTCATTCATGATACTATTATCCGGTATATATATATATATATTTGTGATTTCAAATTTATTATATATATATATATACATACATACACACATATAAATATACACACACACACACACACCAATACCGTCCTACCCGCCCTCGTCAGTAACTAAACTTTTTACCGACGTTTGGAATACCCACCGAAATTTTATTAATATCATTTAAATATTGTTATAGAATGTTAAGATATGCAAAATATACATATGAACACCAAAAAATTTTCATTCGAAGAAAATTTGTATTTTTTATAACGAAAAGTTTCTGGGAGCAGAGTACCATTATTTAGAGTAACTCGGGTGTTACTCGTTTTGAAATTTTACACACTCAACCCGAGTAACTTAATCTCGAACTAAGATGTCCTGGGTGGTTACTCTAGTATTCAATGAATTGCCTGACAAAGTGTATAAAGTTATTGAAGCTTTTGAAGGACAATGAGTATTTTTCGAAAGGATGTTTCAAGCAATATGGAAGAAATCGTTATGATTTCGATATGTTCATGATTAATCATTTGCTATTGTTAATTAAAATAGCACTTAATTGACGGTATTATTAGTTATGGATAGTAATTGATGATTATTATTGACAAGTAGTAAATAATTGACAAATTGACTGCGGTTAGTTAATGATTGATTAATACTATTTAATGAATGTCGTCTTTAAAAGAAAATTTACTCTTTTTTTAATAAATTTTGTGAACAAATATTAAATTTTGTTTAAAATATTAAAACATATGTCATTGTCTGTAATAAATTCTTTAGGTAAGTCTTTTGAACAGGGTTGTTTGTTTAATTCGATGCAATAATTGTAGAATGATGTATTTTTTTATGCGACTTGAAAGGATGTTGGATATAGGAGGGGGGGGGGGGGATTTGCTTGTTGATGAAAATTTTTCGAAAATAAAATATTTTCAATGGAGACGAAAGTGTTATGATATAAAGATATTCATGCTTAATGATTTGCTTACATTTGATTAAAATGGTACTTAATTGACGCTATTGGTACGTTGATAACTGTAAGTAAGTGAATATTTTTAATTGAGAAATAGTAAATAATTGACAAATGTTAATCTGTAGTAGTTAACCACTGATTGATATTATTTAAATTTTGTCGCCTATTTAAAAAAAAAAAAAAAGTAACTTTTGTAAAAATATTCTTTTGTTTTTAAATTTTTAAAATGTATGTCATTATCTCTAACAGAATGATTTTTTAGCCAGATCTTTTGTTCACAGTTGCTTGTTTAATTTGCTTAATTCGGTGCGTTAATTATAGAAGGGTGTGCTTCTTATGTGGCGTAAAAAAATTTCATAACCTTTGGTGGGTGGAAGGAGGGCGCGTGCGCTGACCTGCTAGCTGATATCTTGCAGTATCAAAACTTTTCGCTTCAAAAGAATATATTGATTAAAAAAAGATGAGATAAACTTAGTACCGCACAACAAGCTTAACAATAGTCTTATAGGAAACTAGTGTCGTATAAACAAAAATCACTTTAACCCAAATAAATTTTTGTTTATAACTTTTAAAGTAATGAGTTTAGAGATTTTTAAAGATTTATCTTCCTTTGCGGAAAACGTCATGGCGTTACCAAAACATTCTGGAAGTGAAAAGTTATTCTGTCAGTGATATTATGTGTATTTCGAATTACATTTTCCAACTCAAAGCTACCACTTCAATGTTTTTGGGAGTTATATATTGGCACGACGTCCACTAACAGAACTGTCACTACTTCAATGTTTATATTTACATTTCACACAATGCAAGTCAACCCTGGTTAAATTTTACCATAATATGGATTATTTATACTTAAAGTTATGCGTAAAATCTGGGTTTTGTCTGGAGACCCGCAATGCTGCTGCAAGTGTGGCGGCTAGGTCAGTGTCCCCGCACCAGGAGCCGTCATTTATGGTAGTCTTCACCGGCGTTGTTAATTATATTCCTGCATTTTACTTTTATTTATTTTTTTATCAGTGCGTCTTGCTAACTTCTAAAGATGTTTACGTCATTATTCATTAACATCAGAAAATTACGGTCGAAACTTCCTATACTAGAAGCAAATTTGAAATTATTTGTCTTTCAGAATTTCTTTATATATATATATATAAACCATTTATGTGTTGCAAAATGGGATTAAGAGCTTACGTAAGTCACGAAAAGAAGGTCCCAAACTAATGTTAATCTTATCGGAGCGTTCATTACAGATTTCTCAATCGCATTTCAATATTTTTTATTTTATTTTATTATTATTTTATTATTTTTTATTTTTTTAAATTTTTATTTTTATTTTTTTTAAGGAAACCCGAGGTTGATATGATATCCCATTGTTGTGCCTTTGTACTTTTCTAATTTGAGACAGTTTTTTTTATATGCGGATACATTGACATTTGGAAGTGGTTAGAACCGGTTGTGAAAATTAAACTGTGCTCATAAAATCGAAAAAGTACAGGAGCACAAAAATAGATATCGACCTCAGATATCCCAAAAGAAAAAGAAAGTTAAATATATTATATATATATAACGACTTCTGTAAAGATTTCTGCTTAAGTTTCTCCCATAGGTTTAACATTTTCGTTCGAGTTTCTCTGTGTGACTTGTATAAGCTGTTAAGACAAATTATTATTAAACTTTTTATTATTTAATTGGTTTTTTTCTGGTGTAGAAATGTAAATATCGTTGGTTTATTGATGATAGCAACAGAATATAAGAGGTCATTTCTCAGATATGAAATCATATTAAAACGATTTTTTTATAATTAAAAATATATTTTAAACGTTTCTTAGATTTTTTTTTTTTTTTTTTTTTAAACTGGGAGAATCGGGTATAATTAAAATTATTAATAGTATGCAGAGAGAATATACTTTAAAATGTGTTCAGGAAATTCACGCTTGAATGTATATAATAAAAATTCAATATTAATAATAATATACAAATTCAATCAAATAAAACAATTTTTGTGGTTAAAATATCACAAAATAATATAAATCTTCAGCTGCAATATTTATTATTATGTATAAAACTTCAATCTTTTATAAAATTAGCATTCTCATATTTTTGATTAGAAAAGTTTAAGACTAATCTTAATTTTTTGCTTCAATTTAAATACAGAAAATTATAAAATCTACTTTAAAACTGTTATAAAAGCAAGCATGGAAATCAGTTATAATCAACTGAATTAAGTTACAAATTTTTAAAAGTGATAAAAATAATACAGTTAAAAGACATGATATTTTTATTTAGATCGACATATGTTTCATCGCACAAACGGCGACATTTTCAAAAAAAATTTGCGAAAATATTTGTATCAACAAGGATCTTGGCACTTTTCTAAGTCTTTCACTTCTTTAATCTAAGTCACTTTTAGCAATTTTTAAACTGTAATAATAGTTTAAAACTGTTTTTGATGCATATTTAAGAAAAAAAAATAGTTATACGTTTTGCAATGGAATATTAAGAACGAGAGGAACGTTAATGCATCTAACTAATAATAAAATACTTTAATGTTATTTAAAAAATTCTATTATTTAATAATGTTAAAAACAAAACTGTATTTTAAACTCGGAGTGAGAACACGCGTGTCCTAATGGCAGTATCTTATTCATTTTAACGGAGTTTTTCATTTCAACATCGCACATTTTTTTACCAACTCCCGCTGATTTCACCAGATGATTGATGATATCGTAGACAAAGGGGTGTGGGAACGTGCAAATATCGCCTTAGGGAAAGAACTTAAACTGATACTAAAGAACTAAAAAGAGGAGTAATAAGGAGCATCTGTTTAAACACATCTATTAAAATTCTGAGATATTTTTCAAAGAACTTGATAAAAACTAAACTATTACTATTAGTACTTTGACGATATTTTCATGTAGTGAACAAAAATTGCTCGTTCAAAGGGGGGTCTCAAATAAAGAAAAATATCATGTCTTTTTTTATAATTATTACCTTTTATTTTTATTACCCTTACTATTAATGTCCCTTGTTCGCATTGGAGGATTTTCTGTCAATCATTTGTACGTAGTTGTCGCCTACACAACATTTACCAAGATGTATCTTTTATGAGAATCGAAAAAAAAAAAATGACTGCAGCGGAGCCTTAACGGAATGTGTTCTTTAAATTTCTTTTAAAGAAAGTAAAATGAAATAGGAATCATAAACTGTTATATATTTTTCAAATTGCATGTAAATTTTACTACAGTTACTAATATATATATATATAAAATAATAATAATAATAATAATAATAATAGCTTATGAATTTTTTTTATTTAATATCTAATATCAGCAATACTACATATGTATTGATTATTTAAAGATAATGCTGAAACTCACTAAACATTCTTAATATTTTCTAAACTGTTATTATTATTTTTTTTAATTGTTGAATTATGAAAAAAAAAAAGAGTTTTTTTTTTAGCTTGGCTGTTAACAGAAATGTGTAGTAACTTTTGGCAAAATTTATTAATCATTATATGGAGTATATACAGGTTGATTTCAAATTGAATAATTACTGTTTCTGAAATGGTTCAAATATTTTTTTTTTTTTTCCCAATGAACAATGACTGAAGGAAATGTATGTATAGCATATTGTTATATTGATAGAAAAATTAGATTTAAAAAATTTCGCTGTTCTTTTGAGATTACGAAACACATAAATATTTACTTTCAATGTATACATTTACAGACGAAACAATATAAATAGTCCAGCATTTCTTTCATACTAGTATTCGATAACGAAAATGAAACTTTTAAATAAGTAAAATAATAAATTAGTAAAATATTATAAATAATATAACAAAAAAAAAAAAACCCCACAAATTTTACAGACTTAAAATACAACTACGCGCATAAGCCAATTAATCTGTTAGAATAAAAAAAGGCTGCTGTAAGAAGCGAAATCATTGTCGATTGCTTATAAGCTTGTTAACGTCTGGTGTGCTACTAATACAAAAGTATCTCTTTTAATAAATTTCAAATTTTATTTAAATATATTTTTTATATTTTTCATATAAAATGCTTTAGGAGTTGCTAGTGGGTAATCTAAAACTATATAAAGATAAATTTTAAGAAATATATTAGAATTTTTTACCAATATTCTGTAACCGCGATGTCCGGATTAGATCTTCTAGTAATTAAATATATATATATTCTTTCTTTCTTTTGTTAAGTGATTTTTTGCATGAAATGAAAATGTACAGTAGATATATTGATAAAGTATTTTACAAAACTGAATTTATCTGCAAATTCAAACAGCATTGATTATAACTGTCAGACATTTTCCCAGATTTTTAAAAAAATTTTCAGGTTGTTTAATGTGATTATTAAGTATTCAAAATCAGCAGAAAATGTACTGTATTCATCCAATCAGCAGAATTTTTATCTGGGATGCAATGTGGCTATTCAACAAGTGTAAAACTTCTATAAAAAGTGTCTTTCATTCAAATCGCTCGTTCACTCTGCCTAAAATAGGGAATAACCAGTCTTCATCTTATCCGTAAAACCTAGATTCATAGAATTTGAATTGGAAACTAAAAATAGAGTTAATATGTCTTTCGTGAAAATTTATTATCAATTAACAATAAAATATTCCACATCCAGCTTTTTTTGTCGGATTTTATTATAATTTAAAAATGAACTGCATATTTTAATAAAATGAGGCTGCCGTCTCGAGCGAATGTTAAATCTCTGGAAGATTCTCTTCAAATATCTCATTTACATTTCCATATTTGCCGAAACGTCAGTGAAGGCTTACTGTGGAGACACGAAAAGTTTTGATTTCCGTTTGTCTGTCTGTCCGTCTGTCTGTCTGTCTGTCTGTCTGTTCCGCGATAACTGCCGCAAAAAGCACCCGATCAGCTTGAAATTAATTGGGCATATTCGTGAGATACCCGGACGTAGCTGTATAGTTTTTGGTTAAATTTGGTTCATTCGTTCGGAAAATATGGAAGATTTTATTTTTCTTTATAATGCTTTTCTACGGCAAGTCAGACGATTTTCAAATTTCGATTAGTTGAAAGAAAATGGCACGTTTGATTAATGGATTTAAATGTCAAATTATGGATACTAAAATTCCAAATAAGGGTTTTAAATTATTCCTATTATATTGAAGTTTTATCAATATATCTATCAGATTTTTTTATTTACGTGTATAATGTTTTGAGGACATTTATACATGTATTCCAATAATATAAAGAATTTTTAAATTAATTTTCTTGTTTTACATGATACATATTTCTTTTTTTTTTCCCTTTTCTTCGTTGCCTAGCGACTGTTATTCGTAGCCTATCATTGCGTCAAATATGAGTGAAGTTAGTAAATTACGTTAATTTTGTTGCAGGTACTATTAAAAGGCTATCACAAACAATATTTTATCGCGCCAAATCGATGCAATTTATGCAATTAACAGTGGACACGATAATGAATTATTTTCCAGTAGATTTATAGATCTTCAGATATGCATATTTTGGGGGGCTTTTAATATGTTATTGCATGGATTAGGATGTTTAAACTAATGTTTAACCATGCTGAAAAAAAAGTACAGTTAAAGGCATGTAAATCCTTTTTAACACTTTCCAACATGGATGAAAAGTATTTATGACTTCACTTTTTCTATCTGTCGCCTGCCGTGTTTCTCTACGTGCTCTAACTCGCGTAAATATAGTCGGGATTACATGTAATTGATATACGTTATCGAGGTTTGCCAAAGTATGTTTGGTAGAGCTGTAGCAAACCGCACATATTCGTTACTAAGTAACGGGTATTCTCTAAGATACGAAATACCGAATCGGTACTTCGAAATACGACTCGTTAGTCGTTACTGCGTCAATACGTAGCCGAACAAAATGAAACTAACTTCAAACGCTGCTTGCGTTTGTATAATTCATGAATGGAGCAGATAGCCGGATGCGGTAAAAGATGCGAATTTGTATTCAGTCTCTGATATTTCGGCGTTAGTTGTTTATGTATCAGTGTATGCGTATCATTCTGTTAGTATCATTTATTCTCAAATCTCAAACGATTTTGATTTCGTAGGGGCTTGTTGATTCCTTCATTATGGAAAGAAAAAGAAGCATAGCTATTTTATACCCTGAGCTTGCAGTACCATCTGAAAGAATTTTTTTTTCAAAATCAGGCTATATATTATCTGAAAGGCGTGCTTCATTAAAACCAAAAAGAATGGAAAAAATACTATTTTAAAACATAAATCAAAGATTTCTAAAATAATAATGCGATTGACGTAAACTGTTGGTTGATAAGATGATAAAGTCTAAAATAAAACACATTTCTTTTAAATATTCTAAAAATTTTCAAGAAATTCTGTTCTAAAATTTACAGGTTTGCTTTCAGTGCATTCTTTATCCTATAAAAATATCTTTGTACGTGTATTTATGTTTTAAATTTAAAAAAAATATATATATTTTTCTGATAAAGACGAGTTTTTAGATTGCTTGTAAAAATGTTTTTATGATAACGTTTAATTTTTTTAACCTACGGTATGCTATTTCTTTCTTCCAGCTAAGCTAATAAAGTGTCGTCTCCAAAAAAAAAAAAAAAAAAAAAAAACACGCCCCGTTGTATAAGCCATCCGTAAAACAAACCAGGGGTATCATTGTACGGAATAATCTGTATCGCATTTTTTTAACTTCTAACCATCGCACATTTCCAATTTTTATACCGTCGTATTAAGGAAAAAAGTACTTTTAAATGCAATTTGTTTGAAAACGGCATCTCGATTTATTTTTGAGATATTAATTAATTTATTTTTTTATTTTATTATTTTTTTTTTGTAGTTTTAAATGTTATTTGTTTAATTTTTGTAACTCAAGTACTCCATTTCTGTAGAAAGTAAAAGTACAGGAAAAATAGTTGGAAAGTACCAATTATATCTTTTTGTTGCCATTTTCTCATAAAAACGGAAAAAAAAGGTAATTAAAATATCTGCTGTTTCGAAAAAATATAAGTTAATAACTTCTGATAAAACATGAAGTTTTTATAAACTGAACTTAATTTTAAGTATCTACATTAAAATTACAAACAAATGAAAGCATATGAATCATGAGATAGCCATTTTTTTTTTTTTTTTTTTTTTTTTTTTTTTTTTTTTTTTTTTTTTGTCGAATTTCTTAAATAACGAAAGAAATTCTTCAGCGGATGCGGATCACGTCATTTTATATAAAATAAACGCGTGTGTTTTAAGTCTTATAACTGAACTATCTATATTTATGTACATTTTTTTTTTTTTCATCGGGGGTGACACTAAATTCTGAAAAAGCAGAATTACTGTTTTCTAATTTTTTTTTAACCATTTGGAAAAATGGTTATTGTCCTCTGTCAGGGTAGGAAATCAAAAACATATCTGAAGCTTTTTATTGGTTGAATCCGCATTTTATTCGTTTCCTGATGGGTCTATACAGTAATCTGTATTTTCCCTTTACTTGCAACAGAGATGGATACTTCTGTATCCATCTCTGTGCCAAATATTTTTGTTGCTATGTTTTTAAATTTCATATTTGAAAAAAGAGTATTTTTAAATATAAATCAATAATTTCAGAAATAATAATGTGACTGAAGTACAGTGTCATTTGATAGGATAATCACGTAAGAAATTAAATATATATATATTTAAATATTTTCATATTATTCCAGAAATTAAATTTTCATAATACATAATTACTTTTAGTGTAAAATTAATAAGTAAATTTGTTTTGTAAAATATTTTGCCTGTGTAATTATATTTATCATAGTTTTCGTATAAATTTGTTGAACTTTTACTCTTCCTAAATTGCTTTCTCCGATTATTCCTTATTTCATAAGTAAGAAATTATACAATTTAGACATGTTATATTCAATTATGCATCGTATTTTAATTTTGTTTGCCTTTCTTCATTAAAACGTAGAAAATTAAATGTATTTTTAACGTACAGATGGCAGCACATATTTTACGTTAAAATAGTAACGAATTCTTCAAAAGAGTCATGTGCGGTATATAATTAGATTTGATATTGCTGCAGGTTTGTAGTACATACGATGATTGTTAATACCCGGTTTTTGAACAGTAACGAAAGTAACGAGTAACGAATACTTTCTAACGGGTAGCGAGTTCGAAAGTAACGACATCATACGGGTATTCATTTAGTCGTTACTTTTACAGCACTAATGTTTGGTATTAAAAATGAAGAGTGTAGCATTCATAGCTTAATTACAGGGGCACTCAAAACTATTCCGTTACATTATAGTCTTTGGGAAAAATCGTCTGCGGTGTATTTTAATAATGTTACACAATTTTAAACGTAATGAAATTTATATACTTTATTAAGGTGCACGAGAACCTGGTTACTATAAAATATGTTATGTGTAGCACTTACAGCATGCGTACAGGGAACTCAAAAGTATTCATAATATTACAATCTTTGAAGAAAATCCTTTTGTGACGTTTTTTAATGATGTTACTCTGTTACAAAATAATAAAATTGATGTGTATTTTTGAAATATTTTTGTAGTATATGGGGTGAAAAGCATATGTTTTTTTCAGGGTCACACAAAAGTGGTCAATTAAAATGTGGTCTACGGGGCAAAAAAACTCTTCACAGCTTATTTTAACACATTAGCGACGGGAAACGAGAATTCTCGTTTTTATTCAGAATACATCATTGGCTAAGGGAGTGACTTCTACCTTACAGAAAAGACATTTATATTGCGTTGTCCATATTTTTTATAGATTGTAAGACATTATATATTACATCCGTACATTGAAAGATATTTACTGCTGCATAAACATGAAAAACATATCTCAAAAACCAATTTCCGAGACACTTTCAGAAGAGGGAGGAGCTTCTACTGTTATTAAACCCAGATTTAATTAAATTGCCTGTCGTCAGTGTGTTAATTGTGTTGCACTAATTCAAACATTATGAAATTAAATTACATTACTGTGGTTGACTACAAGAAGCTTGAATATGATTTGTATCGTATTTATCGTTCATTTATAGGGTCACATAAAAAATTTCGGATACAGTTCTGGTCTATTAGGGATGTTTGCTGAAGAGCATTTTCGATTATGGTGTGCGTTTTAACGTTAAGTAAATTTGTACTTAATAAGTAGTGCTTAAATATTGTATAGACCATGTACAGGGATACACAAATGAATTCGTAAGTATAAATGAAAATGAGCGCAAATTGCTTCAGTGTGATTTTTTTTTTTTTTTTTTTTTTTTTTTTTTTTTGAGTTATGTATTTCCCAGCCCAATTACATTTAGTATACTAACAAATGTTTGCAGAATTTAAATAGAACCATATACAGGACTCCGCAGAAACTGGATATATGGTGCACACTATACATACTAATCCCCGGAAATGTGATATGAGCAGTTTTAAGAGGGTTTTTTGTCTGCATTAAATTTAAATGTTATAGACGATGCGTAAAAATCTTCACGTAATATACAGGGCTGTAGAAAAGAATTCATGTACGTTTCCGTCTATTGGTAGAATTTACTAAAGGACATTAACACAATTAATTTATAATTACAAATGTAAATTAAATTACACTACGAAGGGATTCAGGGGGGCAGAGCCCCCCTGAAGATATCTACTTTATTATCTAAAAATTACCAGAATAAGTAGCTCATGAGATTTTCAGAATACCATTACATAACAAGGGGTTTAATTTAACGTTTCTAATGTCAGAAACCTTCGAAATATTTTTTCGTTTTATAAATGTTTATGTAATTTCAAAACTTTAAATTTCGTTTTTTGTAGAAAGATTAATATTACTCAAAGGGTGCTAAACACAATGAATTGTAGAGCTGACGTTGAGGCTCCTGATCTGCAGATTTACTAGTTTAAAATAATGTTTCTTGAATTTAATAGCTGTGGTTGATGCTTACATTCCCCCGTTTTTATTTTTTCGATTTTGGCTTCTGCAATTTTTTTTTTTTTTTTTTTTTTTTTTTTAAGGAAGACGCATTCCCTTTCGGAACCCATTCTGAAAGTAAAAGTTAACTTTATATATTTTTAAAAGTTTGCACACAAAATCAAAAAAAGGGGAATAAGGCGATCGACCTCAATTATCCAATGAATAAATAAATAAATAAATAAATAAGTCAAAATGCACACGAAATATTTGAAAAGGAACCTCCAAAGCTTTAATATTAGCTCGCGAGTGTCTATGCCTGAAGGAACGGGAAAACTGAATAATAAAGATTTTTAGAATTTTTTGTCTGATTTATATTTCATATGTGAAATATAATGGCGCTAAAAAAAGTTCTGGAAGTGAGCTGTAATTCGGTCAGTGACACCGTATGTAATGTGAACTACATTTCCAATTACGGAGCATGTAGTTCAATACTGTCTGGAAGTAGATAAGAAGATAAGGACAACATCTTCCACAAATTGGTGTTTTATATTTACATTTCACACAATAGCAAGGCGAGTCTTATGAAATTTTACTGTAATATGGTTTATTCACTGTTAAACCTTTGAGAACATTTGTGTTTAGTCTGGAATGAGACATCCTGTGTTTTTCTCAGAAGAAAATGTTTTTCGACCTTTGTTTCCAATGCAAAAATTGTTTTTTGTAGCGGATTTTCGAATCTAACTAGAACAGCAATTCAAAACAAGAATTCATATTTTCAGGAAAAAATTTATTAAAATAATACATGATTTTATTGTATATTCAGATAAATTTCAATTTAAAAAATAAATATTAGAAAATCGACAGTTTTTTCTTGTTCTTGTCGAGATGCATTGATTATCAAACGAATGTTGTAACACATGTGTAACAGATAAAGCGAAACATTATGATAAAGGAATACGATATTTTAAATTATTATTATTATTATTAATACAATTAAAGGGTTTATTTATTTTCATTGAAAAAAAATGTAAGAATATTTTCAGCTTTAGCATATTCTCAGTAAAAAGTTTAGAAATGAAAGGATTATCAGAAATGGAACTGATGCATTATGGGGTCTTGTACCTTTTAAACGCGTCGAAAATTAAGGAAAAACTTCAAAGTTTGAATTAGTCTCTCTTCAAAACCTTTTTATGTATAAGCATGAAATTTTGGATATTGATTAAACAGATTGTGCTTTGTAATATACTACCAACAGAAATTTATTAACCCTTTACAGAATTTGCGTATTGTTGAAATCAAAATAGCTCTTTTTTACCCCATAAGTCATTGCGCGCATGATATGTTGCGAAAGTATGTATGGATTGTCATGAAATTTGGTAAATATACTAAACAAATATGTGTGTTTAAAATGACCTACTTTTAAGTATTTACAATGGTAATATTTTTAGTTATGACTATTTTTATTCATTAAAAATACAAAATTTTTATTTTTTTTTACGAAAATATTTTTTTTATATAGTTAATGAAATAATTTTAGCCTAAGAGTAGGTCATTTTAAACACACATATATGTTTATTATCTTTACCAAATTTCATGCCAATCCATACATATTTTCTCAAGATATCATGCGCACAATGACTTATGGGGTAAAAAAGGGAGCTATTTTGATTTCAACAATACACAAATTCTGTAAAGGGTTAATAAATTTCTAATGGTAGTACATTACAAAGCACAATCTTTTTAATCAATATCCAAAATTTCATGTTTATACATAAAAAGGCTTTGAAGATAGACTAATTCAAACTTTGAAGTTTTTCGTTAATTTTCAACATGTTTAAAGGGTACAAGACCCCTTAAGAGGCTACTTTCGTCAAGCTCGCTAATGCTAGTCATATGAGCGAAATTTATAAAGATATCTCGTTTGCATATTTTTAAATGATTTATTAATTTTTTTTTTCTTTTTCATTGGATAACTGAGATCAATCTGTAAAAGACAGTTTTTTTAATTTTTCGATTTTGTTTACAGGTATTTTTAATGAGGACACTTTCATTTTCGGAACCGGTTTTGAAAATGAAAGCATCCTCATTAAAAATAAAATAAAAAACGGCCTTTGTGCAGATCAATCTCAGCTATCTAATGCGAAAAAAAAAAAAAAAACATTTAAAAATATTGAAATGCAAACAAGATATCTTTATAAATTTCTTCCATTGGATTAGCAGTAGCGAGCGGGTCTTTTCGTGTGATTGAAGTAGCCCTCCCACTTGTTTATGTGAGTATGAATGAGATCGGTTTCTTTAAGCATTAATTATCAAAGCTTATTTAAAATGTTTATTTAGATTTCTATAAGGAATATTACCTTTAAGATTTTTGAAATGCTCAATGCAATACCATCATAGTTAAGTCATAAGGTTGTTCTCAAAACCAAAAGGGTAACTTTATGACATAAGTTTTAATTTATTTTTGTTCGGAAATGCATGAAACTAGCAAGTTTTGTTGATCCAAAACTATGTAATCGAACCGTTTTTTCCGTTTTTTTTTTTTTTTTTTTTTTTTTTTTTCTCAAACGCAATAGATTTTTCAGAAAATAAGAGTCAAAGTGGAAGTTTTGAACCGAAGTTCCTGAAGAAAGCATAAAAACCAGTCAGCGAAGGGTAAAAAACGTGTTTGTTACGTGATCAAAATCGCTTATAACTCAATAGGTAATTTATTTATAAAAAAATGGAAAACATGGTTCGATTCTAAATCCCTTCCAATTTTATATCTTTCCATTAAAAAAGGAATTTGTAAATGTGTCAAAACTGTTTGCGCTTGTTGAGCAGAGCAGTTGAGAGCCTTAATAAAATATCGACACCCCCCCCCCCCAAAAAAAAAAAAAAAAAAAAAAAAAAAAAAAAAAAAACGAAAAAATGTAGAACCAACAAGATAAATTTTTCAACCTCATACCTGACCGATGTTCGATCCGAAATATTTACTTTTTTTTTTTTTTTTTTGTCAGTTATTATCTTTATGCGCCAATGGTAAAACAAGCTCTTCCGCCCCGGGTGACAGTTGCTGTGGTGCTGGGAGAGAAGCACCCTGTATTTTTGACAAAACAAAACGTTATTTGAACTTGGCTTCCTATATAAAAAATAGTTTGTTGTGGTGTGGCCTACCATTTCTTAAAGTTTGCCAGATCTTATTTTATTTTATTTTTTATCAATCTATATTGTTAAATTTTAAAGGCGTTTGTGTCATTATTCATTAATATTATAAAATTACGATCAAATTCTTCTATCCTAAAATCAAATTTTGAGTTATTTGTATTTCGGAATTTCATGTTTTAATATCACCCATATATGTGTTATTAAAACAAAATGCTAATTAAACTTTTTATTGTTTAATTTTATTTTTCTGGTATAGGCTAAATAAACATCGTCGGTTAAATACTGAGGCTTTCAAAAGTTTAACATTGGATTTTTTACCAACCAAATACAAACTCATATGGCATTTTTGAGGTAAGAAATTATATTAAAAATATTTTTTAATTTGCAATTAAAAATATATTTAAAAGGTTTCGTATTTTTTTTCACTAGAAAAATCGTGTTTTTTAAAGTTAAATATTTTACAATATATATATGTATATATATATATATGTATCAGAAGTTTATTATGAAAGTTTAAGTTTAATTTTAATTATTTGCTTAAATTTTAATACAGAATGTTACAAAATCAACATCTACAATTGTTATTGGTGCATATTTTGAAAAAAGGAAGCTTATTCTGAAATCAATTATACGTACTGCAATAGAATGTGTGCATTCTTTGCGAGAGAAAAATACGTTAATACATAACAAAAACATTAATGCATTAACTCATAATACAATACATTGAATGTTATTACAACTCCCCTATCTGAAACACAGAGTAAGGATACAACTATTATCATGGCTATTTGAGTTTCCTGCCCAATTTCTACGAAATTTTAAGTCTGGCATTTTTTATCACTTACTACGCAGGTGTGAGTGACCACGGCCAGATGTTGGCAATCGCTCTAGGCAAAAGAGCGGTTAGTTTTAGCCCGAAGAAAACGGTGAAAAGGGTTTTGGTCGGGAGAAAATAGTTTGCCTTTTTCTACCTTTACAGAAGATATTCTTCAAAATTCTTTTAAAGAAAGAAAAATAAAATAGGAATCATAACCCTTTATTTTTTATAAAATGCATATAAATTTTACTATAATTAGTCAGATTTAAAAATAATATTCATAATTTTACATACCTTTTTTTTTAATATTTAATAGCCAACATCAACAATTTTGCATATATATGCATTTATAATTTTATTTTTCATTTAAAATCTCGAAATATTTTCACCACAATCATAAAAGTTTCATGCATTTTAATTCAGATTCCATAAAACTGATGATTTATTATTAATAATATCTATAACATTAATTATCTATAATAAAAACGCGTTAAATATCACTTAAATCAGCTGTCTACACATATATAATCAGATATATATCTAATATATAAACAAGGAGAAAAAATCGATATTAATTAAAATACATTAATGTTTTACTATATACCTATTAATACTGCAGTTTTCAAGAACGTGGGCCAAAAAGCTTTTTCAGATGAAAGAAAATGAAAAAAAAAGATTTTCCTGAAACACACAATTTTTAGCAACTGTTTTTTTTTTTTTTTTTTTTTTTTTTTTTTTTTTTTTTTAATTCTGTGGAAAATTAGCGTGGTAAAAACTTTTTTACACGTACAGTATAAAGTAAAATTTGCAAAATTATTACATTTGATCAAGGAATTTCGAATAGAATTTAAGCGAAATATAAATTCATTACTATATTCAAGTCACTGCAATGTAAAAGCAAAATAGTATTAATTTATTATGTCGCACTTTTAGCCCTATCAACATAAGGTAGAACAATTAAACTGTAATTTAAGCGTACACAGGGTCAGTATTATGAATGGGAAAACGGGACATTGGTCCAAGATCCCACAAGCTTGAGGGGGGGGGGGGGAGTCAGTTGGCAGAATTGAAAGAAATTGGCTGTTCAGTTTCATTGTTTACATACTTTTATATGTACAATAACAAGCTAGTTAACTCTTAATCACCGCTACTGTGTTCCAGAAACTCCCATGCTTATAAATCTCATAATGCCCAAGAAAAGTATAACGCGACTTATGGGTTAATGCTAAATTATGAAAATCACAGCTAAAATATGTCCAATCATACATACAATTAAAAGTTATATAAGCGTGTTCCATTTTTTTTTTTTTTTTTTTTTTTTTTTTTTTTGTACTGCAATTGGCAACTCGCGTCTTTTTGTACCTTCACTAAGAAATTTTTATATCTAAACGTGTGTAATTTTTAAGTAGTACTATTTTGGGTGCTATGGAACTTATCAGTTCTTATCATGGTTCTTATCATGGAACTTATCAGTTATTTTCTATAACTTATACATATACATCCTTAAATAAAATTAATTCCTAAGCAAAAACATATTTTTATTCACTGCTCTGTATCGAAAATCTTTACAAATTTTAGGAATATTTTTAATAGAAAAATTTGAAATAAAATTCCATTTTTTGACATTTAAGTAAAATATAATTGCAAATTTTGTGCATTTATGAATAAAATTAACTTTGTGAATAGGCCGGTACAAAGTTTAAATTGTACCATTCGAGTAGAATCATAAAAGTTTCACATACTACACAACATAAGAATGGAGACCCAGACAGTGATTGTACTTGTACCCAGGGTTCACGCGTTATTGCGATAAAGAATTAAAAAAATAGCAGAAAAGAAAGTCGGAAATTGTACGTTAAATGTGGCAAATGACGTACTTTTAGTTAGTCTACGCTAGTTTTATAAACATTCAGATTTTGATGCAATAGCTGTTGCATTCTTATGCAAAAATCCATGAATATAAAATTTATTACGATTCTATGTATTAAATTCAGTAATACGGAAAAGATATGATGTCATCTTAAATCTGACGTAAAATTGAATCATGACCTATCGGGGGATATCACGGAATTAATTACGTATGATAGGTTTTAATAGAATGAAGAAAACTTTTATTAATACCTTTTTAATTTTTGACTCGGTTTTCATAAAATTTGAAATGACTCAACACAATTCTGCAACGATTATACATATTAAATTTTTAACCAGTCGGTTGTGTGGTCTCTACGCTGTTATATGCGGGCAGACGGACGAACCAGATGACGACTATAGGTGCTACATATTTATATAATTACGATCGCATCTAATAAAAGAAGGGTATAAAAATTGCAGCCGCTCAAAATCCTGTGGTTTCTCTTGACATTAGATATTGAGATAAATACGATTGGAAAATGTTCATAAATGCATACTGTATGTTCATATATGCATATGTTTGTGCCTGTGTGTGAAAATTTCTATGAAATTCATGAAATACGAGAAATGTTAAAAGAAGGGATTGAAGATTTAGTGGATATCCACAATTCACATCTGTATAAATTGGGCCCTCTTGTGCGTAGTTTCTTGATTTATTTGTTTATTGTGAGAACCTCCAAGAAGTAATTCTCTGATTATATTTATATATTATATTATATAAGTATATATCAATTAATAGAAACAAGTCATAGAGGAGCTCACTGAAGTTTTTGTTCTTGGAACCCTAAATTACTAAATTAGATACTGAATATAACGTTCTATGCATGTGAATTTCTTATTCTTTTCCGCCATTTCTCAGGAAATATTTGCAAGCTTTTTTAAATGCACATGGTCATACAATGATATTATGCGTTCGTAGATTATGCATTCTTACCCTATATACGGCGACGTAGGTCAAGTGAACAGTAGGTCTTGTTATAAAATATTTCATATCTATTAATCATACTTTCAGATAGAGGGAGAGTGGATTAGGTGTGAAAGGACCCTTACACAAGTCAAAGAAGAATTTTTCGTCAATTCAATCTTAAACAATTAATGAAATACATATATATATAATTTAAACAGAAATATGCATTTTAAAAGAATTATAAAATATGCAAAAACAATGTTTCAATATTAGAAAAATTTTAATGTCATCGTGAAAAAAATACTTTCTTCTAAATGCCAAATGATAATAAATATATTTCTGGTTAAAAATAGTTTGTAATATTTCAGTATCATTTCTATGATATTTTTAAAAATGACTTTTTTATTTCAGCTGTTTGTAAATAAATATTTCTTATTGATAAACAGAATTTAGAATTTGTGCCAAAATAAACTAAAACTATATTGAAAGTAACAAAATATTAAACTTACACCTTTGAAAGCTTTTTTTTTTCGGGGGGGGGGGGGGAGGCAATTTTATGAACCCTAATAATTGCTTCATATAATTTGCATTCCTTTTATGTAATTAGACTTATAAACGTATTTTAATCATGTATCTATACTTTTTTTTCAGTGTAAAAAACAGACAAATAAATAGGTGCAATAATTTATTAGTATGAAATTAAAAAAAGAAAATAGAAATAAAAGTTTTAATAAAATTAAGAATAGATGCAGGGTTTGTTTATTTTAGAAAATAAAAATATGACAGAGCTATCAAAAATAGAATAGCGCATTCGAAAAAGAGAGCGCGCATAGCTTTACCATTTTCTCAGTAAAAAGTTCGGAAGTTAAAAGAATATCAGAATGGAACATATGCATCAAAACCACCCACACTTGTTTATCGGAGTATGAACTAGATCGGTTTCATTAAGCATTAGTTATCAAAGTTTCCTTTAAAAGTTTCTTTAGCTTTCTATAAAAAATATTTCCTTTAAGATTTCTGAAATTCTCAATCTAATACCTGCATAGTTAAGCTTTAATCAAATATCTAAAATCACCAGCCCATATAAAATAATGTCGAACCAACAAGATAAATTTTTAAACCCTATGTAAACATTCCGGACCGACATTCAATCCAAAATTTCTGCATGGATTTTACACACACACACACACACACACACATATATATATATATATATATATTTCTTTCCTTTTTTTTTGGGGGGGGGGGGGTGGTTGACAGCTGCGAGTAAAAGAGGCCATGAGAAAACGATTGCTCCTAACTTAAAGTGTAACTCATTTATCGAAAAATATAAAAGCTGCTCGAATTCAAGTCACTTGAAAAAATATATCTTCCAGGTGATACTTTTACGCTTAAAACTAAATCATAATAGTCATTAGGTATCATTCAAGATATTTAAAATTTTATGGGAATATAAAAACATTATATCCAATTTTTAACTCTCTGAATTTCTAAGCGTGAAATACTTACGTGTAAAAATTGCTTTGTGAATGCGTTAGAAAGATTCTTGTTACTTGAGTGGAGTATTTTTTTTTTCTTTAAAGATAACACTCTTAAATCGTACATTATTAGCCATTTCCATGTTGAGCAAGTAATATCCCTGTTTATTTCGGTTGCTAATTACTGAACATATTTTGAATAATTTACACATTAAGCAAGAAAAATTACAATTTACTTCTCTTGTTAGAAAGTAATTGTATATTAAGCAAGTAAAATCCCTGTTTACTTCGGTTGCTAATTACTAAACATATTTTGAATATCTGCAGGCTTTCTATACTTTCATAATGAAAAAAATCTTAAAGTGTTTTAAAAGAGAACACTGCTATCTGCCAAAATAACATATCAGAATTTTGTGTTAATCAAAGCGATTTAAGAAAATTTTTATAGAAAAGTAGAACAAACCAGAAGCGAAACATTTTTTCTTTTAATGTCATTAAAATTTAAAATCGGAATAATGAATGCAAACAGAAAAGGATATAAAATATCTATGTTACCATTAAAAATTATGAGTAGACATAAAATATATGCGCTTAGTGAAACGACTTTGTGCAGCATATTTTTTAATACTTTTCAATATGAGCGAAAAATATTTTTTTATTTTATCTATATATTTGTCTATCTAGTGTCTGTAATCTCTTGAAATATGTTTTATTTGTAGCTTAAAATTTCCTTTAGTGATGGTTAACTCTTCCTCATTGAAACATGTTTTTATATACGTTTTTTAATGTTATGTAATTTTATATAATATAACTTTTTATACAGAAAAAAATAGATAAATAAATAAATGAAATAAAAATCAGATAGTTTTGAAAAGCATGAAACTTAAATTAGAATTTTATAAAACAGTATTTTATTTCGTTATGTAAAGTGTATGTTTTTTTTTCTTTATCGCCCCCAAGTTTTAAAGTTACCAGCCAGAATTTTCGACCGTTTTAATGCCGTTATCCCTAGAGTCCGATGTTAACATCCATTAACAAAAAAGAATTTGAATTAAAATTTGTTTATTTAACGTAGCAACTCAGTCTAAAAAAATTGATTTAAGTGTATTAAATTCATAATTTTCTTCTTTAAACAAAATATTTATTTTTACAAATTTGTTTGTAGTATTACAATTTAAAAAGAAAAGAGCTGCCAGGAGAAAGTAAGGTGTTCCTCCCCCTACCGATTCATTAAACATAAACCACCCAATCTTCAAATGTGACGTTGGTCTATTTTCTTCGATGTTCTATATTGTCTATTGAAGGTATCCTTTAATAACCTTGATAGATTGTACTACATTCTGTAACTATGCCCCCACAGATGTTAAAATTTGGGAAATCTTTAAAATTACTTTGAAAACATTAACTAGTTATATTTTAACAAATAGTAAATTGACTGTCCTAAAAATCACTTCATACTTTTAAAAGGAGAATTTCTGAATGCATTTTTATGCACATTTCGCTGAATAAAACAATAATGAATTTAATCAATCTCAAGGGCACTTTTCAAAACAAAACAACAACAAAAAAAGAAGAAAAATCATGCGTTAAGCATACATTATGAAACACTTTCGAAAACTTCCTGAATGCTTTAAAAAAACTTTGTTATTTAGGGAAATAAGGTAAATAAGATAACTAAGTAAACATTTTATAAAACGAATAAACATTTGAAAAACTGATTTCAGCAGTTACCGTCCATAGCCAAATATGTATTCCAATTCTTTTGGACAGACCTGTATTTTATCTGTAGGTTCATATATATTCTAGTTTGGTAAGATTTTAGCAATTTAGTTTAGCAAGAAAACGCATAACTGGTTGAAATTTCTCTTTCAACAATTTATGCTAATAGATGGAAACATACCTGAATACTTTTGTACAGCCCTGTAGTTTGCATAGTACCTTTATTACACGCCACTATTTAGCTAAAATTTAATTCAAATTAAACACTCTTAAAACTACCTGAAATCACATTTCAGAAATTATCATCCATAGACAATCATATATCATCCATATAGACATCCATACCACATATCAGACATATCATCCATATCCTATATATGCAATTCGTTGCGCGGACCCAGTATATCATTTTCTCTATATTCTACAAACATTTCTTAGCAAACTAAATCCATTTCAGCTTAAAAATGCACAACTCATTTAAAACCCACCTTTAAGCAATTTACGCTCATACTCAGTAACCCTTACGAATTCTTTTATTTAGCTCTGCATATGAATTATAGCATTTATACACACCATATACTATGCATAAATATCGTGAAACATAAAAGCGCATAACCTAATTAAAAATGCATGTCCAGCAATCATCGCTACTGTACAGTACTTCGGATACAATATAGTATCTGAAATCTTTTGTGTGTCCTGTAAATGCTATGCACTTCGTATTATACATGAAATAAGTTATATTAAACCTCAGCGACGTATATCAATTTCATTATACAGTATAACTTCAAAAATTCGGCATCAACGGGACTGAGACTATGTCGGATTTTTGAAGGAATATCCAAAGTAGTAACTATGAATATCAAAAGTAGTCCTATATTCTTAATGGCGCCTTTAGCCATATTTTAATTCATTATTAAGTGATAATTATGTAACAAAAAGAGAAAATTAAAGAATAAAAAAAAACTTACTTTAATTGACATTTTCTATGTTACAGAAAAAAAAATCTAATAAAGAATGACATTATTTCTTCTCTTGTAATTTCAGAAACATCGATGCCAACTTTGTTTGCTTCAACTTTTTTTGCCTTAATAAGTTTTTATTTTTTTATTTTATACAAATGAAGAATATCTATTTCGGAAACACAATCTTGATTTTCTAAAGCATAGATTAATTCTCCAATCAAATGTATGCATTTTTCTAGTGACACTTTTTCTTCTGCCGGTTGTTCATGCTCGTCTTCTAAGCTGCTTCTAGCATTATCGGCGGTTCTATTTAGCCCAGCGTCAGTTATCTCGCTGTCCGTTAAATTGTTTGTTGTTGATGCATTTTCTTCAATGCTTAGCCAATCATCTATATACCTATTTTCGACACTTAATGCATTTTCAGATTTTGCGTGTTCAATTCTCCCATAAATTGCGGCCTTTTCACGGCAAATTCCTCATCATTGATGTCGCCGTTGCCGAAAATTCGTTCCAGCCATATATTGTGCCATTCATTCGCCAAAGTTGCCCCCCAAATTTGTTCCCGTTGCTAAGCAACTGTGCAGCTCCCAGAAAATTTGTTCAGAAAATAATTGCCACAGACAAATGAAAAAAAAAAAATGTAAAATATTCTTTTTTTGCATTTTTACTTTCGATGATGACGTTTCTAATTCATAAAGAACTGCTATTTTATTTTTTCCATAGCTTGAAATTGTGAAAGAAAAAGGAAGGGAAAAGATGATTTTGATGCCGGATTTTTGAAGTTAACGGATTTCTGAATGCCGGATTTTTTAAGTCATACTGTATATGAAATAGTTTAACATAATTCGACTACACCGCAAACAATCCCACCCCCCTCCCCATACCATTATGTAACGGAATTCTATGTGTGGCCCTGTAAATGAATAAAAACTCTTCTTTGCACCGCACATTCTACAGAATGCATATTTTAGTGGACTTCATAAATGCATATCAATTTTACTATGTTTGAAAGCGTGTAACACAATTAAAAATCATTTGAAACGATTTTTTCCCACTGGCGAAAAACTTACCCCATGTAACGAAAACTTTTGACTGTCCCATATTTCTTTCTTTTTTTTTTCTTTCCCAGATATTTCTTTTTAAGAAAGATTCTGATTAAATGCGATATATGTTAAAATTTTTTTGTTTCTTCTCTAATTATTTTATTTTATTTTATTTATTGTAATGACCTTATTTTTAAGCATTGAAAACCATATAAAACTATGAATTTCTTGAAAATACTTGCTACTATGCACTATCCAGTCGGAAAGTTGCCCCACCAGTGGCTGAGAGGTTCTGCTCTCGAAGCTGGTAGACGGGAGGTGCTGGGTTTGAACCCAATCGCGCCCGTCGGCCTAACCGTTTCGGAGTTTTCGTGGTTTTCTTCGAAACCTTGGATTTTCCATGCGTAAATACGGGTTAGGTTCCCTTAGAAAGACCCCCACGAAGGGCACTCCCCCTATGGCCTATATCCCTCGAGTAGATAATCGGCCGTCAACAATCAACCCAACCCAACCCAGTCGGAAAGTTGGCTTCCAAATAAAGATGGAATTTATTCATTCTTTAACTAGACATTTAATTATTGTTACTTAGATATTGGAGCTCGAAATTAATTTTTCCCCTAAAGCTTTAAGAATTTTTTTATAAATCGTTTTACTAATTTCAGTGTTCGCATCGTAATCCCAAGGTTGCGGTTTAGTCTGACTGCGCAATAATCAGGCCTTTGGAGTACTATTCATTTATAAAATAGTATAATCTAACAGAGCTCTGCTTTTTTCGATACTGTATTAATACAAATTGTTTAAGACTAATATATTCTATATGTATTGATTGTATTTACATTTAAGTGAAAGTAATAGTACGAATATGTTATTTGAAGTTTCTGAATAATAATTGTAATTAAATTTCGAAAAATTATGTTGTTGTCTAATACTTCCTTTATTTTGTCGAAAAAAAAATTAAAAACGGGTTTGATAAGAAAAGAATATGTATAAACTTTAAAATGTGAAAATTCTTCTCCTACAAAATTTTCTTAGTACACAAATTTAGTCCTTTTACCCTGGGGGAAGTTTTAGATAAAATGGTCTATTATTTTTATCAAATCTCTCTCTTATGTTATAAGCCGTCTATTCGTCTGTCAAATGGGAGTAATTAAACACTAAATGCTTATACAACCTTCAATAATAAACATGTGCTACTATAGTATTTCATACAGTAAATATCACAAAATTTAAATAAAACTAACTAGACTATTTTTCAAAACTACAAATAAACGTCTAGAATAATTTCCTTTCTGAATAGAGCATGCAAGTTTGTTTTGGATTTTATAATATTAACTTAAATATATTTTAAATCTGGTATTTTGTTTCTACTTCATGAAAATGTGAAAACAACAATATTACTTCATTAAACCTTAAAAATACAAATTAGTGTCAAAGATAAAGCGATAAAAAAAATAATAATAAGGAAAGAAAGAAAGAAATTTCGATGTTCAAAAAACGCAATGGCAATATCTAAAAAGTATTTTTTACCCTTTAAACACTGTTATCTGTACATTATTCACCAGAATTCCCGATAAACCCGAGATCTCCCTCACCTTTCCCCTCCAAGTAAGTGGTAATAGGTAATATGTCCCACTTTTATAATATTACTTAAAAGAAGGTCTTTGTATATATAATGATGTGTACAAATAAATAATACATAGGTTAAAAAATGTTAATTAAAACATTTAAAACGAACCTTGATTGTTGTTTTATACTCGTATAAATGATTTTAACAATACATTCCTCTGATTTAAATATCTTATTTAATATTGAGCAAAATCGTGATTGGTGTAAATTGGATTTAAATAAGGAATCTCTGGAGATTTTCATGCCTAGAATTTATCTCTAAAAATAAAACGGAAGTAAGCTTTATAATTTCAGTTGTTGCTGCAATAGAAAGCATACAGACGTAAAAGACAGATCCTTTTTTAATTCTGTACAGTTTTCAAATATTTCATTCAAAACAGAAATGCATCATTTGAGCAGAAAAAAGGACTTTTCAATGCGATTAGATCCTTATTTGCTTTAAATAATTATAATCATAAATTAAAACGTTATAAAATCAGTATTAAATAAAGAAATCATATAAAATCAGTATTAAATAAAGAAATCATTATTATTAAAGAGAAGCGTTAAATTAATGTAACTGCATTTACACCTGTTTTAAGGACTTTCACAATAGTACGCTGAAAACAATTTACTGCCTATAGCTGATATTAATGAATAATTAGTCTATAAATCTTTCCGTGAGAAATTACACATTTCACATTTTTGTTATATAATCAAAGAACGCTTCTTTTAAAAATTGCAATTGAAATTAGATTTATTACACAGATAATTGAAATGAAAAAGCAAGTTATTCGCAAATTTTAAAAAGTAGCTCATTGAATATTATAAACAGTTAGCATTAATTAAAATACAAAAAGCTTGCGTTAAGTCTTCTCAAAGCAACATTTTATATTGCTATACATTTTATTATTTTCATTTTACTTCCATAGCAATATTTTTATTATTCCCTTCACCATCATAAATGTGTGCAACACAAAGAAAATCATAAAATTTGTTTCATTAAATGCACATTTCTCTTACTCATGAGCTACAAAAATATTGCTTAGAAATTTGTTGTTTATTTTAAGCACTTTTGAAAAAAAGTAATAATTCAATTGAAAATGAATGGTATTATAATTATTAATAATGATATAAAATTGTATTATGTAAGTATATAAAAATTAGGCAGTTTTTGTCTTTGCTTATAACATAAATGCCCTTTTCAAAATGTGCAAATTTCGTCACAATCTGATATTTTTCTTTTTATTCCCATAAATGTTAAATGCTGAGAAAGCATTATTGAGAAGCTAACACATAATATCCAATTATATTTGTGAAATAGTAACGCAATTACATAGCGATTTTAAATTTGAAAAAAGTATAGCATTAAAATGCATAAATTAAAATAGCAATTGATAATGGTAAAGTTCTTTCTCCTTTTTTTTTTTTTTTTTTTTTTTTTTTTTTGCTTTGTAATTGCAAATATATATATATATTAATTATAAATTCCAAATTTACTTCAAAATTGAAAATCTGCTAAAAAGGAAAATGTATCTAATATGTACCCTAATGTATGTGCTGTGGATTAAAAAAAAAAAAAAAAAAAAAAAAAGGAAAAAAAAAAGAGAGATTGTTCGCTAAATAAAGGTTCTATTATGAAGGTTTTAATATGTATTCTATGAAGGGAGGGTATTCAGTTGTCAGCATTTATTATTTGCCACCCGTATTTTTTTTTTCAATGAAATATGGTCATCGTAAATATAAAACAAAAGAAAAAAGATATATATATATATATATATATATGAGAGGAGGTGAGTGAAAATTCGCCTTATCCAGAAAATGAAATTTCAGGAAATCGCGAAAAAACTCTGACTATGTCCATTGGTTTTCTTTTAAAATCAAGATTTTGCAATAGCAAAAATAGAGGATATGCAGGATAAACCCAGCTTTTTAGCAGAGTGTTGTGTTTCTTCGGTGCAAATTTACCATTAGAATAGATTGATAGGGAAAACGCAATATTTAAAATTTTGGATAACGCGAGTTTTGAAACTCACGTCCTCATATAAATTATGGGAGAGGCAGAATTTAAAAATTGTTAAAAAACTGAACATTAGCCTAAATAATCTGTATAAATAGCATACCACTAACTCAATCTGTATTAAAACAAAAGGTAAAATCACGTACGTTTATTAATCTGTACACATTTAGAGATTAACATTGTCTTATTATTTAAAAAAAAAGAAAAAAGAAAAGAAAAGAAAAGAAAAACTGCATATAAACTTTTGGTAAACCTATTTTTTTTTTTTTTTTTTTTTTTTTTTTTCAGAGGAGCATATGAACATTAGAAATTTTGTAACTTTGTCAAATAACCACTAACTAAATCTGTATTAAAATAATAAAAAATATAAAATCACATATAATTGTTTATGAATGTATACACATTTATAGATTAACTTAGCTTTGTCTTATTAGAAGAGAAAAAAAAAAAATCCGCGTATAAACTTTTGGTAAACCTTTTTTTTTTTTTTTTTTAATTTCGTACAACATGAACATTATTAAATTTTGTAATTTTTTAACTTAAAATCACGTGTATTTGATTATTAATCTCTACACATTTATAGACTAACTTAACTTTGTCTTATTAGATGAAAAGATATTGCGTATAAACTTATGGTAAACCTTCCCCCCCCCTCCCCCACACACAAAATATGAACATTATAAACTTTGTAATTTTGTAATCTCGTCATACCTTTTAACTAATTTGCATTATAGTAATGTGTAACTCAAGACAAATTTAGGACAGCAAAATTATGTGCATTTTTGATATGCAAAATGTTATATTTATTTTCTGCCTTAGTAGTGCGCATATTCTTCCTCGTTAACGATGTCCCTTGATTTATTCTTTGAAGAAACACAAATTGAATAAAAACACACAGCAATAGAAAGAAATCACACGATAATCATTTGCTTAACAAATAAATTATTTTGGAAAAGCTCTTATAAAGGTAAAAAGTATTTAAAAAAATCAAAATGGAAAATTAAATGAAATCATTTTTATGTACACTGAAACAAATGAAATTTTATTATGCCCCCCCCCCCCTCCTCCTTCGCACTTAAAAAAAAGTTCTTTGACCTACGCCACGATATTGACGTATTCAAAACTTCATTTCTCTCCTTTGCTTTCCTTTTATCTTTCTTTGTAGTCTTCCTCCCCCTCTCTCTTTTATTTATTTATTTATTTTATTTTATACTTATCCAAATAATAAATAAAACTAAAAAAAAAAAAAAAAAAAACTAAAAAAAAAAAAAAAATAAATATGAAATATTAATTCAAATGCATATTTTACTAATAGAGAAAAAATATTTTCTCAAATTAAAAGAGTGACTTCGTGTTAGTTTTCAAGAAGTTCCTTATTGAATGTCAAGCATTCTGAATTAAATTATTTTATTTTCATCAAAAGTTTATGTTCAAATTTATTTACAGCTTACTTTCAATTATATATTTAGGTAATTACACATTTAGCGCATTTTATTTTCCGATATTACAGAGATATTGTAAATAAAAGTTTAATCTTAAACAAACCAAATTCATGAATTCAACAAATTTAATTTGATGGTAAGAGCATACATTCATAAATTGAGTAATTCCACATAAAATCTACACACATTGTTTGAATTATAATCATGCGAAATTATCTGTAATGAAATGAATTTCAATTTTGAAGTAATATCAGGATAATAATAATAATAAAAAGTCATTTATAGCTTTATCTTTATAATTTTAATTACTTTCACATTTTTTTTTTTACTGTGAGTAAATCTTGCGAGATAATTATAATGAAATTAAAATGTCATTGTAAAAAAAAAAAAAAAATTAAAAGATTATATAAGCAAAAAACCCGAAGTTGGAATTATTAGATTGACTCTGTGAGATACTTTTCAAATATTATTGTAAGCATGTCTTTGAAGCAATCATAAATTAAAAATCCAGAAAATCTCAAACCATAAAGTATTCTCTCTGTAGAACCTGCGGTAATTTTCAAATACACGCATACACCCTTTTTTTAAAGAACACTATAATGATTTGCAGATGTTTACCGACCCGTTTCGGAACATAATAGATAACAGCATATTTCTCTTCTCCACTTCCAAGATAAGAAAACTTGTCTTTTCAACTTGAAAAACAGAGTAAAATAAGTAAAAACAGCTTCTTATAGTAGAAGAGTTACCAGAATAATGTAGGTATAGGAAAATTTAGAATGCATACAAATGTTTTTTTTTTTTTTTTTTTTTTTTTTTTTCGTTTCGCATCGTTTTAGCGAAATCATACTTTAAGGGATCAGGGTTTTATTTCAACCTCAACGTAATCAATGAAAATATCGAGATATAGAAAATTTTAGATCTTAGTGCTTTCGATAACTTTACAACTATAAAAAAGAAAGCCCTTTCTTTATCTAATTGATTTAAGAAATTGTAGACCAAAGTAATATTTCGTTCCTTTCTCTATAGGCAGACGTGATTGGTAACGCGATTAGTAGATTCGTATAACGGTAAACGGAAAAAAGGTGACAGGAAAAAACGGGACCGGAAAAAACGTGACAGAAAGAAGAAGAGCGGAAAAAACGGGACAAGGAAAAAACGGGACCGGAAAAAACGGGACACGGAAAAAACGGGACCGGAAAAAACGTGACAAGGAAGTGTTAAATATTGAACTTGTCGATAAATAAATGTTAGAAACTAATCTAATGTTTTTCCACTGTCAGTTTCTTACAGCGTAGGGGGGGGGGGGGCACAGTTAATGGGTGAGTTAAACAATTCTAAGATTTGGTCCAAGAAAACAAAATTTTAACATTTCATTGAGAGAAGTTTAACATGACTTCTACAAGGGACAAGCTGGTGCTTTCTAACGGGGGGGGGGGGGGGGAATTAAGGAAATACAATTTATAGATTCTTTCAACTTCACATTCGCGAACGCCAATACAAATATTTTTTGTCGATTTCTACGAATGCTAATATTGAAAAAATTTGAAAATTCGCTTACGCTAATTCTAATTAACAACACTACATGATATTTGATGTTCGCGAACGGTAATACCAGTATTTTCCGTTGATGTTTGAGTTAATGGGTGAGTTAGACAATTCTAAGATTTGGTCCAAGAAAACACAATTTTAACATTTCATTAAGAGAAGTTTAACATGACTTCTACAAGGGACAAGCTGGTGCTTTCTAACGGGGGGGGGGGGGGGGGGATTAAGGAAATACAATTTATAGATTCTTTCAACTGCAGATTCGCGAACTCGAATCCAAATATTTTTCGTCGATGTCTACGAATGCTAATATTGAAAAAAATTGAAAATTCGCTTACGATAATTCTAATTAACATCACTACTTGATATTTGATATTCGCGAACGGTAATACCAATATTTTCCGTTGATGTTTAAGAATGCTATTATAAAAAAAATTCCTGAATATTCGCATATGAAAATTCATATTTACACTACTACTTAATTTGGACATTATGTGAATAAGAATGCTTTCCGTTGATAATTAGAATGCAAATATTGAAAAATGTTGTGAATGTTCGCATACGAGAATGCTCGTTTACATAACAACTTGTTTTTCAACTTACGCATGTATAATATCATATAAAATTTATTTTATTTTTTTTAATTTTAAAGAAGTTAGTTATAATAGATTCGATTGGAAAGTTTTATTTTTATTTTATTTAACGCTATTTGAATTTTTTGTTTATTAACATAAAATTATATTAATAATAATAATAATAATATTTTTTAGACTTTCTGAATCACTTATCAATTTATAATTTTTTATGTCCCGATCAGTGGCATTAGTATTTTCAGATATTAGCAGAACAAATAAAGAAAAAATAATAATAAATAAATATCTTTGTTAAGATATGCCTAAAATTAGAAATTAGCATAGTTTGTTACTTTTTTTTTTTTTTTTGTTATATTAAGCAATTGATTGAAGTCAAATTTTTTGCAATTTTTGGTTTCATCATGGAATTTCCAGATATATTATTCTAAACATTTAAACTAAACAAAATAAATTAAAATAAACATTTCTATAAGATACTGGAATCACGGAAAAAAAGCGCACGTAGGAAAAAACAAATCGGATAAAAGACCACGGGAAAGTATTCTATTTATTAAGTTGTATACATAACAGAAAATATAATATGAAGTTTGTTTTTTAAGGAATTTAATATATATTTTAAAAACACAGTAAACCTTATATATTTTTTAACGACATGAAGGCCATATTTAAATAAACAATTAAAACTAAAGTGCAGTTTTTCCACTGTCAGCTTTTTTACAGAGTAGGAGATGAGGGGGAGGTACTGAGTTAATGGGTGAGTTAGACAATTCTAAGATTTGGTCCAAGAAAACACAATTTTGACATTTCATTAAGAAGTTTAGTACGACTTCTACAACGGACAAGTTAGTGCTTTCTACGGAGGGGGGGGGGGGGGGGGGGTTATTAAGGAAATACAATTTATTGATTCTTTCAATTCGCTATTGATAGCTTATATATAAGCAAAGATGTTTTATATATTTATAAAACTTTAATCAATAATGATTTTTGGGTACAGTGGAGGACGGAGGGGGAGGGAAAAATTACATACACAGCTTATAAAGGGAATAAAATACAGACGAAGAGAGGAGGCATTTTCTTTAGAGGAATTTTTTCATTATACTGCTTTTTAGCTCGCAGGCTATCAAAGCCCAAGGGCTAATGAGCACGCAGGTTCTGTATGTCTGTATGTATGCACTTACGTCTGTATGTACGTAACGCGATAACTCTTGACAGAAACATCCGATTTGCTTCATTTTTTTTTTCCAGGTTCATTCTGATAAGGCGATTCCCTAATTAGTTTTGGGGGTTATTGGTTAACAGTAAAGGGGGCTACTCCCCCCACCTTAATTTAGATAAATGGGTTTTTCATGCAGAATTATTCGATTTGCTCCACATTTGGTATACCGATTTATTATATTAAGGAGCTTCCATGATTAGTTTTGGAGGATCATTAGTTAAATATAAAGGGGGGAAAGGGGGCTAGACCCCCCTTAATTTAGATAAATGGGTGTTTCATGCAGAGTTATTCGATTTGCACCAAATTTAGTACACCGGTTTGTTATGCTAAGGAGCTGCCTTGATTAAATTTGGAGGTTTATTGGTTAAGTATGAAGAGGGGGGCGGGGCTAGTCCCCCCCTTAATTTAAATAAATGGGTTTTTCATTTTCGATTTTTCGATTTGCTTCAAATTTGATATATCGGTTTATTCCGATATGGCGCTTCCTTCATTAGGTTTGGAGATTCGTTGGTTAAATTTATAAAAGGGGGAAAGGGGGGAAAGTCACCTCTTCTTAATTTAGATAAATGGATTTTCATGCAGAATTATACAATTTATAATATTTTTTTCTATGTTCATTCTGATAAAGCGCTTTCCTGATTAGATTTGGAGGTTCATTAGTTAAGTATAAAGCTTAATTTACCGATATGGTTTTTTCATGCAGTATTATCTGATTTGCTTCAAATTTGTTATACCGGTTTACTATGTTAAGGAGCTTCCCTGATTAGATTAGGGGGTTCATTGGTTAAGTATAAGGGGGGGGGGCGGAGGCTAACCCCCTTCATTTTTTTTTTTTTTTTTTTTTGAGGTGCATATTCTTCGAAAGTTATATTTTGCAAGATTATATTATGCTGTTGTATTTTACAAGATTATATTATACTGTTATATTTTACAAGAAAACCCTATTGTTCCGTTTGCTCCTATGTCCCATTTGCCCCCAGTCTCCCCTATATGTATTTTTCCTCAATATTTGTTATCTGGATTTTTTGTTATACTGATAGCATGAACTACGGGTGACATGAACAAAAATTTAATTCCCCTTGAGGTTCATGTTAACGAGGTTTGACTGTATTCATTTATCTTTATGTACCTAAACTTAATTTGGTAGGCAGAAAAAAAAAAAAACCGCATGGGAAAATTAAGATGTATATTTCTGATCAATTCTGTGGAAACTGATCGAGAAAAAATTCTGGAAATGTTCATACATATAGGAATAAAAAATATTTCGTAATCGTATTAGCGAACGTGGAAACGGAAAATATGAAACTTAGCAATTAAATAATACATTAACCCTTTATGTGACGACAGTTCTTCAAAATACCATTAAAATAACTGTTTATAAAATTCATTTAATACATAGATTAGTAGTAGTACAGTTTAGAATGAGTTACAGACGCTTTACTCTATCATGTTCGAAAGCATTATTGGTTGCACAAAACAAAAGTATTTTTAAAATGATGATTTCTTTGCCCTTGCATCTTTTCAGCTTTCTTGATGTTGAAAGATTGGGGGGGGGGGGGATTCTGTTGTAAGAACATGACATTTGTACATTTCCTAAATCTACAACAAGGTTAAAACAATGTGAGTTCTTAAATTATTGCCCCTCCAGTGGCCGAGAGGTTCTGCTCTCGAAGCCGGTAGACGGGAGGGGCTGGGTTTGAACCCAATCGCACCCGTCGGCCCAATCGTTCGGTGTTTTTGTGGTTTGCTTCGAACCATGGATTTCCATGCGTAAATACGGGTTAGGTTCCATTAGAAAGACACCCAAGGAGGGCACCCCCACCTTTTGGGCCCATATCCCTCGTGTTGGTAATTGGCCGTCATAAACACAACGAACCAATCTCTTAAATTATTATACATCAATCTGCAATAGTTAAGCAAAAAATAATTCAGTCTTTAAACTTGTGAGGTCTCTAGAAGTGTAGCATATGGCACTTCAGGGAATATTTAAAAAGGATAAATACAGCTGAGTATTTGTTCCAATAATCCGGTTCAAAGTTATTCATTATACGCTATCTCAAATTGTGTGAAATATCTAAAATCAACACCATTACCTATTATTTACATGAAAATATCTCATAAAACACGATGGGTGGCACGTAAAAATTTCACAGAAGAAACAACCCTTTTATTATACATTATTCGTCTGTCAGATTAATATCATTCAACAAAAACCATTCTGGAAAACTAAGGTTTATCTTCTATCACTTTCAAATGTGTATATTGAAGTGAGTTGTAAAATTCCAATGTATTTTTCGTCAACATAATACCTGTCTATCATTCTTTTAAAACTACAATCTGCAAAACGCCTGTTACAATCAAATAGAAAGCAAAATATTTTGAATGATTGTCAATCAATAATAAGAGAAACCACTTTCTTTGTTGAAGGATTAAGTATTTAACCTGGGGGGTCCCATGCTTCGAAAGCATGATTTTTCATTAAAGTTCAAAATATGGGTACATTTTTTCTTAATAGCCATATTTATTTAGTTTGAAATATTTTAATTTTATTCAATTATATATTTTTTAGTAAGCTACAGAATTTATTTATTTATTTATTTATTTATTTATTTTTATTTTTATTTTTTTTATATTTAGCCAGGCCTTTATGTTTAAAAATGAATCGGAAAATTTGTCAAAGTTTCGCGTTGTTGAGTAGAGAATTTGAGAACCGCCTAAATGTATATATATTTATTTTCGGTTGTCCGATTCCATGACACTTTAAACTTAATTTCGTTATTTGTTTTTTGAACCGGAAGACGAACCAAATTTAATGCCTCCCCCTTCTACCCGGCAGCCCAGGGTATACGCCCCCTAGCTTCCCTCTAGTTTAAACCCTGAGGTCATGTAAAGTTAGTTAAACAGTATTACCAAATCTAATCGAATGTAATATATTGCCCTCTCTTTAAAACGATCTAATTGTTTGATAGGAAACAAAATATTAATAAAATTAAATAAATTATAAATAACTATTAGTTATAATATTAAAACTTATGGAATTATATTAAGAGTACCTATATATTAATACTAGTTTACCCCTGTTGTCCATACCAGCTCCACCCATTTATCAGAATGAACATAGAAAAAAATAAAATAAATTGGATAATTCGGCATGAAAATCCATTTATCTAAATTGAGAAGAGGGGCTTTCCCACCTTTCCCCCTTTTATATTTAACCACGAATCTTCAAACCTAATGAAGGAAGAGCCATATCGGAATAAACCGATATATCAAACTTGAAGCAAATCGAAAAATTCTGCGTGAAAAACCCATTTATTTAAATTAAGGGGGACTAGCCCCCGCCCCCCTCTTCATACTTAACCAATAAACCTCCAAATTTAATCAAGGCAGCTCCTTAGCATAATAAACCGGTATACTAAATTTGGTGCAAATCGAATAATTCTGCATGAAAAACCCATTTATCTTAATTAAGGCGGGTCTAGCCCCCTTTCCCCGTGTATACTTAATTAATGAACCTCCAAAACTAATCATGGAAGCTCCTTAACATAATAAATCGGTATACCAATTTTGGAGCAAATCGAATAATTCTGCATGAAAAACCCATAGTAGCCCCCCTTTACTCTTAACCAACAACCCCCAAAACTAATCAGGGAAGCGCCTTATCAGAATGAACCTGGAAAAAAAATTAAAGCAAATCGGATGTTTCTGTCAAGAGTTATCGCGTTACGTACATACAGACGTAAGTGCATACATACATACATACAGAACCTGCGTGCACATTAGCCCTTGGGCTTTGATAGCCTGTGAGCTAAATAGCAGGATAATGAAAAAATTCCTCTAAAGAAAATGCCTCCTCTCTTCGTCTTTATTTTATTCCCTTTACAAGCTGTGTACGTAATTTTTTCCCTCCCCCTCCGCCTTATAAAACATCTTTGTTCATATATAAACTATCAATAGCGAATTGAAAGAATCAATAAATTGTATTTCCTTAATACCCCCCCCCCCCCCCCTTCGGAGAAAGCACTAACTTGTCCGTTGTAGAAGTCACACTAAACTTCTCTTAATGAAATGTTAAAATTGTACTTTCTTGGACCAAATCTTAGAGTTGTCTAACTCACCCATTAACTCTGCCCCCCCCCCCCCCCTACGCTGTAAGAAACTGACAGTGGAAAAACTTTAGTTTTTAGCATTTATTTGTCGACAAGTTCAATATTTAACACTTCCTTGTCACGTTTTTTCCGGTCACCTTTTTTCCTTGTCACGTTTTTTCCGGTCCCGTTTTTTCCTTGTCCCGTTTTTTCCGCTCTTGTTTTTTCTGTCACGTTTTTTCCGGTCCCGTTTTTTCCGGTCACCTTTTTTCCTAGATTCCGTATAACAATTGTTTCAAATAAATCAGGCTTCTCGAATGAAAAAGTTATGCTATCAATACAACTTTCCTAACTTTATATTTCTACTTACAGATGTGGACCCATGTGTTATTAAAATATATATATTGGTTCTCAATATTACATATTTATTTTTTAAACTAAAGTTTAGGAAGTGTCAAACTGCGCTTTCATAAAATATACAGCGGAGTTTTTTTTATTCATGAATGTAAAAGAAATAATACGTAAGAAATAAAATCAGCAATTCGTCATTTCATTAGCTCTTTCTCTAATATCCTTCACTCAAATTTCTATCAGATTTATTGAAGATTAAGGATTGCCGTTTAAACTCAATATCAAATTATTTTAATATGTCAAAAATATTTTTTCAAAATCAAATCGGCCATATTTCATGCTTGAAAAAATATAATTAGCTGGAAATCAGCTAACACTTTTGTATAATGTATCTCATATTGCATTGTTAAATTATGCCTTTAATATTCATAACGTAAGTGCTTTTGTTTAGCAAAAATTAGACTTATTTTGATACAAACGTTATATTTAACATAGTTTAGTTATGGTATAAATCAACTTTCAACATTATATTAATGCAATATTAGTATTATTCTCACAGTATTTTGTACAAGCGTTACCCTCTATGTATATGGTGATTTCTTCCATTTATCCTGCACAAAAAAAGAAAAAAAAAAAAAAAAAGCAGAAGAAAAAAAATCAGGTCTTTTTCTTCAGAGCCTTTTGAATGTATTTTTCTATGACAATATAAAAGTAATTGTAAGCGTTGGATAATAATTCCCCAGGAATGATATTCAGTTGCAAAGGGTACAGTTTTATATTTTTATAACGTAGTTTTTATTAAATACTTGGCTTGTAAAAATCGACATAACAAGTAACACCAGTAGGCAAAACTTTAGCATTCAGATGTTTCAAGGATTTATGAAAAACGAACCTATTCATCAATAAAACAGAAATAACAGAAACAATGAACACATTTTTTTATTTTATTTTTTTTTTTTTTTTTTTTCGCTAGTGGTATGGCTATTTCGACTGAAAACAACTTCAAGAGTCGGCATGCTATTGAAAAAATAAAGTAATAAGAAATAAAGAATAAATAAAGAATAAATAAAAGTAATTAAAAGCAAGAAAAGCATCCCCCCCCCCTCACACCAAAAATAAATAAATAAATAAGAAATAAAATGGCATGGTCAGATAAAGAAATGAATGCTGTCAAACATCTTTAATCCAAATACTTTGTAATAAAATATTCACCAGGAAAATAAGAAACCGAAAAATACTCAAAAAATCTAAGAGTACACAGAGAGATTTGGAGCAAATCTATTACTTTGTAACAGAATCAAATCATTTATAAATTTCTAACATATTGCTATAATTAATTATTCGGATATTAATAAATACTAATTCAAATGTTGGATGCTTTAAGTTAATATGCATTTCGACTTTAACATAGAAAAAGTAGTTTGATAAAGTAGATATGGCAGCGATAAAACTGAAAACTTTTGCGCTTTTCAGCTGCTCTACATTAATGCAATCTTCCCCTTATTTAATCCACGAAATTTGGCGATAGATAAGGCAAAAAATGCTTTTTAAAAAATAGCGGAAAGAAAAAAGTGTAAAAGTTGGCAGCTATGAAACTACCGCCTAAAAGCTTTAAAAATTAAGTATATTAGACTGAATAAAACTAGATACAAGCAACACATCAATCAGACTTGTAACGTATGCTACTTTACATATTTATTAACGAAATCCTTCTATCATAAGTTGGTAGCTCTAAATCTGTTACTTTGAACTGAGCAGTGGCAATAACTTCAGAGAAATGTTCAATGCACTGATTAAATACGAACATATATGAAGGATTTGGGCGTAAAAAAATGGTAAATGTGATTTATTATTATTATTATTATTATTCACATGTAAAGCTGTTAACTACATCCTGACATCTTTTTAAATGTACAAGTTTTCTTTTTGAATCATATGTCATAATATTATATATGAATTTCAAAAGTTATGCCATAAATTTTATATATAAATTTTAGAAAAGAAGACTTCTTGTATATAAATCCGATAAAGTAAAATGAATCATTCAAAATGTGTGGTACATAAGTGCAACTGAGGATGTTGAGAATACAGTCTTTAACACATTAGCTGTTTTAGAGGAAACAATCACGATGGTTCACGAGAGGATAGTTATAGTTTTCTTTAAAAAACTCGAATCTTCATCTCGAAATTGCATTTTATTATTTACTTATTTTACAAACGAGCCCTTAATTGTATAGCATTACGGTTGTTCTGAAATTAAAAGAAGAAGACTTTATGTCACCTTTCTGAATTAATTTTTGTTCGGAAAAACATGGAATTGGCAAGTGTTATGATTATGTAATTATGTATTTTAATGTATTTTTCATCTTTTTGGTAAAAAAAGAGGATCTTTCAGAAAATCTTGCGTAAGTTTGCAATTTGAACGGAATTGCCGGCCTCAACAGTACGGGAAAGGAGGAAATCTGCCGTCACGTATCAATAATTGCTTATAACTCCTTAAGTAATTTATTTATCAAAAAATTCAAAACGCCATTTGATTTCAAATTACGTTAATATCCTGGCCTGTCAATTTTATGCTTTTACGTTTGAAAATGAGTCAGAAAATGTGTCAAAGTTTCCCATTTTTGAGAAGAGAGTTAGAGAATCGCCTTAAGATAGGAAATAAAAAATTAAAATTTAAAAAATGACAGAGCTATTATAGTTTTCTCTTAAATTATAAAAGTAAATGAATCAGGATGCTCCTAAAATAATTTAAATCAAGTGCCGTAAAGTACCAAAAGTAAGCCCCTCTTTAGCAAACAGGAAATTCTAATGAATGGGTGCTTATAATTGGAACTTTTGTGAAAAGGGTAGGGAAATTGTAAGGGTGGGGGGAGGGGTATTTGGAATTTAGAAAATTTCGCAGGATTTGAACAATTTTAAAAATAAAATCAGATGAAATTAAACCATCTTCCATAGAAGCTAAGTAGTTTCCATTAATAAAAATATTAAATTAATGAAGCAAGTTTACATAAAATAGTTAATTTAGATAAAGAAATATGAACAAATATTATAAAACTTTATCTCAATATAAATATCTATTAAATCTTATTAGTGCATAAAAATCAAGGTAAACATTAATAGTATAATATATTGAACATATGGCATTCTGATACAATGGTCAGTAAAGAGATAAGATAAAAATAAATTGCATAAGATATATTCATTTAGAAGATATGGAAAAAAAATTCTTAAGGAATTTCCTGAAAAACACAGAAGGATTCAGAGCGCCAGAATATAAAACTTCAAGAGGAGGCCTTATAAATGGAACTTTTTCAAAAAAGAAAAAAAATCATATATGTTGTAGGGGGGGGGGGGTCTTATATTTGGAAGAGGGCTTACTTTAGATACTTTACGATAAATCAAAAGTAGAAAAATAAAACAATGATTGGTACTTTTGATTCACTATTTCGTAATAATATAATTTCCGTGCTTCCGCAAAATCTTCTCCTAAAATTTTGGGATTTATTCTGAGGTTTTTAAACATTTTTGCCACTGGCTGTCTACTTACAAATGCTTTTCATATTATCCAGAATACACTTCCCACTCTTCTTTTTGACGGCAGATTACCAGTCATTTCTGTGTGCTTCTTTTTCCTCTTTCCTTCGTTTTTTCAATGGTAAATTTATACAGTAAAATGGGAGGAGGGATACAGAAAACAAAGTAATCTATCCATGGAACAGTTTAAGTTCCGAAAAACGACAATCCTAAAACATTTTGCATATAAATTAATATAAAACTTATTAAAAAATAACAAAAATAAACTCTCGTTATCCTATACATTTAGCTACATCAACCATAAAAATCATAGTAAAATAACTCAAATATTATTTGTAGAAAAAAAAAAAAATGTATGTGTTACTAAAAAATGTAATACTCAGGGTTTGTAAATATCACGATATTTTTGAAAATATCAAAAATATCCGATATTTTGACATATATCATATATTTTCGATATATATCCGATATTTTCAAAATAGTAAACTTACTGCTGATAATAAATATTTTCAAGCATAATATAAATTAGAAAATAAAACATATTGCACATGACATGAGAACTTAAACAATATGATAAACGTGTGTTTTTTTTTTCCTTTTCTTTTGAAGATACAACTGTTACTCTATCCAGTTGTCAATTATCTAACAGAGGAGGGTGGGAAATCGCTCGGTGTAAAAGCTATTAGTTTAGCTGGGACACATGCTTGTTAAAAAGGGTTCGGGCAAAAATAATAGTGCATTTTCAACTTTACAGAATGTATTCTTTGGTTTGTTTTAAAGAAAGAAAAAAAATGATATTCATAATCTTGTATTTTTTTTTTTTTTAATGTGTGTAAATTTTACAATAATTATTCAGATAATAATTCCCAATTTATTTAACAGCCAATATCAACAATATTGTATAAATATGTATCGAACGTTTAAACTTGGACTTAAAATCACGAAATAATTTTCCAACACAATCATAAAAATTTCAGATATTTTAATTCAGATTCCACACAACTGAAGATTTATTAATATTAATATTTATCTATAAAAATAATTAACTATCATAAAAAATAATTTAAATATATCTTAAATCAGTTGCCAATATATATATATATGTATATATATATATATGTATATAAATAATCAAAGATATATATAATATATAAACAATGTGTAAAATTGATATAAATAAGAATACATTAATGTTTTATATAAGCTTTGGAGTTTTCAAGAGAGTGTGGGAAAAAATCACATGAAAGGAAATTGAACAAATTAAGTCTTTTCCTGAAATATACACTATGTTTTGCAACCGAAAAAGTTATTTAATAGTTTCAAAGTATTAATTCTTTTATTCTGTGAAAATGAGCGTACTAAAAACTTTTTTACATGTACAGTACAAAGTATAATTTACTAAAATATTACATTTTGTTTAAAGAATTTTCAGTCAATTTTAAGTGAAAATTTAGTGCTATTTTCAAATAAATGTAATGTGGCTGCAAAAAAATGTTTATTTATCTTTTGCACTTTTAACCCTGCCTGTGTCGGCAGGGTTAAACCTATGGTACACAGGGTCGTTAAACCTATCTTGCACGTGCCATTTTTGACACATAACAGAATAATTTTCTAAACAAGATACGATGACATTAGACAAAATACATAAATTTAGATTATCAAATCTTGTCTAAATTCAATTGATTGAAAATGGGAGGGTTTTTTATTCTGCTTTATTAATGTCAAATCGCAGCTCAATATGGACTGAAAAAATTATCAAACAAATGTAATATTTGGAAACTATTGAAAAGGAAAAATTATTAAATATTATAAGTAAAAATGCCGATGCTGAAATATGACAACTTGAAACTTAATTACAGAGCTGTTTGTAAAAGCAGCTATTTGTCGTTTACGAATTTCCCCGTCTATTCATGCCTGCTATTATTTTCACAAACAAATAATATAGATAAAAAAGAAAAAAACTCAAATAAAAACTTAGATATCTCTAGTTCAATTTATCTTCTATTGAAATGATCTTAGTATGAATCTGATACTAATTATTTTTCATCCTCGATGTCACTACAGAAATCGCATTTAATCTTTTATTAGTTTCTAAAATGTATTTAATTCTATATCTTTTACAGTGTAAACCTACATGCATATTACTTAAAAACATTTTAATATTAATAAATAATTTTCAAGTAATTTTAATTTATTATTTTTCATTAAATTTATATTTTAATTGCGCGTCGTTTTCATTCGGGGAAAAAAATTGGTACGCGGGTGTAAAAAGGTTCGCCAACCCTGGGCTAGAACAATTAAACTGTGCTGAAATGTTCACAAGACAGAGGCATTAGCCAAAGATTGATGCACGGGGCATAGGTCCATGTCCGCATAAGCTTGTGTGTGTAGGAGGGGCGGGGGTCAGTAGGTAGAACAAAAAATAATATGTGTTGAGTTTCATTATTTATATAGTTTTTACCGTACAATAGGGTCCCAGCAACTTCAATGCATATATACTTCGTAAGCAACAAAACATTGATAAAGGAAATTACAGGTTAATACTACATCATAAAAATCACGTCTAAAAAAGGTCTAATCATACATGCATTTGAAAGCTATATAAGCGTGTTCTCGTGCTTTTTATTTTTGCACTGCAATCAACAAATCACATCTTTCTACACATTTACTGAGACTTTTTTGCGCGTAAAAATGAAAAAAAAATTATATCAGTTTTTCGGATGTTGTGGAATCAAACAGTGTTTTTCCTATTAACTTAAGACTCTTGTCCCTGCCGGCGAAGACACTCGCGAGCTAATTCTAATCCTATGGTGAGGGATTTTTCTAATATCTCGTTTGCATTTCGACATTTTTAAACATTTTTTTTTTTTTTTGCACTGGATAGCCGAGGTCCGTCTCTACATCGCACGTTTTTACTTTTTCGATTTGGGTCGCAGATATTTTTTATAAAGTTACTTTTAATTTCAAAACCGGTTCTGAAAATGAAAGTGTCATTCTAAAAAATATCTACAACCAAAATCGAAAAAGTAAAAAAGGTGCGATGTAGAGACGGATCTCGGCTATCCACTGAAAAAAAAAAAAATGTCGAAAAAAATGCAAACGGGATATTAGAAAAATCCATCCCCATAAGGTTAGCATTAGCTCGTGAGAGTCTTCGCCTGCAGGGTCAGAAGACTTAAGCATCTTGAATTAAAATTGATTCCTGACCGAAAACATGATTTTTCTGTCTGCCCTGTAACAACAAACATTGCTAACTTCAAGAAAACTTTTTTTTAATAGAAAAATTGGAAATGCATTTCCACTTTTTGTTATTTCAATAAAACGAAATTCGAATTTTGTGCATTTATGTCTAACATTGACTACGTGAAGCCATAAAGTACCAAGTTTAATTTGTGTCAACTTATTAAAACTATAAAATATAACACGTTTACAACATATTTCAACTTAATACACAACATAAGAATGGAGCTCAAAATCGTGTTTGTACCCAGGGTCTCCAAAAGTCTAAGGCTTGTCGTGAATGTTCAAGCGTTATGACAACTAATAAAAAAAATATAAAATGAGAAAAAAACAGTACAAAATTCGTAATTTTTGCAATTCTTGTATTTTATATCAATACAAAAACCCTTAACGGGTTAAAAGTTTGTGACACAGCGCTTTATCTTATGCTCTAAGAATTTTAAATATGGAACTTAAAAATAATGATGTCAAATTTTGAGTGACGCTATGCTATTAATTATAATCTCTATACATATTTATTTTATCATTTTATTTTGTTATAATTGCATGTGCAAAAATTATGTTCAATTTAAAAAGATTTATAAAAGTTTATTCATTAATGCTTTATCATTCATATCTCTCTTAAATTCAAAGCATGAGTTTTATAAGATATGATATCAAAATTTAAGTGATATCTTGATGTGGCTTTAAACGATTTGTTTTAAAATTCAATTTAAATTATTTTTAGTTTGGCTAAGATATATTCGCACATCTAAACAATATTTTTAATTTTGCAATACACTGTTAAATATGTCACTTTCACTGAACTTATATAATGCATTGAAATATATTTATTTGAATAAATTGATTTATCCTTTGTACCATGCTATTAAAAATTAAAAATAAAATTTATGTAAATAATTATTTTGCCTCATAGTATCCATTTGAATATATTTCACTTAGTTTGGATACAATGACTCAAAAAACTATTTACATAAATTTTATTTTAATTTATGGCCTATAATTTAACCCTTTGCGCCCATCTCTCCAGCTTAATAAATAATTAAAATCTTTCAAACTTAATTAAAAAAAAAATCTGCAACATTTGTTGCTCACTAACATAAATAAATAAATTAAGTCCTAACTTCCCAAATTTCTCCTCTCCTCCCTCCCACTACTCCTCACCCCCCCCCCCAAAAAAAAAAAAAAAAAAAAATCTTTACTTTTATACAGAAAATTCGATATATATTATCCTCCTATTCCTGAAAAATACTACTTTCCCCCTCCAGCCTAGAGATTTGAATCTTTAAAGCTTTTTAGAAAAACTAATCTGCAAAGTCTGTTGCTTAATAATAATACAATAAAATATATAATCATGTACACTTTAAATTATTTTTCACACAATCAATTGATATCATAGTAGTTGTTCTGAGCGAATATTGTGTTGGCTGGGTTGTCGTCCAGATAGCTCAATTGGAAGAGGACTGGCAATTAAAGCGAAAGGTTATTAAAGTTCACTTTAATTCAAGATGTTCAACCCCTTTGCGATATGAGTCCTTTGCTTAATTTTTAATCTTTTACCACCGGTTTTTCAAAACAGAAAATTTTTTATAATTGAATCAATCGTAAAAATGCTCTGATTAAATAAGGTAAACTTTACAATTAAAAATAAGTGGTGAGAATAATGAAATATTCTGAACACCTTAATTGGCAAGTATACCGGTTGCTCGACCCCAAGGGGTCAAAGATGCTTTTTTGCTATTAATACCTATAGGATTTACAATATACAAAAATCTTAACCACTTCTGAGGTAAATAAAGTAAGTGGAAAAAAATCAAGGTGGCAATACTTTGATTGATGAATTGTAAGCTGAGTAATTTGTGCCACAGAATGAAAAAATTATAAAGTTGTAATAATGCCTTCTTCAGAGCACTCACAGATACTAAAGCTTTAGGGTTTTCGATGAGTGAATTACATATGAAGATAAATACGATAGATCTTTATAACACACACCTTGGGATGAGACTTTCTGCGTATTACAGAATTTTGCATTACATAGATTCATATTTCATTCATCATTAAATTTACCTTGTAAACGTGCTTTAAATTACATTCCTTGGGACCAGAAATAGTGAAAATTATAAAATTTTACATAATAGTATAGGTACAGATTCGCAATATCTGGAAGGAGAAAGTGGATCCTAAACCTTAAAAATCGAGTGGTCACATTTTGAAACAAACATATAAAAAGAATTTAGTGTTTATGGGGGGGGGGGGACTAAATTCAAAGAGGAAAATAATTTTTTTGATATATACATATATCTATGTACAAGAAAACACAGACTAATTACATCAAACGAGTATGTTTAATTTAATCACAAAATTTTAAACCATTAATATTTAAAGCCATTTTTAAACCTATCCCATATACATGCGTGTGTTTATTCGTGTATATTAGAATTTTCACAAAATATTAGTTCCCTAGAGTTCATTCTTAGTGAAGGAACTGGGTTTATCTCTAATCTTGATTTAAGTTTTGTTGCTGAATTTAGTACTTAACATCGAAATCTACCTCCGCCTGTAGGCCAGAGCAGGCAGGTATTTTTTTTTCATCTGGTAACTATTTTGTCAATATTTACATTAGTATAGTATAGTGGGAATCAAAAGTTGAAACAATAGTGTCTTTTACTAATACTAGGTACGGTTACAGAGAGATTTTGGATTTGTTGATACATAAGAAAAATGGTTCACAGAAAAAAAGATCCAATGTGGCTTTATTTTACAGCAAAAATACTATTTTTGGAAAAGGTATAATAGCAATATGCAGATAGTGTAGTGATAAAATGATGGAGAATTATGACAAGAATGTAAAACACAAAGAAACTTGCAGCCTATGTGATAAAGAAAACATTCGTGAATTTGAATCAACAATGGAATACACATATACATTTAAAATTCTTTGTTGCATTTATTATGTGTGTATATGAGGAAATCAGAAGTCAAGGTGTACAAGCGAAAAAATTTCGATTTGGAGTAAATTCAGTTCAAAGATAATCGATGTTAAAGTTGAACATCACTAATAATTGACTGAATTGAAATAGGAAACTTCTGCTTGATTCACGTTATGGTCTTTGAACTTTTATTTCGAAAAGTGTGAAAAAAGTAGAGTGCAATTTTCTTTAAATTTAAAATTAATCAATATTGATCATTATTCGGCAAAAGTGGTTGATCTCTAAAACGCAACACATAATTAGAAAATCACATATTTCTTCACCTGAAAATGAAAAAGCATATTTCCAGGTCGTCTGTGCGCATAGTTCAATTTTTTTCAATTTTGTCACTTATACCCCTTGGCTTCTGGAGTCCTCATATTATATATATATTTTGGAATGAAAAATAAATAAGTTTAAATTAACTGGAAATTTATACACAGAAAATGCATTGATATATGTAGAACAATTTAAATTTAATAGTAGAATAATAAAAGTTTAAGCTTTAAGTGAATCTTTTAAATTAGTTTGCAATAATTTTTAATTTTTATTTAAAAGTTTTATTAGTTATTTTAGTTCTTATCTAGGAAATGTAACGAAATTAATAGAAATGTGTAAATCTATACTGAAAAAATAAATAAATAGATGCTTGTACATAAATAAATACACAAATAATATTAATAAAAAAATCTGATTTTTTTTTTTTATTTTTTTTAAAAAAGTCATGATTTTTAACAACCCTGGTTCCCTGACGTTTTCAGAATAATGAAACCGGGTGAGGAGGTGATAGAAAAAAAAATAATATGAGATTAAATTTTCAGATCGACCTCATGGACGTACGATTTTGACTGGTTTTTCAGAGTAGGTGGCACAATAGTAGGGACAGTAAGATACTATTGGTAAAAATATAAGGTACTTTTTTTAGATATTGAATACAGAATTTAGACAGTTTACGTGGAGGTATTTTTTAAACAAGCTTTTCTTTTAAAAAGAGAGTATCATGGATGCATTAAAAATAATTACATTATTTTTTTAATGGTTTTTTTTTTTTTTTTTTTTTTTTTTTTTTTTTTCACAGTAAAAACGGTAGAAGAAATGCAGTAAAAGATAAAGTATGGAATAACAGTTTTAGAATTTAAACATGAATACTTAATTTTGTTAATTTACCATTATGAAATACCTTTTAAATTAAATTTATCTTACAAGTTCATATAACGATGTTAACCAAGTTCTAAAGGAAGATGGCATGATATAGATTTTCTACATATTACTGCCGTTTTGAAAATGCTAGTGTATCGTCAAATTAAAACAACTATGCTCATACGAAAACCTAAAGTTTTCTGTTATTTTTAATGTATAGTTTATATCGTAACAACTTATAAGTTAATATATATATAGGTATTAATGTAAGTGTCATTTATAGGACATTTTGTCCTCTTTTCATGGAATGACCCTAAGTAAGGGTGCCCGCCATTTAAGAGTCACTGTTATGGAGGTTTTACTATATATATATATATATATATATATATATATATATATATATATATATATGATGTGCGGGTATCATAACAGTTGATAAAACAATATGTATTTTCACTCTAATATTACATTATTAGTTACATTTCTGTTATTCCTTTGAATTGCAACACCTTAAAATAAATCTAAGCAAGTACAAGCAATGTACAAGCAAATGTAATACATAGTAATATATGTTTTTCCCCTTTGTTTACATAAAATGGTTTATATGGTTAGTTGTAAAAATCTGATGTCATAATAGGCAAGTGTGATATAAAGAAATGGAGTTTTAAAAACTCCACAAAATTTGTTTGACGTAAGTAATGAATGACATAATTTTTTTCTTTATTTCATTATTATATCATTCAGCATATCATTATTTTTAGCATAGCCAATGCAATCATTACATACATAATATAGTATAAAAGAAAAATATTCACACAAGTTTGCAGCATTTAAGCAATTGATAAATCTTGAATACGTATGAGAGTGCAGTTAGACATAAATGCCTTTCTTTCTTTGTTTTTTCTTTTTTTACTTTAGCATCATAAAACTGAAATTAACATTTTATGAGTTCAGAATTAAAAAAAAAAAAAAAAAAAAAAATAACTATTTTGCTTGTTTTAGTAAAGAAATGAAATAATAAACTATATAACTTTTTAAGGTTATTGTTCTTAAAACACTTTTTTCTTGATCGACAACACAGAAGTTTCTAATTTCTAAAGATAAATGGACAAAACTTGACAGGTTGGATTACTGAAAAGATTTAATGCCGAATAACATTTTTTCATTTTTTGACAAATTAATTTACTACAAATTGAGTTATAAGCGATTTCTACCTCAAGGCTATATTTACGTGCGAAAAATCTTTTAAAAATATCTTTTAACTTTTAAAGCATTTTCTGAGTTCTTCAATATCATAGTGTCTGAATAAGAACACTTGCATTACATTTAACATTCATATAAAATTAAAAATGACTTCTTGTATGTGCCAAAAAACAGCCACTTTGGATTTAGGCACAGAGAAATATTTCACATAACGTAAATTTATCAGATATAAAAGAAAAAAAAATAATAATTTGAACATTTTTTTCAGATGATAAACTAATCCCAAGTTATGTGTACATGTTTGAATCTCTCTTTTTTTATACTCATAAACTTCAAAATGAAACTTTTTTTTTTTTTACTTAACTGTTTTTGTATAAGAAGACGTATATTTTAATTATATAAGAAACTAATTTTGAATTACATTTGAATGCGCAATTATATCTTAAATTTTAAACAAAGTATTATTGTGTTTAAAATGTTATAATTATTTAAGGCTGTTCTCAAATCCAAAAGGTCAACTTTATGACGTAAGTTTTAATTCATTTTTATTCGGAAATGCATGAAAGTAGCAGGTGTTGTTCAGAAATGATGTCATCGAACTGTTTTTCCCTTTTTTGGCAAACGCAATAGCTCTTTCAGAAAATAGTGTCAAAGTGGACGTTTTGAACCGAATTTCCGCGCGAAAGAAGAATAAACACTCAAGGAAAGGTGAAAAACGTCTTTGTCACGTGATCAAAATCGCTTATAACTCAATGGGTAATTTATTTATCAAAAAATGGAAAACACAGTTCGATTCCAAATCGTTTGTAATGTCAGGTCTTCCAATTTTATATTTTTCCGTTAAAAAATGAATTTGTAAATGTGTCAAAATGTTTTGCGCTTGTTGAGCAGAGTAATTGAGAACAGCCTTAAATCACGATTTTTTTATTTTAACGAAATAAATCACGATTATTTTTTTATAGATTAATTTTAATTTTTTGCTTACATTTTTACACAGAATGATATAAAAACAACATTTAAAAACTGTTATTAATACATTTATTTTTCAAAGAAAGGTATTCTGAATTTAATTATACATATTGATATGGAACATTAAAAGCCAAAAAACTGATAATGAATTTAGCATATAATAAAATAAATTAGTATAACTGGAAACATATTATGTTGTTTAATATTGTTATAAAAAATTGCATTTTAAATTTAAGAATTTCACTGTTCAATTTTCCACGTCAGTACATTATCTTATGTATATAACATTTATACTTGAAAATTTGCATCCATAAATATTTATATCGCTTTCCAGGAATTTTAAATCTATAAATTATCTTTTATTTTCAGATATTTTTTTTAAATCGAAACCATAATATATTTAGTCTCTGTGAAAAAATACTTTTCATTGGTGTATTTATTTGTATCGTAGATATTCACATAACTTGGTACACACAAGTATTAGTTACTTTTTTAAAAATCTTTGACATTGTTTTGTCAGCTTAAACTATTAACACATCGTTTTTTATAATAAGAAATAAAAGGATTATAAACACATATTAACATTTGAATTAAAATAAAATGTATTCAATGGAATATTAGTTTTTTAAATGAAAAAGCATATAAATTTGTTAAAATTCGATCTGCTACAGATTTTTTTTTCTTCTTCATTGAGTGAATAACATTTTATTTATTTATCCATCTGAAAGGGTCTATTGTGCTAGAAATACCGGACCTATAGTTCGAAGAAATACTGCGATAAGATAAAGAATGTATTTAAAACCCGTTTTCCACTCATTCTGTCCTTGTATGCTCGACTCTAATAGTTAGCGGAAATATAGTCTGGTCAGTAATCAGTCACCGGTCATTAACAAAAGCAGCAAATAGAAATAGAATTTTCCACAGATGTCTTACCTTGCGGCGGCGTGTAAGGGGGGGGGGGGGGGAAGTATTTCCAAGTGATTAGAGAAACAGCTTGAAGTTATGAATCTTGTATTAAATGCGTTTTTAAATACATTATAGTTAATAACAAACAAATATAGATAATAACAACAAATTTAAATATGTTATAGAGAATAATCAAATAATCATTAATAATAATAAACACACACACACATATATATTATGCGGTGTTTATGTATTCATATTATTGGTCACTTTCATTATCCTTCAATGGTATTTTTGTACAGAAAATTTAATATATATATATATATATATATATATATATATATATATACCGTATTTTATGGAAGAAACGCCGCGGCGTTTACGAGTTTAAAAGTTAATTTTTTTCCAAGTGCGGCGTTTACGCCATGTGCGGCGTTTACGATTTTTTATAAAAACCAACTGAGTTTCCTTAATTAAAAAATTCATAAAAACATTTAAAATCGGATTTAAATATTTTAAATGAAACTGAGACATCTTAAGATACTAAAAACGAGGCATCCTACATTGCTCAGAAAACTTTGATTAAAGTTGGGTCAATGTGACGCTGTCGACAAAAGTAGCGTTCCGATGGATGCGTCGTTTACAACGGGTGCGGCGATTATGATATTTTAAAGCTTATTCAGGCCATTTTGAGGAGTGCGGCGTTTACGACGGGTGCGGCGTTTCTTCCATAAAATACGGTATATATATATATATATATATATTTGATGTATCGTGTTTTCAGTAAAAGAGTTGAGAAAAAAAGATTATCTTAACGGAATATACGCATGGAAACTATTAATTCATTTACCATTTCTTATTTATGTAAGCACCAACTAGATCGGCTGTATTATGAATTAATCCACAATAGTTTATCCAAATAGTGCATTCAGCTTTCATTAAAGAATATTACCTTTAAGATTTTTGAAATGTTTAATCTAATGCTGGAGAATGGAACCTAGAAAACATATCCCATTATTTTGTTTGTTATTCATATAAGTTTAATGTATATAGAAATTCTGGATAGATAAGAGACATTTTTTAACTCCACAATAAACACTCTGGACTGGCATTTAACCCGGAATTTCTAGATGTTTTTTTAAGAGAATTAAAGTTACCCACTATTTAAGAAAGCTTTATGACGCATTCCCGAATTCGGTTTTGTATGTAAACGCATGCGATTGGTAGCTGCTCTTTTTCAGAAACTAGGAAATCTGATATTTGTTTTTCCATTTTTCGATAAAAGCAGGGGATTATTCAGAAAAGGCTGTTAAAGTTGGCACTTTGAACTAAATTTTCAGACAAGGCAGCCAAATGTCGTTATGGGATAAAAATCGTTTAACTCGAGGTGTTTTTTATTTATCGGGAAAAAAATGTACAATTCCATATCGCTTCAATAACCATGCCCGCAAGTATTATGCTTTTATGTTTAAACATAAGTCAGAAAGTTTCTCGTTATTAAGCGGATTTTTTTTTAATAGGCTTAAATGTTTAGAAAGCATGTTTTAGTATACTAAGGGGGCTTTGCCCTCTACTATCATCTACGAGCTACGCTTGCCTACCCCACTGAGACACCGCAAACTCTAGAAACACGCTAATTTGATCGGCTGTAAAAAAATTGCAGAAACTGAACTATAATTTAAAAAATCACTGGCGATCTCCTTGTAAATAGATTTCCTTTCACTTCTTTTTGATTGCGGAATTTTAAGGCCGGATCAGCTGCTGTTAAACAACTACTGGCTGTTTTCATGTTTGATTAAATAAGATGAGTTAAACATTTGAAAAAAAAAGGCGGGGGGGGGGCTAATATAAAATGAACTGTGTAAACAGAGTCTTATCCTCCAAGTATTTTTCTAACAACGATATAAGAAAATTGTTTTAAATAAGACATTTTAAATGTATCGCTTTATATCTGATATAATTTTCACAAAATATTTCTTTCTCTTTTTAATATTCACGTGAAAATACTTTTGTTGTTAGAAAAAAAATATTTGCGCTTTCTTAAAATTCACAACAATAGTTTAAAATATTATCTCCAAATATGAATTAAATGTCTCGTGTAAATATATTTTTAAATTTAAAGAGTTTTACAACATTATTATTTTGTCATTTTAAATAGGAGATAATTTCCTCCAATTAAGATACGTAAGATAGTTTAATGGATTTATTATCTTAAAATTTTCTTTCTCTTTTAATATTCACATGTACTAAATATAGATTTTATGACGTAATTTTCAATATTTTCCTGCTTTTAATAAATAATCATTTAATTCTAATTTGAAAGTTTTTTTCCCTGTTTATAATAGTCCCATGTAAATATATTTTTGTTTTGAAGGAAATATTATTGTTTGCGCTGTTTTACAATTGGCAATAATTTACAATTGTAACTTTTTCTAAAACATGTAAAAAATATCTCTCAAAAAGCTGCAAATTTGGATTTTAATGAAATAAGCCCTCAAAAAATTAGTAAAAAAAAAAATAAATGCAGTCGGCACACCGGAAACTTCTAATGCAGCATATTCTTAGAAAAAATGATTAAATTCTGATGTATAGTTTTTGCTAATGTAGAAATTCTTTAATAGAACGATTTTGACCAACTTTAATATTAAATATCACTTAAAATAAAATTTTGATTTAAAAACGGTCCTCTTCAGCGTATTTATCAAACATTGCTCTATAATACTACCATTTTCATATTTTTGTGTGCAGCAATTTTTTTAATACTACCAAAGTAAGACCCCATGGCTCGAAAAATTCATTTACTGCGGCGGTGACAGCGTTAGTTACCTTTTTTTTAGAACACAGAGAAACATGACAATAAAAGAATAGGACTGAGAAACATTAGAAAATGTAACACACGAACTTGTCTGCTATTATTTCACACGTACTTTTCATTCATTCTATTTTACACTGAGAAATGGACTTTTATTATAAAGTTTTAAAATAGTTCTTGAACATATATCTATATAATATATATATATATATATATATATATTTCTGATGAGGTGGAGGGGCGAGATAAGGTGGGTGCTGTTTATGTTTTTCCTTTTTTTAACATATCATGTATTTATCTTAATACAATGGGTTTTGCCTTATAAATTTTTGTGTGTACGGAGAGAAGTTTTAAACCCATTAAATGCCCTTCTAAGCTTCTCTTAAAAAAATAAAGCATTAAAAAATATTCTCACTAAAATTCGAAAACTTATTAATCCTGTTCAAAATCTAAATATTTTTCTTCTTAATTTTTCATGTTATTGTCTTAATTCTGCTTCATCCAGACCCCATATTGGTGTAAAATTCCAGTTAAGGAAAGTTTCTACAATGTAAAATTACCCTTTGTTCATCGTTACTCCCCCCCCCCCCCTCTCGCTTATTTCTTTTCTTTTTCTATCGCTGTAGATACTGATATTTTATCTCCCTCCTCTCAAAGTCCACTCTTAACCTCTTGGGGACGAGCGACCGGTATTCGTGCTGCGTAAGGTGCTCAGAATCAGTGATTATTCTCACCAGAAAATTTTTATTGTAAATTGTGCCTTATTTAATCCGAGCATTTTCCCGATTCAATGAGGCAAAAATTTGTGTTTTTAAAAACTGGTGATAAAAGATTAAAAATTTAGTAAAAGACGCTCGTCCCTATAGGGTTAATAAAAATATTGGAGTTATTAAATGGAGTTTTTCTTTTGCTTACTATAACATACCTATATTTATATCTAAAACTTTCGCGCTTTTCATGGCTGGAATGACTAAAAACCTGGATTCCGCTTACTTATATTTAAAAAGGTTGTACACAAATTCTGTGTCAAATACTGCAAAGACTACTAAGGGGAAAAAATGAAGGCAAATTGCTTGCTCTCTCTTTTCTACGCCTATGCAATGATTCCCAAGCGATCTGAGAGAAAATTTTGTTCTTTTTCTTTGAAGAAAGTCAAAATTCGACTAACTTACATTATTTTTTTGTTTGTTTGTTTGTTTGAAACATTTTTTCGTGGAAATTTATCGAAACATCGTGGTTAAATTAAATCAAACAAGTTCAAATAATCTTATATTTAGAACGTCAGAGTATTTAATTTGAATTTCTTTTAATATTTAGGGTTCCGTACTTAAAAAGTAAAAACGGAACCATTATAAGATCACTCCTGTGTCTGTCTGTCCGTCTGTCACAGCCAATTTACTCGTAAACTATGGAACGTGGAAAGTTCAAATTGGGGGAAGTAACAAAGACTATTGACCCACATATTTACAGATTATAAAACATTTACAAATATTTTTAGAAAAATGTAGATGAGCTAATGAAGTTGCTTGGGAAAAAAACATCTTTTCTTTACATGTCGTGTGGGATATCGCGTGAAAGCTTTCATAACGCTGAACTCAAAAATATATTTCTTTTAATTTTAGGTATTATATTTGCAGAGATATCGTCGAGAATGTAGTTCAAAAATATGCCCCCCCCCCCCCATCTATTTCCGAATCTACTGAAATTAAAATTATGAAAAAAAATAGAGGTAGTAGACGTTAACTTAAACCTTGCAGGAAAATTATAGCGATTATCCTAGGTCACATAGTTTTTGAGAAAAGCGCATTTTTTCGTTAGACACAAATTTCGATTTGCGGGCATTCAGCAAAAGTGTTGATAAGCGCTTCCGGTACCTATCGTACCAGAAGTATAATAGCATTGTTGATAATGATTTTTGAAAAAAATAATCGTCGGTAATTAGCCGAGATGTTAACCCTTAAAGTCACGGGCGGTTTGGACACATATAATGACAGGGGCGGCGTACTCTATGTACCATCGATTTTAAATCCTAGATAACAACTTTTAATGATAAATTTGTGTAATGCAATGCCCAGTAGCAGTATAAAAGCAATAAACTTCAAATTGTTAAAAGCAGATTAATTTAATTAGAATTAATCACATAAATACTATGCGATTCTATGGACTAGTTCGCATTGAGTAGACCTCTCAATGCGCATCCCAGGTCTTTAAAAGTTAATTAAAACATATCTGAAAAAACGCTGCACGGACCAAGGTGGCGTTGCTACTTTGCGACTTCTTTTCGAAGCGCGCTTAACAAAATTCCAAGTTTAAACTTTGGACAAGGGTTTTGTTTTAGTTAAACTGTAAAAAGTAAAGATTATTACGACGCTAAATTTAGTTTAACCGAAAAATCCATTTAATCATTACTTCATATAATTAAATGAAGTTTAAATATGCACTAAATTTACTGTCAGTACCAAATTAAGTTCATCATAAACAGATAAGATAAGATTTAAATAAGAGTTATACACAATAGCAATGTTTAACATTATTTAGGCTTTATATCTCTATAAACTTTTATGGTATACACATTCATACTTTTTCTAGTATATATACAGCTATACCAAACCCTACGTTGTGCAGTTTTTTGCAAAGTCTTATTTTTCCTTCAGTAACGATTTTTTTTAATAATACAGTTAATAATTCATATATTTGTTGTACGGAACCCTCTGAGAGCAAGCAATACTCGTACTTGACCGTTTATTTCTCTTTAGTTTTTGTTAGAAACAAACCATTCACTGTTATATATTTTGCAGCATTCTGGCAGGTCATTCGACCGTTTTTTGAAAAAACGGTTTCATAACCATAATTTAACTATATTCTGACCATAAAATGGCCAATAATATGGTCAGAATAGTGTTAAAATCACGGTTGTGTAACCGTTTTCGGTAAAAAACGATCAAATGACCTGCCAGAATGCTGGAAATTTTTAATGGTGTCCTTAAAAAAAAAAAAAATTATTTTTTACAGATTTTTAATTTACAGATACAATATTTATTATTAAATTACAAGTGCACCACATGAACCTTTCGCACTGTAATATTTAGGATTATTTGTGTAAAAATTTTTTCATTGATTTTTAATCAAACAAGCGGATATGAACCGATATGTGAAAATACGATATAAAAATCCTCTTTAAACACTTCGAACGGTACCTTATTCATCGTAGCACGTTTTGTATGTGCATAAAAATGGAATGTTCGCATTCGAAATACTATATAGTGACTGTGTATTATTAAATTCTAAGCTTTATGTAAGCTAATAAAATCTTACATATTCTGTTCGAATATTTCGCAACTTAAACAAACTTTAAAGGAAAAATAATAATGAAAAATTTCAATTGCAAAGTACCTTTAATAATTTAAAATTTTCACAATTATTCTACCTGGATTTTTATCTTAGACTTAAAGTTTTTTGTAATTTTCTGTGCTAACTAGTTTTTTTTTTTTTTTTTTTTTTCGATAAATGGGGCAGACATAGGTTCTGATTAAATGGTTTTTATATAGCCGAGAATTTTTCATTATTTTTAGTTTCATTATCTTCTTAATAAATAAGATTTTTTTATTTCTAAAATCATTGTTTATTCAACATTTGCTTTATTAATGTAATTAAGATATACTAACTACAATAAAGAAATTAACTACGGCATTAAGATTTCATACAATTATTATGTAGTCCCTATTTAGCTATTTAATTTTTTGCACACTTACAATAATTCAAATTAATCTTTAAATATAGTAAGTAAAATTTTACTTTAAAAAAAATTAATTTAACAAAGATATGAAAAGCATATCCGGTAGTTTTCACGACAATTTTCAAATATGTAGATTTTCTTCTATTGAAAATGTACTTAAATGGGGAAAAATAATCGATATTGAAATACTGTAAACCGAAGAAACTAATGCACACAGAAGTTACCTTGATTGAAATTCAGCCGCTTTAATGAGTAACCAGTAAGAAACACTCTGAACTGTCCTACACTTCATTTTGAGTAACTAAAGTTGTTAAAGTACCAACGTACTGAATAACCAATTTAAATTTGACGAACTTTTACAAGTTACTAAATTGTATTAAGAAATCTTCACGGTGCAGCGCTATTGAAATTATGACTAGGACAGTTATAACATTTCATAATAACATAACATTCATTTAAATAATTTATTTTTCTCTTGTTAAACAATTTACTATATCTAAAAATATTTAAACTTATAATGACAATGAAAATCGTTTAAATAAAATAATAAAAACTGAAATTTACCCGGAATCACGTTTGCGTGATTGGAGTCACACACAAAAAAATATATATGGTTAAAAAAGGATTATTTGTGATAATTTCTTTCATTAATTTTTAATCAAAGAGACTATCTATGAAACTACATGTGAACGTGCGATATGAAAAGTTTATTTAAACCCTTCAAATGATAACTCATTCATCAATACTGTGTGTTTTGTGTGCGCATAAAAGTAGAATGTCTGCATTGGAAATACTATGTAGTGACTGCGTATCATTAAACTCTAATTTTTGCGTTACCTAATATAAGTTTACAAATTCTGTTCGATTATTTCACAGCTGAAATTTTTTTTTAAAAATAAAAATAAAAATAAAAATGACAAATTAAGGTTGCAAAATACCTTTAATAAATTAAAGTTTTCACATTTATCCTACCTGGATTTTTTCGGTAGAAATAAAGTTTTGTGTAATTTCCTGTGGTAACAAGTTTTATTTATTTATTTATTTTCTTTCAAGGAAAGAGGCTAACGATTAAGTGATTTTTAGATAGCCGGAGAAATTTTCATATATTTAGTTTCTTCTTAGTAATATATTAAAATTTTATTTCTAATACCTTCCTTTATTAAACATTTGTTTTATCAACTTAATTAAGATTTACCCACTACAATAAAGTAACTAAACTAACTACAGCATTAAAATTTCATACTGCTATTATATAACCTAAATATATATATATATATATATATATATATATTTTTTTTTTTCTTTTTTGTCATATATAAAAAGATTTAAGTTAATTTTTAAATACGTGTATAGCATGTAAAGTTTTACTTAAAAAAAAGTTTAACAAAAGGTATGAAATGCATATCCGGCAGTTTTCACAACGACTTACAAATGTATAGATTTTCGTCTATTGAAAAATTACTTAAATGGTGAAAAAGAATCAATATTACAATGCTGCAAACCGAAGAAACCAATACACACAGAATTTGCCTTGATTGGAACTTAGCCACTTTAATGAGTAACCACTAAGAAACACTCTGAACTGTCCTACCCTTCATTTTGAGTAACTAAAGTTGTTAAAGTACCAACGTACTTAATAACCAATTTAGATTTGACGAACCTTTACAAGTTAATAAATTGTATTAAGAAATCTTCACGGAGCAGCGCTATTGAAATTATGACTAGGAGAGTTATAACATTTCATAATAACATAACATTAATTTAAATAATTTATTTTTGTCTTGTTAAACAATTTACTATATCTACAAATATTTAAACTTATAATGACAATGGAAATCGTTTAAATAGAATAATAAAAAATGAAATTTACCCGGAATCACGTTTGCGTGATTGGAGTCACACACAAAAAAATATATATGGTTAAAAAAGGATTATTTGTGATAATTTCTTTCATTAATTTTTAATCAAAGAGGTTGATATGAAACTACATGTGAACGTGCGATATGAAAACTGCATTTAAACCTTTCAAATGATAACTCATTCATCAATACTATGTGTTTTGTGTGAGCATAAAAATAGAATGTCTGCATTTGAAATACTATGTATAGTGACTACGTATCATTAAATTCTAATCTTTGCGTTACCTAATATAAGTTTACAAATTATGTTTGATTATTTCACAGCTGAATTTTTTTAAAAAAAATAAAAATAAAAATGACAAATTAAGGTTGCAAAATACCTTTAATAAATTAAAGTTTTCACATTTATCCTACCTGGGTTTTTTCGGTAGAAATAAAGTTTTGTGTAATTTCCTGTGGTAACAAGTTTTATTTATTTATTTTCTTTCAAGAAAGGAGGCTAACGATTAAGTGATTTTTAGATAGCCGGAGAAATTTTCATATATTTAGTTTCTCTTAGTAATATATTAAAATTTTATTTCTAATATCTTACTTTATTAAGCCTTTGTTTTATCAACTTAATTAAGATTTACCAACTACAATAAAGTAACTAAACTAACTACAGCATTAAGATTTCATACTGCTATTACATAACCTAAATATATATAATTTTTTTTTTTGCATATATAAAAAGATTTAAGTTAATTTTTAAATACATGTATAGCATGCAAAGTTTTACTTAAAAAAAAGTTTAACAAAAGGTATGAAATGCATATCCGGCAGTTTTCACAACGACTTACAAATGTATAGATTTTCGTCTATTGAAAAATTACTTAAATGGTGACAAAGAATCAATGTTACAATGCTGCAAACCTAAGAAACCAATACACACAGAATTTGCCTTGATTGGAACTTAGCCGCTTTAATGAGTAACCACTAAGAAATACTTTGAACTGTCCTACCCTTCATTTTGAGTAACTAAAGTTGTTAAAGTACCAACGTACTTAATAACCAATTTAGATTTGAAGAACTTTTTCAAGTTACTAAATGGTATTAGGAAATCTTCACGGTGCAGCTCTGTTCAAATTATGACTAGGAGAGTAATAACATTTAGTAATAACATAACATTAAGTTAAATAATTTATTTTTGTCTTGTTAAAGAATTTACTGTACCTAAAAATATTTAAACTTATAATGACAATGAAAATTGTTTAAATAGAACAATAAAAAATGAAATTTACAAGGAGTCATGTTTGCGTGATTAGAATCACACACACAAAATATATATGGTTAAAAAAGTATTATTTGTGATAATTTCTTTCATTAATTTTTAATCAAAGAGGTTTATATGAAATTATATGTGAACGTGCGGTATGAAAACTGCAGTTAAACCCTTCGAATGATACCTCATTCATCAATAGTGTGTGTTTTGTGTGTGCATAAAAATAGAATGTCTGCATTGGAAATACTATGTAGTGACTGTGTATCATTAAACTCTAATCTTTGCGTTAACTAATACAAGTTTACAAATTCTATTCGAATATTTCACAGTTGATTTTTTTTTAATTAAAATAAAAATGACAAATTAAGGTTGCAAAATATCTTTAATAAATTAAAATTTTCACATTTATCCTGCCTGGATTTTTTCGGTAGAAATAAAGTTTCGTGTAATTTCCTGTGGTAACAAGTTCTTTTTATTTATTTATTATCTTTCAAAGAAAGGCGCTAACGAAGGTGCTTATTAAGTGATTTTTAGATAGCTGGAAAAATTTTCATATATTTAGTTTCTTCTTAGTATACATATTAAAATTTTATTTCTAAAATCTTCCCTTATTAAGCCTTTGTTTTATCAACTTAATTAAGATTTACGAACTACAATAAAGTAACTAAACAAACTACAGCTTAATATTTCATACTGCTGCTACACAACCTAAATATATATACATTTTTTTTTTTTTTCATACATAAAAAAAATTAAGTTAATTTTCAAATACGTGTATAGCATGTAAAGTTTTACTTAAAAAAAGGTTTAACAAAAGGTATGAAATGCATATCCGGCAGTTTTCACAACGACTTAGAAATATATAGATGAAAAATTACTTAAATGGAGAAAAAGAATCAATGTTAAAATACTGCAAACCGAAGAAACCAATACACACAGAATTTGCCTTGATTGGAACTTAGCCGCTTTAATGAGTAACTACTAAGAAACACTCTGAACTGTCCTACACTTCATTTTGAGTAACTAAAGTTGTTAAAGTACCAACGTACTGAATAACCAATTTAAATTTGACGAACCTTTGCAAGTTAATAAATTGTATTAAGAAATCTTCACGGAGCAGCGCTATTGAAATTATGACTAGGAGAGTTATAACATTTCATAATAACATAACATTAATTTAAATAATTTATTTTTGCCTTGTTAAACAATTTACTATATCTACAAATATTTAAACTTATAATGACAACGGAAATCGTTTAAATAGAATAATAAAAAATGAAATTTACCCGGAATCACGTTTGTGTGATTGGAGTCACACACAAAAAAATATATATGGTTAAAAAAGGATTATTTGTGATAATTTCTTTCATTAATTTTTAATCAAAGAGGTTGATATGAAACTACATGTGAACTTGCGATATGAAAACTGTATTTAAACCTTTCAAATGATAACTCATTCATCAATACTATGTGTTTTGTGTGCGCATAAAAATAGAATGTCTGCATTTGAAATACTATGTATAGTGACTACGTGTCATTAAATTCTAATCTTTGCGTTACCTAATATAAGTTTACAAATTATGTTTGATTATTTCACAGCTGAATTTTTAAAAAAAAAATAAAAATAACAAATTAAGGTTGCAAAATACCTTTAATAAATTAAAGTTTTCACATTTATCCTACCTGGGTTTTTTCGGTAGAAATAAAGTTTTGTGTAATTTCCTGTGGTAACAAGTTTTATTTATTTATTTTCTTTCAAGAAAGGAGGCTAACGATTAAGTGATTTTTAGATAGCCGGAGAAATTTTCATATATTTAGTTTCTCTTTGTAATATATTAAAATTTTATTTCTAATATCTTACTTTATTAAGCCTTTGTTTTATCAACTTAATTAAGATTTACCAACTACAATAAAGTAACTAAACTAACTACAGCATTAAGATTTCATATTGCTATTACATAACCTAAATATATATAATTTTTTTTTTTGCATATATAAAAAGATTTAAGTTAATTTTTAAATACATGTATAGCATGCAAAGTTTTACTTAAAAAAAAGTTTAACAAAAGGTATGAAATGCATATCCGGCAGTTTTCACAACGACTTACAAATGTATAGATTTTCGTCTATTGAAAAATTACTTAAATGGTGACAAAGAATCAATGTTACAATGCTGCAAACCTAAGAAACAAATACACACAGAATTTGCCTTGATTGGAACTTAGCCGCTTTAATGAGTAACCACTAAGAAATACTCTGAACTGTCCTACCCCTCATTTTGAGTAACTAAAGTTGTTAAAGTACCAACGTACTTAATAACCAATTTAGATTTGAAGAACTTTTTCAAGTTACTAAATGGTATTAGGAAATCTTCACGGTGCAGCTCTGTTCAAATTATGACTAGGACAGTAATAACATTTAGTAATAACATAACATTAAGTTAAATAATTTATTTTTGTCTTGTTAAAGAATTTACTGTACCTAAAAATATTTAAACTTATAATGACAATGAAAATTGTTTAAATAGAACAATAAAAAATGAAATTTACAAGGAGTCATGTTTGCGTGATTAGAATCACACACACAAAATATATATGGTTAAAAAAGTATTATTTGTGATAATTTCTTTCATTAATTTTTAATCAAAGAGGTTTATATGAAATTATATGTGAACGTGCGGTATGAAAACTGTAGTTAAACCCTTCGAATGATACCTCATTCATCAATAGTGTGTGTTTTGTGTGTGCATAAAAATAGAATGTCTGCATTGGAAATACTATGTAGTGACTGTGTATCATTAAACTCTAATCTTTGCGTTAACTAATACAAGTTTACAAATTCTATTCGAATATTTCACAGTTGATTTTTTTTTAAATTAAAATAAAAATGACAAATTAAGGTTGCAAAATACCTTTAATAAATTAAAATTTTCACATTTATCCTGCCTGGATTTTTTCGGTAGAAATAAAGTTTTGTGTAATTTCCTGTGGTAACAAGTTCTTTTTATTTATTTATTATCTTTCAAAGAAGGGCGCTAACGAAGGTGCTTATTAAGTGATTTTTAGATAGCTGGAGAAATTTTCATATATTTAGTTTCTTCTTAGTATACATATTAAAATTTTATTTCTAAAATCTTCCGTTATTAAGCCTTTGTTTTATCAACTTAATTAAGATTTACCAACTACAATAAAGTAAGTAAACTAACTACAGCATTAAGATTTCATACTGCTATTACATAACCTATATATATATATATATATATATATATATATATATATATATATATATATATATATATATATATAATTTTTTTTTTTTTTTTTTTTTTTTTTTTTTTTTGCATATATAAAAAAAATTAAGTTAATTTTTAAATACGTGTATAGCATGTAAAGTTTTACTTAAAAAAAGTTTAACAAAATGTACGAAATGCATATCCGGCAGTTTTCACAACGACATACAAATGTAAAGATTTTCGTCTATTGAAAAATTGCTTAAATGGGGAAAAAGAATCAATGTTACAACGCTGCAAACCGAAGAAACCAATACACACAGAATTTGCCTTGATTGGAATTTAGCCGCTTTAATGAGTAACCACTAAGAAACACTCTGAACTGTCCTACTCTTCATTTTGAGTAGCTAAAGTTGTTATAGTACCAACGTACTGAATAACCAGTTTAAATTTGATGAACCTTTACAGATTTCTAAACTGAATTAGGAAAACTTCACGGTGCAGCACTGCGCTAATTATGACTGTCCTAGTCGTAACATTTAATAACATACTATTAATTTAAATTAATTTAACTGTAATTATTTAAATCATTAACTATATATCAAAATATTTAAACCTGTAATGATAATGAAAAATGTTAAAAACAACAATAAAATATTAAAAATACCTGGAATCATGTTTGTGTGATTAGAGTAATACAAAAAAAGTTATATGATTCGAAAAGGATTATTTGTGCTACGTTTTTTCATTAATTTTTAATTAAACGGGCTGATACGAAGCGATTTGTGAATTACGATATGAAAAATCTGTTTAAACCCTTCGAATGATACCTCATTCATCTTTGTGTGTTTTGTATGTGCATAGAAATGGAATGTTCTCTTTCGAAATTAATTAATTAAAAATTATATCATTTAAAAACAATGTGCGACTCCTGTTTAATTGTCTACATAAGTTTAAATAATCCCTTTTTTTTACGTTTCCGTGGCCATATATCTAAAAACGCCAAAAAATAAATATTATATATATTTATATTAATTCATCATGAAATTCCAGTTATCTATGAAACGTAAATCACAGCGGTATTTTTTTTTAACAGTCAGAGCCTGGTCTGATTTTTAAGATAGGCGGTGAATACTTAAAAAAGGGTGATTTTTAAAAGAACGAATTGCACTCTGATTGATTTAATAATCATCTACATAAAATGTATGACATATATGAAAGAATGACTATTTTTAAAACTGAGGACATTGTTTTCTGCTAAATTAAAATACCAAAATTTCGTCCTATAGAGGAAATTGAGGAAAGTTACAGAAAACTGAGATTGGTAAGCAGCCAAAGACATTTAAAAAAAAAAAAAATCTCATAAATTATGTAATCGGTGTAACGGAATCAGGCAAGCAAAAAAGCATATCGAATATAAATAATTTTATTAAATTAATGTGTCTCTATATAAAATATTTATGTATTTATAAGTCTATATATATAGTTTTTTATTATTAGATTATATTAGCTAAATTGCTGTTCATAACGTGGTTTTTCTAAATTCTGTTGCTTATGCATGGCTTTAGAAGGGAGTTCTTAAGCATTATCATTATACGCCTGACTAGTGACCGGGCATGCAGAGCAGCTATCCGGGCCTCCCCATTTGAGGGGTGCACCATGGCAGAAATTAGGATTTTCATTAAGAGGATGCTAAATGGTTAAAATTTGCCAACAGTTTTCAATATTCTTTTTCACAAAAAACATTTTAAAAGATTTAGGAAGGGAGTTTATTCTCCTTTCCCCACTTGGTTCCTGTAACCCCTACCTCTTCCTCACACAAAAAAAGAATGAGCTACGTCATCAGAAAACTAATGATTAAAATTGTGTTATAAGAATATAGTAGACAATAATTTTCAAGTGAAATTATTTATTGGGATTTTCCTCTTTAAAGGAGCATGTTAAAACAATTTATGATAACGAATAGAGGAGGGTTGGTTGTCTTTATCCCATTTTATGACTTACACAGATAAGTAAAGGGAAAGTTCGCAAATATTTATATCATAAAACAATCCATCATTTTTTCTACAATTATCCACTTATTTTCCTACTAATATTTTTCTTAAACTTGTGGCGTCTTGTGATGATACCCTGTATACAGATGTGAGCACTTCCTGGTATAAAATTTATATATATATATATATACTAAAAAAGAAAAATGATGTTTAATCTAGTCACTTAAGCATACTATTCACGAACAATTTCTATGGATAGACAGAATATTGGATCTTCAAAATGATATTTGCCCTGGTCACTACATAGTCTAAGCCCGGCTATGGATTTGCTACAATTTACAAATCTTTTTAGCTTAGTCGAAAAATAAGAATATATATATATACATTTTCCTTTTTAAATTTATATTATATAAATATTTCAACGAACGCACCCAATATAAAATTATATTGGGTGCGTTCGTTAATTAAGAAAATTTGTTAAATCTTTTCAAAATAACGACCTTTTGAAAATCTGAATAACAAGCATTATGGTCACTGAGGGTATACGTTTAGTTCATTACAAATATGTGATGGATTTCATAGATTAAATTAATATCATTTGCAGTTGTTTACTTTGGTGTCAGATACACTAAAATAATTTCATTGGTATTCATTGAATGGTTTGGGTTCGAATCTCACTTGTGCATCATAAATGAATGATGCCTTAGCATCATCATACTTTACATTCTTGTGTCGTCACAACAATCCCCCCCCCCCCCAAAAAAAAAAAAAAATAAAAAAAAAATTGAACGAAATTTGGGCATTTAGATTCGAAAATAATGACCATTTGAAAATTTAAATAACACTACAGTTAATGGAGCTATATTTGCAAACCATCATTTATATTATTATATATGACCATCGAATTATATTAATTTAAAATTATTTGATTTCAATAAAAGTCTTTTTCTTTGTTAGGCGAGACATTAAAATTTTTTGGTGTCCTTGAACATAGGAAATACATTATAGCCCGTGGGCATTTTTTAATCTATGATTTCAATATTTTTTAACAATTTTGTTGAAAAAAAGGTAACCTGTTGTTCTGACTCAGAAGTAGAGATCTGCACGGACCTATGCTGGAACGGCAGATTAAAGACAATTTTTAACGGGCAGGCCCGAATTAAAAATTATGGGCCTGGCCCGTTCATATCGGACCTATAAAATGATTAAATGGGTCGACTAACCAGATATAGAAAGTTAAAAGTATCAAACTAAGCCGATAAAATACTAACAATTTTAAATGGACGTGACCGGTGTGAGGATAAGTATAAATGTGCTGCACAATTCGATGGTAGATTGCAATTTCGGTTTCGGTTTCTGCCGAAAATGTAAGCTTTGCCCAAAATTCTTTTTCGGCAAAAATGTTGCCAAAAAGGCAGCTGGACCGACACTCTACCAAAACTATCTGTAGTCCGAAAATATAATTTTTTTCTTCGGAAGTTTGCGACATTACACATTGAGCTGTATCGGCTCAAATGAGACATTCTTTATTTATTTATTACTATGAACTTCACTGTTTACAATTTGCAGTCATTTCTGACTCAAAAGGTAAGTGCAAATTATAAAGCAAGCAATGCATATATGACGCTTTTCCCGTGCTCATTAAAAGCTGCAGACTTAATAGTAATAGAAATTTTTTTGTTTGAAATCGTAGAAGTGTTTCGAGTACACTTTGAGAAAGTTCTATTATAACAGATGATCATTTACAAAAATCATTATAAAAGATAAATCGAAGCATGTAACCAAAAACGTTTTTTAATTAGATGAAATTCGTATAATTGGAATATTATTCTATGTCGTAAATGAATTAATTACATCTTATTTTATATTAAAATAAAAAGTTTTGAATAGATGAGCAGAGAGCCAATTTGAACTACACATATAATTAATTACACGTATTATTAATAAATAATTCTGTATATTTATGTGTACAGAAAACATGTTCAGCGTAGAGATCGATATCGGGCAGTTACATCATGTCTGAAACTGGGTTTAATTTTTTCTGTAGGATCGAGTCAGGCCAGGATCAGGTTTACATTTTTTTTTCTACATAGTACTTTTGCGAGGATGGCCGGTAATAAAATTAAGAGGCTACTTCAGTCATGTGAAAACACCCGTTCTTTAATAATAATCCAATTGGAGAAACATTTTAAGGTATCTCGTTTGCATTTCAATATTTTTAAATGGGTTTTTTTTTTGCATTGGATAGCTAAATGTTCGATCTCTACAAAGGCTGTTCTGCACTTTTTCGATTTTGTTTGCAGGTATTTTTAAGTAGAACAACTTCACTTTTGGAGCTGGCTTCGAAAGTGAAAGCATCCCCATAAAAAAGCCTGAAAACGAAATAGAAAACGTAAAAAACGGCCTTTGTAGAGATCGACCTCAGCTATCCAATTAAAGAAAATCATATCATGTAAAAGTATTTAAATACTAACGAGATATCTTAAAACATTTCTCCTCTGGATTAACCTTAGCGAGTGGGTCATATCGCATGACTAAAGTAGCCTCATCGACAAGCAATTTGTTTTCTAAAAAGAATAGTAGTAATAATCAACTTTTGATAACGGAAATTCGGAAATATATCTTAATAAGTTAGAGAAAAATATTTTTTTTTCTCCTTTTTTTATCATTTTTTTAGCTTCAAAATATAGCATGTTTTTAACAATTTTTTCTTTAATTTTGAACATATTAATGTTTTTAATGAATCTTTATTCGAATTTAGAGACTAATGAGTCTAAGTGATAATGTTGCTATTCTGTATGCTCTGGCTTCCAAACGTATAATAGTCTAAAATGTATACTATTAAATTTTTCCATAAACATATATTCAGTATACTAGAAAAGAATCTTAATAGTATGTTAAGAAAAATCGGATTTTTTTAATCAAAATTCAGTCTGGTTTGATTTCATTGACTTTTGCTTTTTTATTGACCGGGCCGGGCCTAATTATTTCTCTTTCTGGTCGGGCGGGGCTCGGGCCAGGATATTCCAGCAGATATTCGGGCCAGATCGTACAGACCTCTACTGGGAAGAAAAGTGATGTTTGAAACTAACAATTTGCTCAATTAATAATAGGTCTAAACACATTTTTTTTCTTGCATTCACTGAATTTTTTAATTTATGACAGAACTTTATTCCGCGAGAAGATTACGCTGTAAAGCTATGTTAACTAAAATCGTGAATTTAATATTTAAATTTTTATTATATTTAAAAAACTACACAGACAGATATTTTTCTACAAAAAAGTAGTTAAATAGCGAGGAAAAACATACATAGCAAACCTAAATAACAGGCGGAACAAAACACACGTGGGTTGCCAGCATTGGAATATTGTCGCTTTAGCGAGTAACCGCTAAATAGAGAGGAAAATCTTATATAGCAAACCTGCATTACCGATTAAACCAAACACACAAGGGTTGCCATTATTGGACTATTACCGTTTTACCGAGTAATTGTTAGGAAACTCCCTGGGTTTGAGGCTGCATTTTTACACACCGCCAGGTGGCGTTATACAGATTTTAGATTTTGCATAACACACGGTGTGTATGAATGACTGTGGAATAACGCTTTTCTGAGTAACTTCGAAAAAAGTGGTGCAATGCATAGAGAAATGCCTCAGGAACGCCATGGTATGCTTAAACAAATCGAGTAACCGGCAAAAGTTACTCGAATTGAAATTGGTTACTCCTTACGTTGGTGTTTAAACCACTTTAGGTACTCAAAAGGGAGGGTAGGAGAGTGCACACACACACACACACACACATATATATAAAGAATTTCCATTTTATACTACATGTTTGTCATCTTTCTTGGTATTTATTTAATATCATTTCAACAAAATCATCTCACTGCTGTTAATAAGTTATCAATTTTACAGTTACAATTTGCTGCTAAATTTATTAAATTAATTATTGTAATTGGAATAGATGATGATTTGTAATTATATTATGGCTATATTTTATCTTTCAAATTTCTATGCTGCTTATGCGCAAGTCTATTAATGATCACTATTTGTTATTTTATTTTCATTTAGAATCGCAAGAATTCTTTCTGAAACGCAATTTCTTTTTAATGATATCTTTTATGTATTTCATAAATATATAATTTCTGTTAGCTAAATGCACTTTGTTTGAAAACTGTATCTCCATGTGTTTTTGAAATATTATTTTTTTTTTGTAGTTTTTGGAGCCATTTGTTTAATATTGGCAACGGCATTTTATCCATTTCTGTACAAAGCAAAGGAAAAATAGTTTTAAAGTATTAATTATATATTTTTGTTACCATTTTCTCATAACAATCGAAAGAAAATGTAATTAAAATACGTGCTATTTTGAAAAAAATATAAACGAATGATTTCTGTTAAAACAATGGAGCTATTATATACTATATTTAATTGTAAGTATCGATGAATCATTAGATAGCCGTTTTTTTTTTTTTTTTCGATTTTCTTGAATGACGATATCTTTTTGCTGCATTTGTGCATTATTTCGCGATAGTGATGTACTATGCATGCTTTACTGTCGGTGTGTGAAATTCTTAAGCGGATGCGAATGACGTCATTTTACATAAAATAAAACGTGTGCTTTAAGTCTTAAAATTTAAATATGTTTTGTACTGCAGTAGAGTCCCGCTTAACCGAGTTCTTTTCTTCTGATGGACTGGTGGCTTCTATTACTATGAAACAGCCATTATAAATGAAGTGTTAGGTGAAGATGAAAGAGCAGCCGTAAAAAACAATTATGGCCATTTCTCCCCCCCCCCCCCTTCTGACCAGAAAATCAGAGTTCTAACTTTTTAAGGCTGCTTTTCATCTTCGCCTAACACTTCATTTATAATGGCTGTTTCATAATAAAGAAGCCATCAGTCCATCAGAAGAAAATGAAGTAATGGAAATGCCGGAGGCGACACTAAATTCTGATAAAGCAGAATTCCCGTTCTCTAGTTTTTTTGTTTTTTTTTAAATCTTCAATTGGCTTAACTAATTTGTTACAAAAAATTAACATTAAATGTAGAACTAATTGAATAAAATAACTTAATATCTCTCCCTTCTCGGGCTTAAACAATGTAGGAAATAATTTTTTTTTTTTTTTTTAATTTGTTCTTCAAATTATGTTTTTGTTTAATATATATATATAATTGAATTGAGAATAACAGAAAATAATAAAAAACACCTAAAGTACATTTATTACATTGGCGATTAAACGCCAAATCTAGCAATCGGTTGTTCTTGTCATTTCTGTCGGGAGCTACTCCTTAGTTCAAAGATAAAATTTATGGGTTTTTCTAGATGGTCTTTTGCAGGATAATCAAAACGCAGCTTAACAAGAATAAACATGAAGTTAAGAAGGAAAGTTAACAGAACCCGGTGCCAAAAGCCAGGCTGGAAGACGTCCTAAATGAAATTAATGGTAATAAGCCAAATGGCAGAAAGATATAGTACAATAAATTTTAGAATTTGGAATTCCACAACGATGCGTTTAAGGTGGCTCCCTCCTCCTTCTTTTAGAAGGTGGGGCAAAGCCGTCATCTCTGCTTAAGATGGCAAGTGGTCTTTTCCTTCTACGAGCACTATTTATGCTGTATGGTTGGATGGACCGCAACGCTTCGTTGGGTATAAGAATGCGATCTCTGTGAAAATTTTGTGCAAGTTTCCCTATAACTTGCGAGATAGGCCTAATCTTGAGATCAGCATGAATGACATCATTCCGGACAAACGTTGTCGCCTTACAAATCCTATGCAATACAGAATTTTGACAGATTTGAATTTTCTGCATCTGAGTTTCGCAGACTGATCCCCAAACAACTGACCCGTAGGTGAAAGTTGATCTGATGAAGGATTCATATAGTAATAATTTATTTGAAAGTGACAGACAGCTGTGATACGCCAATAGAGATTTAAGGGATCCTTGAGCTTTGGCAGATTTCAATAATATGTCCTGAATCTGCCTAGCCCAGGTTAATTTTGAGTCTAGATAAATACCTAGATATTTATAATTTGTGACCCAGGGTATGTCATCATCGTTAAGAGAAAGATTAACGTCTGGGGAGATAGAATTGTTGGAAAAAATCATGGCGGCACTTTTTGCTGCATTGACTTTAATACGCCATTTCCTAAGCCAGACATAAAGAACCAAAAGGTAAGTTTGGAGTTTAGTCAAAACAATGTGTAGTGAACTGTTGCTGGTCATGATGGCCGTGTCATCTGCATATAATGCTAAGAAGATGTTGGGAATCCATCGAGGAATATCATTAATGTAGAGGTTGAACAGCCAGGTGCTAATAAGACTGCCCTGAGGGTGCCTCGATAATGCGAAAAGAGGATAGAGAATTATTAACTTTAACACAGAAGGTCCTACCATTAAGGTATTCCCAGAAGATAAGAATAAGTTGGGGAGGGAACTTGAGCAGAATCAACTTATAAATAAGTCCATAATGCCAGACCCGATCGAAAGCTTTAGCAATGTCTATGAATACAACACCAGTTTTTTTACTATGTATGAAGACCTCTTGAATAAGTTCAGTTACTCTCCAAAGCTGGTGTTGAGTTGAGTGTTTGGGCCTGAACCCAAACTGCTCAGGTATAATAATCAAATTGGAGGTAACAAACTCTTTCAGACGGTTCGTTAGTATGTATTCATAGACCTTAGACAAGCAAGATAGAAGAGAAATGGGTCTGAAGCTAGAAGGGGCGTGAATGTCCTGTCCTGGTTTTGGGATCGGGACAATCAGTGCCTTCTTCCAGCAATCAGGAAACATACAGAGGTTTAGCATGCAATTAATTAGAATAGTTAGAAAGAATATGAAGTGAAGTGGAAGGTGCAACAGCATATTGGTAGAGATGTGGTCGAGGCCTGGCGATTTCTTCTTTTTGAGATTCCCAATGTAAGAAATCACCTCAGAGGGAGTTTCAGGGGTGAGTGCATTATCATGAGTAGTGGTTAAGAAGCGGTCAACCACAGTGTTGACAACGTCGACCATTCTAGGGTTAATGACATCATCTTTGAGTGTAAATTGGCTTTTAAGACTGTCAGCAATGAGCTCAGCCTTGTCTGTGTTTGAATAGGCCATACCATTGGGGCCATTTAGGGCCGGAATGTGTGTTCGTGTCCTACGGATGTGGGCCGTTGCCGACCAAATTGTGTTCTCAGCAGTCGATAAAGACTCGATGTAAGTGTTCCAATGTGAGACACTAAACTCCTTGATTGCAGCAGCAACCTGGTGGTTTTTTCTGTTCAGATCAGTTTTAAGAACTGGGTCTCTAGTCATCTGCCAGTCCCGTCTTAAACGATTTCTCTCTCTTTTCAAGTCTCTGATGTGCTCAGGCAGTCGAAATGCATCAACCACCCTCTGTCTAGGTTTCGCAACTTTTTGGAAAGCATTATGGAGAGTATCCCCAAATGCCTGAATAGCAGAAGTTACGTCCTCGACAGAGTGAATCGCAGTGGGCGGGGTATCCATGTTTTCGAGAACATGACCGAAATCCTTCCAGTTGACCGAAAAGGCCTGGGGGATATCGAGCTGAAAGATGCCCACTTTGAATCTAAGCACAACTGGAAGATGGTCTGATGAGAGATCATTCACCGTTTGAATGGTGAGTATATCTATATGATGGTTATTGATCTTAGGATCGCTTTACCACTAGATGGCAGCATAGGACTTTTGGAATCGAATTGAATCAATTTCATCAGTAATAATTTAATATTTTTCTAGATTTTTATTTTACATAATTATTTTAATAATTACTTATGTTTAAACTAATAAATTATTTTAATTTTTTACTTATTTTAATGTTTCACTTTATTGTAAGCATTCATTATAATTTCCCTTGCTTAACTACCAATCAAATAATGTTACAAAAATTTAAAGAAATCAATGACCAGAAATCTGCAAAATTCTAAAATCTTCACAACCTCTGGTCCCAAGCTGTGCAGATTTGAGGGAATTTACTGTACCAAATTATATTTACTGATAAAAATTTCCAATTTTGTTTTGTACTTTTTTTTTTTTTTTTTTTTTTTTTCATCTTGTATAAAGACATTTTTAGATTTGATTTTTTCAAATTAGAATTATTCCATTTAAAAAAAAAAAATCTGTTACTCATAAGATACTTCAAAAATTTGTTTGCATAATGGGAGTAATATTTCTGTATTAGTTCTCATTTATTGAATTTTATAATCTGATTTTCTATATTTAAATACTAAATTTATTAAAATTCTAGCACAGTTTTGTAATTTCTTATATTTCCTAAATTTCTAGTTGTTTTTGTATGTTATTGTGGCTGTAAATTTCTTTATGAAAGTTGATCGCAATTACAAGGAAGTTATGTTTTGAAATTGGGTGACCACTTTCAAAACAAAATAACTGTCATATTGGTTTATCTCAGAGTTTCTTTTTGGCGATCATTTTCAAAAACAACATTTAGACTTTTAGTTTTGGGAAAAATTGTCAAGTTCATTCTGTAAACCAAAAAACTGGGCCCCAGTGGGTGGACCAGTGTATCCTGCTTCTGGGGCACACTGGTCCACTTTATGAACGTATACAAATATGTATATGTATTTTAAATCTACTAATGAGTTCTTAGGGAACATTTCATGACACATTATAGGGGGATTCTTAACACTGCAAAATTATTTAAAATCGTAATTTCATAAGTAATGTAGGATTGATGCATTATGTATGAGTTGTTTTAGTTGGTACACTTGTCTGTACTATGTTTTAATAATTTAAATTTTTAAAGAAAGTTAGGATAAGTAAAAAAAATGTCAATAGCATACTTTCTATTTAAGGGCCACTTTTCCTAAAGATTTTCTACTTCGTCTATGTGGGTCTAAAAGTTCCTGTATTATTACCCTTTCTTCAATTCTCTTCACAATTGTAACTTATTTATTTACAATTTAAATGATCAATTTTTTAAATAAAATTTTTGAAGAGGTTGCTCCGGCCTTTGTGTAAAGTAAAAGACAGACCACATTTTTCCTTCTTTAACTAACCTGAACTTTCATATAAAGTGTAACACACGAACCACAGGTTGTTGAAATTTTCTTACGCTGATAGATGGCAGCATGAGAAATTGTTAATTGAATATGGATGGATCGAAGATGTTAGGGTGTCCTGTCTATCGAAAATTTAATCGCAAAATGGCTTTGCGTTGATTTTTCTATAATTTATCTGCCTGAATATTATATCACAACTTTTAAATGGTATTTTACAAATTTCTTTGTTAAAAATATTTCATGTCTTATTTATTTTATACCTTTTTTAATTCCCACTATAGAAGGGAAATATAACAATTTAAAGAAAGTTGCAGGCTACTGTGTTGTTGAGTTAGGCTTAATGTTCACCATTTGAGCAACATTTCGTTAGAAGGTAATTTATTTGAAGCTATGATATGTATCTTTATCTATTAAATGCATTTTCCTATTACCTTTGAATGCAATATTTCTTTATTTTAACGTGCTTACTGGAATAATTTAAAAATGTCAGTTCTATGTGCATTTTTTTCTTCTAATCAGCATATATTTTAAAGATATTTTCTATATATAAAATACATTTTGTTGCATTAATTTTTTTTAATTACTTCCTTACAATCTAAATTACTTATATTCATTGCACCATTTTCTAGACTTTCGCTTGCTAAAACTTTAATACTGATATTTAACATCCACATTTTGGTTATTTTCATGAAACAGATGAGTTTGTGATATGCAAAAAAAAAAAGTTTAAATTAACCTGCAAAAAAAAAAAGGCAAAATTTTGGTGATAGACTGTTAACTGTGGACACCCAGATTTATGCTATTGTAGCTAGTTTTCCAAACATCAAAAATAAAAGAATCATCAAATTTTAGTGATAAATTGCTGTTATGGTATCGTACATTTTGGCAAACCTACCAGTGAGGAAAAGGAAGATTTTTCTATCACACGCAGTGATGTAGTGGAGGGTATACGCCGTATACCTTCTGGATTTTTTAAAGGAACACCGTATACCCTCTGTTTCTTAAGAAAGCTATAGTATATACACTCTAGGGTATACGCTCTGCCTTGAGCGTATACCCTCTGCTTAGAGCATATACCCTCTGTGTTTTTTACGACTACACCACTGGTCACACGGTCATGCTATTTGGCTAACGTTGAAAAGTAGTAAAATTCTTTTATTGTTTGGATATTTAATAGTTGATTGTGAAAAGTTTTGTTTACCTAAGCAAAAATTTTTTGTGACAGTATTTTTAGAAAGAAAAGGGAAAAATTACTTTTCAAATACAGTGGAACCCGGTTAAGATGTTCACGGTTAATACGCGGATTTTTTCCGGTCCCTTGATTATCGCCCATAAGGCTAATGCAACAATATCACGTTTAATACGCGAGAGATTTTCGGTCCTTTGGGGTAAAAAATCATGCTTAAGACGAGAATTCATCAATCAAATGTGAATTCCTTTCTTCAATGTTGCCAATTTTACCAGATTTTTTTATATTCAAATAAAAAGCGCTGCTTACGAATAGTAATATTTACTTCATTTAATAACAGATTAATTAAGTCGAACATTACTAATCGGAAATACTGGCAGATATTTGAATTTTAAAAAGCCCGCTACATTAGCAACACTTCAATTCTTGTTTGATCCCACATCTTAACATTCTTTATCTCTGGCTTCCGGTATGTTTTTACTGTAGTAGAGAGAGATAGACGAATTCAGGATACTCAGGTATGTCATGGAATTATATTATGATTAAAGATTAGTATACCTATTGTTGGTGAGGTTTTAAATGAACGTTATATCCTTACTATGTTTCATTAATCCTTTCCGGCACGGGCAATTTTTGTTGTAAAATGATGAAATGGTTGACTGACACCGGAATTTTAAAACTACATTTTTAGAAATTAAAAACATGTTATTTTAATTATTCATTGTAAAAGCAAAATTTTACTACAATATTCGTGGTGCCGATCGTAAGTTTGGAATTAAAATTAGGTATCCCGATTCGGGCACACTGTGCTGGAAAGGATTAAAGGCAAAAAAATTAAACTCATCAAGATTAAATAAATACGACTGCGGTTGTTTAATTCTTTTATGTTTTCTTTACTCCTTGTTATGCTAACAATGTTTTTGTACACAAATACTATTAATAAGGATAGTTTTTTCTTATAACGAAAAGAAGGACAAATTATAATTGTACTCATTATCACAAGTAGGGGGAACTTGGGATACTTGACCCAAGGCCTTTTTCTCAGAATTGGGAAAGTTTTGTAAGTTGAAAGTGGCAACACTTTCTTTCTTTCAGTTAGTTGACCACTTCCTGAAAATAATGACTAAATCATTCCGTAACTTTTTAAACTATCAGACAAAATACATTTTCATGCTCCAAAAGTAATTTTTTTATTCGGTAAACTCTGATGTTATAATTTTTTCTGTTTAAAGGTAAAACTTTTTTAATTGGTCATTTGTTTTGTACATGTTTTTAGCTACAGTAACATGTATAATAATATTAATCTTCTCTTTAGCAAATGGCTACATTTTAGGATAATGTAGTAAATGTGCAACTAGGGATATTTGACCCAAGTCACCCAGGGATACTTGACCCAAGATTGGGATTAGTACTATTCAAATGCATTTAGCATGTTTTATTTAAGAATTAGAAATATTATAATATTAAACATTACAAACATATAAATATAAATATTATAAGTAAATAATGTAAATATTATAAGTAAATGACTGAGTTCTTGTCAAATATTGTGGGAAACGGAATACAAGAAGATTTGTTGGAAAGGTTCTTTGAATCGATTCTGACAGACTAACTATTCAGTTTGCAAGAATAATGGATGGTACACGATTTAAATGGCTTGAAATGAATGATATATCATAAGTTTGTCTTGACCAAATAGAAGCTATTCTTCATCCACCTGAGTTTTCGACACAAATGATAGAACTACAAGTTTTGTTTTTAAATATGACTTTACATTTGGAGTTGAATAAATTGTTATTTTATTATTCAGGAACTTGTTTAGGCACAAAATGTACTTTCAGACTGCTAATATTTAACTTTCTGCAATAAAAATTAATATTGGTTATACTACTGTTAGGCCTATGTACTAAAAATTAAAAGTATTAATTTTATTTGACAAAAATAAAAAAAATTATTAACCTGAATATTAATTTTGTTCTTATGCAGAAGTGTTTTGTTTATTATTTTTAATCATACTCCTAAATCTATGACTTGGGTCAAGTATCCCTATACATTGGGATACTTGACCCAAATTGAAAGTTTTGAATATATATTTTTTTCTACCTTTTATAATTAATATTTCAGAATAATAATAATAAATATTGTGTAATACTTCATTAAGTATATATAGACTGCATTTACACATCCATAAGTAACATAAAAAAATAATTAACAATCCATAACTAACAATTGGGTCAAGTATCCCTAGTTTCCCCTACTAAATATGATTTCAACAAGTGCTTCAAAGGCTTAATATTTTTTTTTTTTAGCTCTGTTAAAAAAATTAATCTAGCAGGAAATTATTAATTTATTTTTGGTTGTAGCACATTAATCCATGATAAAGCCATTTGAATTCACTTTTTATTTTCAATTATTATTCCATTTGGTTTTATATAAAGAAACAATGAGTTAAAGTTGAATTCAATTAAATTTTAATCTAAATATACCTAAACTATACAAGTTTTGACTGTAAACATATAAATTAAAGTTCTAAAGTTCATTTAGATGATTAGATGTTGTAAATAAGCCCAGTTCCTGCCACTTTATACAATTCACGTTTAATACGCAATCTCGCTTAATACGCGACTTTTGCCCACTCCCTTGAATCGCGTCTTAACCAGGTTTGACTGTAATTCAATTTCTCTTGTTTGGTGCAGTCATCAGTGTATCACCATATGAAATCTGTCCAATTTTAAAGAATTATCTTTAAAAATTATATTTGCTGGTAAAAATTTCCAATTTCGTTTTGTACTTGTTTTTTTTTTTTTCCATCTTGTATAAAGACATTTTTAGATTTGATTTTTAAAATTAGAATTATTCTTTTTTTAAAAAAATCTTGTACTCATAAGATACTTCAAAAATTTGTTTGCGTAATGGAAGTAATTTTTCTGTATTTGTTCTCATTAATTGAATTTTAAAATCTTATGTTCTATATTTAAATGCAAAATTTATTAAAATTGAAGCATAGTTTTGTAATTTTTAATGTTTCTTTAATTTTTAGTTGTCTTTAGTATGTTGTTGTGCTGAAAATTTCTTTGTTGAAATTGATCACAATTACGTAACTATGGGGAAATTTTGTTTTGAAATTAAGTGCCCACTTGCAAAACTTTAAATCATTAATTTTTTTTTTAAATCACAGTTTTGAAAATAACTGCCATCGTGGTTTATCTCAGAATTTCTCATTGGCGGTCATTTTCAAAAACAGCATTTAGGCTTGTTTTGGAAAAAAATCCCAAGTTCATCCCATGAACAACAAAACACCTGTTCCATTTTCACCTAGTTTTAAAACATTTATGCATGCCTAAAGTGTTATCTTAGTTCACAATAGTTCAAGCAAGAGTTGAGAATTTGTACACAGTTTTAAAACTATATTTTTCTAGTACAGTAAAGGCTCAACTAACCAGCATGCTCGGGGAGTGCCGATTGCCGGATACTTGAAAAGTCTGGAGAGTTGAGCTCTAAAAATTCTGTCGTGAAAGAAGCAGTGGGGGGGGTCATTGATGTAACAGTGAAAAAAGAAAATGGTTTTTTGGCCTTTTTTCCTGTTCATGAAGTCTATCAAATAATTCTTTTATTATTATTATTAAATTTGCATTTGACAAAGTTATTTTTGTTGCCTTTAAAATACAAGTACAGAATATTTTGTGTTAGGATGTAATTTCTAAATTTATTTATTAATTCTTAGTGTTGACTCGAGAAAAAAAGGGCCGCTGGGCGGGAATTTTTCAAAAAGAGTACATTTTTTTCAAATAAATTTCACTGTTCTAAAAAATCAGCCCATTTTTTTCAAAAAGGGGACACTTGTACCTTGTTCACAAAAAATATTTTGAACTGGTTTGTTTAAAATCTGCGATATTTTCCCGGGATCAATTGAATTGCCACAGGGTGCATAGGAAGTGTTAAAAAGGCCAGCCAGGTGCATCGGAAGGGCTTAAAAGTTCCGCCGGGCGCTGTGTCCTGCTAAAGCGGCTTAGAGTCAACACTAATCTTTTATAATTTTACATTATTTATAATTAAACACCTCATAAAGGTTTTAATTAAGGACTAAGATGAATAACAGATGAAAAATTACAGATGAAATTTTATAAGAAAATCATTCAAGACTCTAAATAACAATGAAAAAAGTTACAGAGAGCACAATAAGCTATATATACTGATAATGGCATTAACACAGTTTTCCTTTCTTCTTTCCCTATTTCTTATGTCATCACTAGTTTGAAATATCGGTCTTTTGTTTACTTTATAATTTTATTTAGCTACAGTTACATTAATAGTTTACTTTTATTCATCTTTATTTATTTAAATATGTAACATACTTACCTTTTTCTCGTCAGTCTTTAACTTATCGATCTTACGATCGCTTTACCACTCGATGGCAGCATAGGATGTTTGAATCGATTTCATCCGTAATAATTTAATATTTTTCTAAATTTTTATTTTACATAATTATTTTAATAATTATTTACTTTTAAAATAATAAATTTAAATATTGTACCTATTTTAATGTTTCACTTTATTGTAAGTATTCATTATAATTTCCCTTGCTTAACTACCAATCAAATTAATGTTTCAAAAATGTAAACAAATCAATGACCAGAAATCCGCACAACCTCTGGTCCCAAGCTGTGCGGATTTGAGGGAGTCTACTGTATTTAAAATATAAGGTACTACTTGGTTATCCTGTCGATCAAAAAACTGTCACCAAATTATAATATTAAATGCCAATAATGGCTGATCGTAAATGTCACATTCACTTGACATTAAACATGTTACACGTGTTTGTTACGTTATCAAGTTATTTATTTTTTGGCATATTGTTTGTATTTTTATTAATCTTATACTAATTTATTTGTTCTTTAAGTTATTTAAAATAAAAATCATGTCTGTTGGTGTAATTTGGCGAGTACTTCAGCAATTAGTATAATTTGGGGAGTAGTTTAGCGATTTATATAATTTGACAAAATTGGTGGATGGGATAATCAAGTAGTACTAAATATAATATTGTATAAAGATCTTTGTTAAATATTTCATTAAAAATAAAGATTTCTTATTCTTGAATAATGAATAAGTAAAACAATTTAAAAAAAATGTTTGGAATAAATAATTTCTCAGCGGTAAAATTTTTTTAACTGTTTATGGGAAAAGGAAAATAAAAGAGCTCTCCGAATCAGATCGACCTCATTTTAGACTTCCTGTGCAGAATTAAAGGTAGCTCCAGCAAGATGTTGCTGCAGGTGGGAAGAAAGGTTGAAGTCCGAAGGAGTGATCTCGGGGCTATAGGGTGGGTGCATCAAAAGACCCCATTCGAGTCCATACAGAGTCCAGCCAGTGAATGCAGATACATGTAATCTAGCATTATCTTGATGAGACATTTACCTTCTTGCGCTGGGAGTCATTTTAGCATTTTGCCATGATAGCAGCACTAACACGGACTAGCATCTCGCTGTACACCTTACTGTCCGCGATTTTACCTTCTTCCAGATGCTCTTTGTGGATAACGGAAATGCACGGAATATTTTCTGTTTTGTAATCGAATCCCATGAAAAATTCTTTAACATATTAAATAATTAATCCTCTATTTTTTTTTATTTCGATTATTGAAACTTTTTTCTGCATTATGAGTGTAAATTTATAAGGGATGCAACAGAAAAAATTCTACTTTCTAAATGCGTAATAATTTTGATATCCTAAATTGGTATGAATTTCTGCATCCTTGTTGGGCAATTCCATATGTGACGGAATGACATTTTGAGTTGTAGAATTACAGCTAAAGCAATTACCCTGAAGCTATTTTCACACAAAAATTAATTTTTCAGTTTGCACATGACTGTTATTGACTAAAAGATTAAAAAAATATCTGAAACAATTTTTTACAGATTTTATTCTTTCATTTTTGAGTAATTTCTTATTGTTTAACGGAATGACATTTTTGCAACCATGATTCTAACCTGTTACTTAAAACTGGAAACATTTGTGAATTTCGAAACCATTCAGTTTTTGAACGAATACGTATTTTAAATATGATGTATAAGCAGTACAAAATTAAAATTTAGAGCAACCTATCTGTACTAGAGCTGAAGTTATTAACTGTCATTTGACGTGACGGAATGACTGAAAGTTTCTTAAACGTTTATTTAAAAAAAATGATTAAACTAATAAATTTCAGAATGGACGTACATTACCTAACTATGTATTCTCTTTTGATAGCATTTTCAAAAACATATCGAGCACAATTACCTACTATTTGAAATAAAAAAATGCACAAAAACATGTGACAGAATGACACAACACAAGATTTTATTGCACATGCATTATTATCAAGAATATTGCTTTAAGGCTATTGTAAACCATTAAATGTTATACTACCATGCATTCATTTATTTAAAAAATGCAAAATAAACAACAACCACCTTCTTTTTCCAAGTGTTCTTCAAGAATACTATTTGTACACAACTGCAAACATTTTACTTTACAGCCATGTTGTTTATTTGGAGCATTGCCAGTTGGAAATAAAATAAAAGTTTTGAGTCTAAAACATTAATTTGAAAACTTGAAATATATTTCAATATATTTTTTAACTTAATTTATAAAAATTATAAAAAAAATATTTTTGATCAAAGTTGACACTTGTATGGAATTGCCCTGTTATATTTTATTTAAATTAATGTGAGGAAAATTAGTGATGCAGTATTAAAATTCAAATAATGGCTTTCGATAAGTAAATAAATGAAATTTAAAAAAACAGTATCTTAATTTGACTTTATGTCATTTGATGCGTAAAAGGCCCTCTGCAGTTTTTTATTTATTTTAATCTAAGTACATTTCTATTTTTGGAAATCGAAGAGCCTACATTTTTATCTAGAAGTACATTTATTGTTTCATCTTTACTATACAGTAGACTCCCTCAAATCCGCACAGCTTGGGACCAGAAGTTGTGCAGATTTTAGAATTTTGCGGATTTCTGGTCATTGATTTGTTTACATTTTTGAAACATTAATTCGATTGGTAGTTAAGCAAGGGAAATTATAATGAATGCTTACAATAAACTAAAACATTAAAATAAGTAAAATATAAAAATAATTTATTAGTTTAAACATAAGTAATTATTAAAATAATTATGTAAAATAAAAATTTAGAAAAATATTAAATTATTAGCGATGAAATCGATTCAATTCGATTCCAAAAGTCCTATGCTGCCATCTGCTGGGAAAGCGATCGTACGATCGATACGTCATTATTCATTCTGACCTCTTTTAACTTAGTAACTTTTTTCATTGTTATTTAGAGTGTCAGAGCTTTTCTTATACTGCTTTGTATGTTTAGATATAAATTTGTCTATAATTAAAAAAAAAGAAAAAATTCCACGAACAATAATTTTAAAATAGCGTTCCGGTTCGTGGATTTTTCTATTTCGAACCCTAGAGTTTTTTATATAGATATGCTAATTTATATCAAAATCAAAAGTAATGTAAATTTATTTAGTATTAAATCAGCTGTAATAGCCAAAAGAGAATGATTAACAAAATATTTAGTAAAAAAAACATTGCGGTAGTCGCTGATTTCGGTGCCATCTTGAATTTTGTTCCTGCAACTTAACTGTAGATTTCATCGTTTACATCTGAAAAAATACGCGGATTTTAGGCGTTCGTGGGTTTTAGGGTCGCGGATTTAAGGGAGTCAATTGTATATTAATAATAAAGTGTATTAATTATTTTTAAAATGGGATAAATTCTACAGCATGGGAAACACTAGTTGTATAGTTATTCTAATCTTATGGTATGATATGCTTTATAGTACACAACTGAAGCATTGTTGCTGCTGTTTGCATATAAAGAAATTTTGTAAACATTTTAAAGTGAAAAAGGTAGGTAAATGTATAACACTGTATTTAATTCTCATTACAAAATGGATTTTATACCTGTTTTATCCCATGTAGACTTATTAGAACAGGAAGAAAATGATGCCTTAAATTTTGTGAAATAAAAGTTACCACAAATTGGGTTTATTTGGACATTGAAATTTTATCCCCCCCCCCCTTCGCAAAGGAAAATATTTTAAATTAGTCCTGAATCTACTATATTCAGACCATCTACACTATATGGTCAAAGGTGGCTGATCACTTGCGATTTTTGACGTTTTATTAAATATCTAGAAAAATACATGAGGAATTATCCTGAAACTGCAGGTGTGTAAACAGTATAGTATAGGTCATATATTTCTGCTAAGATTTTTTCCCAAAACCCCATAGGGGACCGTGAACAAATTGAAAAAGAACGAATATCTTTTGGATAACCCTGTAAAAACTAATGTAGCAAAAGCGTTCAAACTCGAGATTATTAATAAGTGTCCTATTTTAATATGCTATGATCATTTTTATGAGGATAGCATGTATAGTAGTAGAGGAATTAAGGTCTTTATAAAAACAGTCCCAAATTTTGCAAAGTTTTTTGCTTATAATTTGCAGAGTTCTTAATATAAAAGAAGTTCTTTTCTGAAAATATGACAAACAGCATTGTACACAATACTCTGTAATCAGAATGAAAAAAGTAATAAAAATTGGATGAAAAATGAGCAGGTTTACTAAAAAATGTTTCACTGCGCTTGCACGAATGCAATCAAAATGTAATTTGCTTAATATATAAATAAATGCATTTATTTATATATTTTTTTCGACGGGAACAAATAATGACGCTTTCATTAATTTATCTATTTCTCTGAGAGTTTCCTGACAGAATAGGGCAGAGGAGTTTATTGACCGTCATCCTTAATTTGTCATTAGAGTTAAATTCATTGCCTAAAAGGCACAAAGGTGTTTAAACAAAAGTTACCGGAATAAATAAAAATTCTAAACTTAGTTTAGAAGTTTGATGAATAATGCGCTCTCCGGAATTATTATTCTAATAAAAACTTATTCAAGCACACAGGAAGAAACGGAATTTGTTTCATTTTCTTCAAAGAAATGGGTCGCTCATGGAGGGAGTTCAACTGGGGTGGTCTCTGAAGAGAGGTAAAATTAGTATTGAGCTTATGGGAATAAATTTCGTTCAATGAAAAATGGTCGCTTAATGGAGGTGGTCGCACAGGTAGGTTTCACGGTATATTTTTTTCCATTCTGTATATTTCTTAGTGAGATGAATTTCTCTTAGAGTTCTGCATCAGGTCAGGTGGACTTCTACTTATATGCTGAAGGTCGGATTCAGGTCAAGTTGACTTTCATTGTTTCGGGTTGGGTTTTCACTTTTGCGAAACGGGTCAAGTTGACAGGATTTTTCAAGAGAATGTTGAAAACATTTTTTTAGGTTAAAAAGCTATGTACGATACAAACTCCATAATGGACACTACCTAAAAGCGTATACCTGTATTTAGCGAACACTTTTTCACTTTCTAACACATATTTATTTGTACGCTTCCAACTCTACTGTATGCACGCACGTAACGTGTGTATGTGCATAAACTATCACAAATACATGTGTTTTTGTGTGTATCAAAATAGTCAAGTTGGTAATTTTTTTCCACATTTCTAGAGATGAAAAAGTGGTTCTTAAATGTGCAGTAAAGTTCTATAAAATCAGCTGGGTTATTTTTGTTGAGAAATTGGGGGGGGGGGGGGAATTGTAAACATCTAAATACACTATATGGCGATTTTAGACGTTTAGTTAAATATCTAGAAAAATACATAAGGAATTAAACTGAAACTGCAGATGTGTAAACAGTATAGTATAGGTCATATATTTCCCCGAAGATTTTTTTCTCGAAACCCCATAGGGGACCGTCAACAAATTGAACAAGAAACGAATATCTTTTGGATAACCCTGTAAAAACTAATATAGCAAAAGCGTTCAAACTCAAGATTATTAATATGTGGTTTATTGTAATATACTTTGTTCATTTTTATGAGGATAGCATGCATACTCGTAGAGAAATTAAGGTTTTTATAAAAACAGTCCCAAATTTCGCCAAGTTTTTTGCTTATAATTTGCAGAGTTCTTAATATAAAAAAAAGTTCTGAAAATATGACAAACAGCATTGTACACAATACTCTGTAATCAGAATGAAAAAAGTAATAAAAATTGGATGAAAAATGTTTTACTATTATGTTTTTATGTATTATGTTATTATGTATTTATGTTGGTTTACTAAAAAATGTTTCACTGCGCTTGCGCGAATGCAATCAAAATGTAATTTGCTTAATGTATTAGCTAAGACTATCGAGCAACTTTTGTGAAAGTCTCAAATTCGTAGCTTCAAAATTCTGAAAATTATCGTCGATAGAATAGGCTCGAAATCCGTTGTTCCCAAAAAGAAGCAAAAAGATGAGAGGTTGTATCCAAATATAGTAGTACATGCAATATTGTCTACGCTATCTTGGCACTAATCAACAGATATTTATTACAACCCCTCATCTTTTTGCTTTTTTTTTTGGAACAATGGATTTCGGGCTTATTCTTTCGACGATAATTTTCAGAATTTTCAAGCTATGAATTTGAGACTTTCACAAAAGTTGCTCTATACACTTAGCTAATACATTATGCATATTACATTTTGATTGCATTCGCGCATGCGCAACGAAACAATTTTTAGTAAATCTGCTCATTTTTCATCCAATTTTTATTATTTTTTAATTCTGATTGTAGAGTATTATGTACAATGTTGTTTGTCATATTTTCTGAAAAGAACTTTTTTTTATATTAAGAACTCTGCAAATTATCAACAAAAAACTTGGCGAAATTTGGGACTGTTTTTATAAAAACCTTAATTTCTCTACGAGTATAAATGCTATCCTCATAAAAATGAACACAGTTTATTACAATAAGACACTTATTAATAATCTCGAGTTTGAACGCTTTTGCTACATCAGTTTTTACATTGTTATCCATTTTTCAATTTGTTCATGGCCCCCTATGGGGTTTCGGGAAAAAAATCTTCCCGGAAATGTATGACCTGTACTATACTGTTTACACACCTGCAGTTTCAGGTTGATTCCTCATGTATTTTTCTAGATATTTAATAAAACGTCAAAAATCGCAAGTGATCGGTCACCTTTGGCCATATAGTGTACATGTTCACTAATAATCTACAGGTAAATCTACATGTACGCTACAGTACTTACTAGTAACACAGTACACCCAGTGATGTAAAATACCCAGGTTTTTTTAAGATTTACCTGGGTATTTATTCTTCAATTAAATATAGATGTGAAAAAACTTACAAAGCTATAAGTTATGATGGATTTTTGAGAAAAATGACAAATTTAGAGGTTTAGATTTCTTAATATTATTGCAACTCTTAAATTTCAAGGAAATTCAACGTTTTGCATTTAAATATTGAATTTAAATGTCTTTTTAAAAATATGATGAAGAGTGTAAAAAAATAATGTACTTATTCAGCAGAATTTTAATAAAAATATCGTTTTAATTAAATTTGTGTAACAGGTGCACTGTGCAATACCACTTCGGCTAATGTATTTGTACTACATGGGTTACTGCAATCGCTACCACGGTAATATATTACGGTTGTAGTGTTCCCGTAAAGGAATCGCATTCCCTAATTTTTCTTCACAAGACTCTTTCACTGGTACAGTCTCTTTCTTTGCGAATAACTACATCCTTCTAAGATGGGTGCTATCTAGTTTGCTATCATGACCAGTGTCATAAATAAATATCATATCTACCTGACAGTATTAAGGTGCAGTCGACGAAAGGTAAAAATGATTTAAAAAATGACCCCATGCATTGTACTAACTATATTTTCCGAAAAAAAAAACTAAAATAGACATTAAACAGGAAATTATATATTATTTCATGTTTCATGTTAATTATATTATATATTATTTCATAAAGAAAAGCTTTAAGTTTCGTCTTCATACAGATATTGTATGAAACTCTGACATTTTCAATACAAACAGAATAATTTTGACTACATATATGGCATTTTCATTTAATTTTGCTTTATGAAACCAAACGGTAAACCATTTAATCATAGTTTAGGAATCATGAAGAGTTAAAATTTAGAACTCATAATGTTAAATTAATTTTTAATCATTGAAAAACAGAATACAACGCGAATATATTTGTAAGCGTAATTCCAGAACTACTTTGCAAAATAAGCTATAATTTTATAATTTACATATTTGAGATATTTTGTTAAAAATATACATAGGTTACAATTCAGATATTTTTTTAAGAAATATTTTTAATTAATTTTCGAAAAAACAGATAAAATGTAACCAAAAAATTTTAACAGAAATCGATTTCTGGATCTTTCAGTTATGATAAAATTAAAATTACAGCTCCTTCTGCCAGTTAATCCTTGAGATGGTTTTCTGTGACTGATGAAGAAAGATTTTTGAAACACGTTACATTATCTTAAGAAATTATTTGCACTGTAATCTGTTTTGCAACAATTAAATGAATTTAACATTAGGAGTTCCAACATTTAAATCCTCATAATTACTAAGCTATTTTATCGTATGGATTTCCATTTGGTAGTCTAGGGTAAAATTTACAGAAAAAGCCGAACATGATGTCAAAATTAGGTGGTCGTATTGAAAATTTCAGAGTTTTGTGCAATTTTAGTATGAAGATGATATATTTATATTTGAAAATGTAATGTTTTTGAGTCGAATGGCTATTTCTGTTTTTTTTCTCTGGCAATTTGGACGTTAAAATGTTTCTAGAGTGATTTTTCTAAAGGGTTAATGCATCTTATTGGTTCTTTTGTGCTTGTTAATGCACCTCAGCATTCCTACTCATTTCTCCATACGGCTGGGCAAATGGTAGTCTAGTTTTTTGTCTACTATTGGAGCACTCGCCATTTCTCTCTTTTTGGAGCAAATTGCTTTTTCCCCTTACAAAGTGATGAATTTAATATGAGGCACACCTTAATTGTATTACATACTATAACTACAAGAACGGAAAAAACTTTCTTCTGCTTTTGTACTGGTTCGTAAGAGGGTTTTTTTGTGGCTGATGAAGAAAGATTTTTGAAACACGTTACATTATCTTCTTTTGTATTGTGTATTTAAGAAGTGTGTCTTTTTTATTATGAGACAAAAATTTAGAAGCTCTTTTTTTTTTTGTTAAAAAATATTTAGAAAAACACTCTCAATTAAAAATAGACTTTAAAATAGCTTGACTGTTAAAGATTTAAGACAATGTGAATAACCTCCCCAATCCCCATATAATTCCTCGCAATTTAAAGAAATTTCTTTTTAAATCTATTTCATCTTGAATTCCATTGAACATTGCATGTAAATGTTTACTTCATTTGATGATTCTCACTATATCAGTTAGATTTGTTTAAAAAATATGCTTAATAGACTGGTCTTAAAGTATCAGAAAATACTGATTAGAAAATATTTGCAATGCCACTCAATTGGACAACATGGAGAGATTTTTCTTTAGGTAAATTGAATGCTGCTATCATACTTGAAACATTCTAACCTATCATTTCAAGAATTTTTTCAAGATCATGACATTTTACACAAAATATTTTATGCACTTTAACAATTTTCTAAATCCATTTTATCAAAAATGGTAAAAGAACTATAAGGAATAAATATGTAAACATAGTTTGGCCTGCCTCTAACCACTTTTTAAAAATTTTGGTTGTGAAGTAATTGTAGTTATGCTAGTTATAGAGATTTAAATAAAATGTACGAAGTTTTTAATATGTATTTAATAAATATTCTTATTTTATAATGACGTTCTTATGTTTCTTCTTGTGTAAACATTTGAAAGTTCATGAAGAAATGTGTGGTATGTGTACATTTTAATTTACATTTCAGGTGCAAATATTTGTGGTCTCTTCTGAATATATAGTGGAAGAACTTATGAAAAGGAATCATGCCCAAAGACTATGTACTTATATCTAATTCGATAAATTCTCCCCTAAAAAAACTTGTTCGGTAAGAATCTTTTTATGTTTCTGAGCTAGTGTGCAACAGCACGATTTTCTACATTTCCGCAAAAAATTACAGGATAGAATTTAGACAAATATTTATTAAAAGATATTACAAAAAAATTACAGAGAAACGTTCGTGTATGATATATATAATTTCAGCATCTCTTCTATTATGTCAAAGATCACTTCTGAAAGTCTCAATAAAGAATTAAATAACTTTATGGCACTACACCAATGTTGATATTTCCAAATTTATTTGATAACTTCCGTCTTCTCTATAGAAAAGATTCTACTGGCAAATCCTTATTGGAATATTTATTATATATTATTGCATTAAATGTGCCTATATTTCTATAAACTTGTATATATATATTCTTAAAAAATCTACATTTTTAACCAATTACTGTTCATTTCTGGATTTAGAATTTAAATTTTTCTATAAAATAAAGAATATATTTAAAAGTGTAATTTTACTTTGAACTAAGGACTTCATTGGGTAATTTTGCCATGAAGCATCTGCCTAGACATTTAGTTTTAAAATGAAACATCAAACTGGTGGCAAAGAAAAAAATTTCACTTTCGAGATAAGATCAATAAGAGACTTTCTGTCAAATCTCCTTTGAATAGTCCTCTTTCATCACCTGTCAATAGTGCCGGTGTATAAAAAACGTTTTTAAGGACGTTACTTAAGCGTCCATCTGTGTTATTCTGGCAAAAAGTCTATATCTTGGGTAGTGTTTACCAAAAGATTCTATCCAAAGCATAATATATGCATCATCGTGTGCTTACTAATGAGAAACCTTTCGCTTGTGACATGCGTAGTAATAAATTTTCTCAAAAAATAAATTTAAGTGATGATCTGCGAATCCATACCAATAAGAAACCATTCACTTGTGTTGGGTGCAACAGATGATTTTCTTATAGAAAAAATCTTTCTTCTGTGAGGTGTGTAAGAGAGGGTTTTCTCAAAAATCTAAATTGAAAAGATACCTGCGATGGCATATGAACCAGACACATTCCTCTTGTGACGTGTGTAATGCAAGATTTTCTCAAAAGTCTCATTTAAATGTCCAACTGCGTGTCCATACTGAAGAGAAACCTTTTCTCTTGTGAGGTGTGTAACAAAGCATTTTCTCAAAAATCTTATTTAAATGTCCACCTGCGTGTCCATACTGAAGAGAAACCTTTCTCTTGTGAGGTGTGTAACAAAGCTTTTTCTCGAAAATCTTCTTTAAATGACCACCTGCGTGTCCATACTAAGGAGAAACCTTTCTCTTGTGAGGTGTGTAACAAAACATTTTCACGAAAATCTTGTTTAAATGACCATCTGCGTGTCCATACTAAGGAGAAACCTTTCTCTTGTGAGGTGTGTAAGAAAGGATTTTCTTCTAAATCTTATTTAAATGTCCACCTGCGTGTCCATACTGAAGAAAAACCTTTCTCTTGTGAGGTGTGTAACAAAGCATTTTCTCAAAAATCTTCTTTAAATGACCACCTGCGTGTCCATACTAAGGAGAAACCTTTCTCTTGTGAGGTGTGTAACAAAACATTTTCACGAAAATCTTGTTTAAATGACCATCTGCGTGTCCATACTAAGGAGAAACCTTTCTCTTGTGAAGTGTGTAACAAAGCATTTTCTCTAAAATCTAACTTAAATGTCCACCTGCGTGTCCATACTAAAGAGAAACCTTTCTCTTGTGAGGTGTGCACTAAAGCATTTCCTTATAAATCTGATTTAAATGTCCACCTGCGAGTCCATACTAAAGAGAAACCTTTCTCTTGTGAGGTGTGTAACAAAGCATTTTCTCAAAAATCTTCTTTAAATGACCACCTGCGTGTCCATACTAAGGAGAAACCTTTCTCTTGTGAGGTGTGTAAGAAAGGATTTTCTTCTAAATCTTATTTAAATGTCCACCTGCGTGTTCATGCAAAAGAGAATCCTTTCTCTTGTGATGTGTGCACCAAAGAATTTACTTGTAAATCTGATTTAAATGTCCACATGCATGGCCATAATAAATAGAAAACTTTTACTTGATTTTTTTATAAATTTGATTTAAATAACCACTGGCGTGTTCATACTAAAGAGAAACCTTTCTTTTGTAAAGTGTGTCACTAGGAATTTCCTCATATATCTTATTTGGATGTTCATTTGCATGTTCATACTAAAGAGAAAAAGTGTTTCCTTCTAAATATGTTTAAAATAGACGTAAAGGCTTCCATTCCAAAGTATTTCTTCTGTAACATATTTCACATACAGATCATTTAATCAATCATTTTTATATTTAAAGATGCTTTGTGGTGTGCTTTTGCTTTTGCAAGTCCAATTTAAATTTAAACACGTATAGTCATATTTAAAGGACATTTTCATTTGTAAAATCTGTAATATAATGGCACACTCCTCATTGCAAAATGAAACAAATGGTATCCGAATTATGACTGTTAGTAAAAAGTATTTTGGCACTAGTTCAGATAGCATTTAGCATACTGTGTCACATTGCTAAATATACTTTTAAACCGGTGACTGATCATCCATATCTATTTGAGATAAGCAGGAAAACTCTTTTTATAGAGTTCTCAACCTTTATCTAATCTAATATTTTAATAAATTTGTTTACTATCTCTTGGTCTATAATGGTTGGCATAGTGATTTAACAAGTTTTTTTTTTACGCCTGGAGAAAAAAAATTTCTTTTTCTATTAGTTATTGTTATGTAATTTGGAGAAATTGGATAGCAGCCATAAGTACTTGTCTGAGTTAAACTGCGTTTAAGCGCTTCTTTTGCCTTCCTTCCACACTTTGCCAGGAAAAGATATTAACACCTATTCTCTTCCAACCTTTTATGGTTTATTTACAAAAGCGTGGGGTGATTCAACATTGGAAAGTATATAAGAAGATTAGATAAACTTGAAAAAAAGTTTTTCCTCCCGAAGAATGTACGTCTCTTTTTTTCTAAAGCAATTAAAGGTGAAAACAGCGTGTGACTTCAAAAAAGACGCCGATACTGAAAATAGTTAATGATTTGTCTATTCCGACTTTATACATTTACAAGTACACGACTCGCAACATCCTTCCTTATGACTCCAGCTTTGATTATTTTTCCCATATAATCCTTTCCTTTTGGCTCGATACTTATTAAATTTGCAGTAATAAAACGCCATCCAGTTTAAATTTTCCTTATATTTTAAATACATTCATTTTACAGGATATTGCATCTTATGTTATGCCATAATAAATCAGAGTCAAAATTTCTCTTTGTTTCAGAAGAATCACCTTTTCGGCCGCAAAGATATGTTTTCTACGTTAGATGGGCCACAATATACTTAATTGTATAATAATGTTTAAAAAAGAAAATAACAAAGATAACTTTGAATGTAAGATGACAATTAATATAACCAATCTTAGCTGTATAATAAGAAGATATCGCAGGGTATTAATCAAAAATATCCAAGATTTGAAGAATTAGTAAAAAAAATCAGTGTATTTTCTTTTAGAAATCTGACTTTATATATATATATATATATAAGAAAATTTAATAAATTTTAAATAATGCTCAATTGTTGTTCAAATATACAAAATCTGTTTACTGTAATGCAAAAAAGACTTCATGTCAACACATTTTCTGACTACACAAATGACATTTAGAATGTTTTAACATAATTGTAAATTAATTATAAATAATAGGACGAACTTTGTCTTACCATAGAAATATATAATTAATTAATAGATGCAAATTACTATTACTAAAAAAATATGATGATTATATTCAAATGAAATATCCACAATTGAAAAGTTTTAAAGATAAATTTAGTCAATATAATAGAAAATTCTAATAGACTTTTTATACTCGATTTTGCTAGTAGCATTCTAAATAATGAAAGTTGGGAATATTCTTTAAATAATACTCATAAAATTTGACATATTTATTTAGTCTTACTATAGCTTATCACAGTGAAAACCACTCAAATCACAGATGAGAAACAATTTCTGGTTTTCGACTTTTATCTCTCAACGGGAGCATACTTGAAAGTAAAATAGCAAAATATCCAGAAATAAATTAGAAAATCAATAATTTTTTTGCAAAATGTAAATGTTTCAAACAAACAATTGGCAATCAACAAACTTCGATCCAAATCAAGAGACATGGTAAATCTCGTAATCTAAGAATTAAACCTAATAAATGTGTCCAAGCATCTGTTTAAAAAACAGGGTAATTTATCCACATCTCAAAATTTTATAACTATTAATTAAAAAATGAAAATAGGTTGAAACTGGTGTGAAACAATAAGAACTAAAAGATCTCATATATATATGTGTGTGTGTGTGTGTGTATATATATATTTCAACTTCACGTGCTCCCATATTTTAATATATGTGTGTGTTTTCATTTTATTATAATTTATTTTTTATTTTATTTACATGTATTTTTTATTTTCATATTTGTTTCCTTATTCCCGTTCTACTCTGTATTCATTTGTTTTGATTATACTCTTCTCTGATTAGCTGTTGTCTTCTACTCTCCTATTGGCTGTTTCTTCAACTTGTTCCCTTTCTTTTATTTCAGTCTTGCTGCTGCTTTCATTGTTAAAACACGTCTTCTTTGCGCCTGGCGAAGAAACACTCAGATCTTCAGAAAGGCATTGCGGATTTAAAAAAAAATTGATGGTGTTTTAAGGAGAACTTTTAGTTCTTATGAATTGAAGACCTCAGTGGAAAAAAGATGTTATATAACTAAAATATAAATTCGAGAAAGTTAAAAAGAAAGCTTTTTCATGTAAATTTCATTATTTTTTGTTCCTTTTGGTAACATATTTTTCATATGCCAACAGGTGGTACTAAATTCAGAAAAATGTATTAACAATTAATTGAAATTACTAAAAATTATTGCTGTTATTTAAATTATTAAATGTTAATATACTAAATACTAATAAATATTGCAGAAGCTTTTCAAGACTAATTGTAGTTTTAGTATTTTGGATTTACCATGACCGAACACCTCATACTACCTTCATCCTGAAAGTAAAACAATTTTTAAGACAATGTAATATAACGTGTTCTTCCACAAAGCTCTTCAATTAATGACTATATTTTAAGTCGCACTTAAAAAGTCGGCAGACCTCATGCGGCTCGTAGAGTTATTATAGCTGCATTACATCTATTTTGTATATTATCTTGCATTTGGCCAAGTATTTCTGGTCATAATTAGTTTATATATATATATATATATATATATATATATATTTTTTTTTTTGTACTGTAAAATGTTATGTTTTACAGTCATTATCAGTACTGAGAATCAATTAAAACCCAAGATTATTAATTTAATTGACGGCTCTCATAGTCTCCTCCGAAAAGTCAGACTGGTGTACTTTTTTGATGCATAAAAAAAACTTTTTACTACTTTCCAACATTCACAAACCTTTATTATTCCGGATGAAATTGGGTTGGGAGTATATATATTTTAAGTATTGTCAAAAATAATCTTCTTCCAATTAACAAATCTAGATTTTATTTTTGCAGTTAGTTAGTAAATTCAAAATACAACTATTTTTGTGAGTGTGTATTTTTGTCAAATGGTGATTTTATAATAGTTAAAAAACGAAAAAAGTACAATATATTTTCGTTTTCATGCATGACCTTAGTGTAAGGTATGCTTCCTGATAGTTAATTACCCTATTTCAGAAAAAAACATTGAAGAAAAGCATTTCAAACTGTATTTATTCGATTAAAATCTAAAAGTTACTAATAAAATGGTTAAAATTATTAGCAATATATTGTTTTGCGATTTTGAAAATTAAGTACAGAATTTGCAGTGAAACAATTTTACCTAATAATCTATGAGGATATGTGCAGAAATAAAATACTAATGTTTCATAAATATTTTACATAAATTTGGGGATGATAACTTCAAGGCATACAATAAGTATATTTTATTCTTGTAGTGTAGTAGTTATCTTGTTGATAATAGTTTGAAATGCTTATTGAAACCTGTAGATTATGGATTTATTTTATTCATTTATTGTTTAAGTCTTGAAAACCGATATTTATGGGAAAGCAAAAAAATATATCTTTATTATTTTGAAAAGGGGACAAAATGCTTACCTTTTTTGGTAGTTTGACTGTTCCTCATCCCTGTAAATACTGCATAAATACACTATTTAGTAGGGTGGTCACAAGCAACATGGGGAATTTTTTTTAACGTTTTCTTCGGGGGACCCTCCTAAAAGTTGCCAATTAGTTAGAAAATGAGATGGCAAAGTTTCAGCTCAAATACATAACATTAACCCGTGCCTCATCGAGGTTGAATTCTTGAAAATTTGCAATTTTTGGCAAAAAATTGTCGTTTTTCTTTCTTTACGTGAAAAATACTTGTCTTAGAAACCTGATTCTTCTTTTATTTCATAGAAACTGTTGTTGCCTTGAACTTTTACTCTCATGAAAACTTATATTTAATGAACATTTAGTATTTTTCAGGACAGCTAGTGAACCATACCCCCAAACTCTGCATTTTTGAAACATAGGTAAAAAATGACAAATTAATAATTTTATTACTTTTGATAATCTTTTTGTATTATTTTTATTAATAGGCAAAAATAAGTGAACAATTTTTGTAACTTTAAAAATATTTCACGAATTATAATTGATTATTAGTTATCTAGTTCTGTGTCTAGTAAGAAAGAGCTTCTCGATTTGTATTGCAGTTGAACCTCTGAATTTCTCTTTTTATTACAAGGCTGTTTTTGTTATTTGTTTAATTCAGGCGAAAGCTGTATTTTCAGCAGTTGAAGAGTGGGAGGAAGTTTGTAAAATCCAGGCAATATTTTTGATACAACTGCAGTAAACACAGGTCGCCTCAGAGGAACCTGCATTTTTCTATAGCAATTGTTAAAGGAAAAGTCTTCTGTATTTATCATGCCGCCACCATAATTTAGAAATTTTCCTAAAAGCTGTTCTTGATTGTAAAATGGGCATAATTACTGCCCCTCAGCCAGATATTAAAAAAAAAAACCAATTCAGATTGGGTGGTCTAAATTAAACCAGAGTAAGTATACAAATGCTATTGAAGATGAAATACTAGGTATAAATAGTTAATTCAGAAGAAATTTCAAGTTTTCTTACATGAACTTTTAAAAATTAACAGCTCAGGGATGATTATAAAAGTTTATCCAACTTTGCTTAATTTTTATAGAACTCCTTCCTGCAAAAGCCTTTTTTTCAGAGAACCTGGTGCTTTTAATCATGTCAGATGGATGGCGGCACAGGCCATTCATTCTCTCAAAATATATTGTTTCAGGGATCATCCTTCAATAACAAATTTAGAAAAAGAAGGTATCAGAGATCTTTTCTTAATTTTAATCAATATTTATGTAAAAGCGTGCTTCAATACTTCCACTGCCACTTTAGCCGCCCAATTCAAGACCTGCAAATAATAAAATCACTTGTTCACTACAGAAAATTTGATAAATAGGTAACAGACAAAGCACTTGCTAAAAGGACAAACCGCCTTTGGTATCTTAACTCGAATCAATTTGCATTTTCATTTTTAGATAATACTTTGGTAAAAAAAGTCAACATTAGCCACCTTATCTAAACCATTACCACTTAAATCCTTTCCAGCGCAGTGCCCCACGCTGGGACCACCTGATTTTAATTCCAAACTTACAAACGGCACGAAGAATATTTTAATAAAATTTTGCTTTTACAATGAATGGTTAAAGTAATGTGTTTTTAATTTCTAAAATAGTCGTTTGTAAATTCCGGGGTAGACAAACATTTCATCCTTTTACGAACAGAAATTTTCTGTGCCGCAAAGGGTTAACGTGACAGTTGTAAGGGAAAACAATTTATTTTCTTTATTATGCCTCCTTTCTTGTAACACAACTTTAATAATAAAATGCAATTGAGCATTATTTGCTCTCATTTCTATACTTCCTTTGCCCTCCCTTTTTTTAAAATTCTTTCAGTTTAAAATTCGATTTTTTTCCTTTTCTTTGGAATTTTTTTAAATCAAACACTTTATTGGACTTCACAAAACGAAAAAAAGAAAAACCAAAGGTGGAAAGCAGATGAAATTTAATGTTACAAATTTTTTTTCGCTTTTTCATAAAAAGTCAATTTTTAGGATTCAGGTGAAGTCTGGTCCTGAAAAATGCGCATATTTTTAAATCTATACATTTTTAGAAAAAAAATGGTGTGTGGTTCTTGAAAGCAAAACTTTTTTTTATAAAATGAGACCTGCATTATGTTTCTAGGTTCAACTGTATTCATTTCATGAAGGAAAAACAGCATTTTTTGGCGAAAAATCACGTTTTTTTCAAATTTAAACCTCAATGAGGCACGGGTTAATATTATCCAAATGAGCTGAAATTTAGCCAATCTCATTTTCTAGTCAATTGGCAACTTTTTGGGGGTCCCCCCAAAAAAATTCAAAAAATGATTTCTTGTGACCACCCTACTATTTAGCCATTCATCATCGGACACTTTCAATTTTAGATATTTTGTTACATATTTAAAGATATACTTTTCAAAATTTTCTTGAATTTCGGGATTAGGAAGAATGTTTTTGACTTCATATTTATTAATGGCAGTTTGATCAAAAGGATAATTAGGGGGTCCAAAAAGAATAAAAAATTAATAATATTTGGATCACTCTATAAAGTAAAATGCACGAAGTAATCTATCGCTATAGATTACGAATATGTGAATATTTTGCAATATATGTAATGATATATGTAAGAATAGCATGTATATTCATGGAAATATATCGATTTTTTTTTTAAGTTTAAAAATTTTGCATGTTTTTCTTGTTTATATCATGCAGGGCTTTTTACCAAATTTAACGCAAGTTTCAGAAAATTTGACAAAATGTAGTAGGAATAATATCGTGTAATTGGAATGTAAATATATTAAATATTTCATGAAATATGAGCAGTTGAATGAAATATTTTTTTATCCGCGCATGTGCGCACGATAAATAATACTGTTTTTCATGATTTGATAGCCAAATCTATGGAGCAACTCATAACAAAAGTCAGTGAAATACCGTGAAAATTCAGAAAGATATCGGCAATATACTGAGTGAATTTTTAGTTGCTCTCTAAAAGCTGCTGAATGATAAAGGATTTTCCACAAATTGTCATTTTTTATTATCTGGCTTTCAGCAAAGGAGTTCGTATTTAATAAATGTTAACGAGTGGATTTAGAAGAAATACTTAGATTTTGATACTTCTTTTTCCTTGAACAGGTTCGTTCTGGTGTATTTCCATAGAGAACTAAAATATCAATAAGAAATGAAAATAAAAAAGTAAATTAAATTAAAAAGGACAATTTATGGAAAACCCCTTATAATCAAGCTGTTTCAGAAAACAACTAAAAACCAGTTCAACCTATAGCCGTTATCATTCTGAATTTTTACGACATTTGACTGGCTTTTTTTATGAGTTGCACTATAGAGTTGACTTTTAAATCCTGAAAAAAATATTCGTTATCGTGCTCACATGCGCAAATAAAATATATTTCATACAACTGCTCATATTTCATCAAATGTTTAATATATTTATATTCTAATTGCACTATATTATTTCTTGCATTTTGTCAAGTTTTCTGAAACTGGTGTTAAATTTATTGGAAAACCCTGCATAATATAAACAAAAAAAATGCAAAAATTTAGTGAACTTAAAAAAAATCCATATATCTCCATGAATATGCGTGATATTCTTACGCAAATGAATACACATATTGTATAACATTCACATTGTCGTAATCTATAGTGATAGATCATTTCGTGCATTTTATTTTACAGGATGATCCTAAATAGTATTATTATTATTATTTGATTTTTTGTGGACCTCTAATCGTCCTTATGATCAAATCGCCATTGATAAATATGAAAATCCTGAAGTTCCAGAAAAATCCGATAAGTATATCTTTAAATATTCCACAAAATGTCTAAAATTGAAAGTGTCCGGTGATTAATGGCTATATAGTGTATATACAAGTATTGAAAAGAAGAATCATTGCTTTCGTTACACAAGATTCTATAAAAATAATTACAAATTCGGCTTTTAATATGAATTTTCAATGTAAATGTAATTAAAAAATATATACACACAAAAATGGTGTTTCATGTACTCCTTTATTGGTGTTTTATTTACTCTTGTTTATTTCACTTATTTTTTATGATGTTTTAAAAAGTATTTCTGCTTATATTTTGTTTTAAACTAGTTTTTGTAACTTTTTTTGTCATCGACATGTAGTTTGTGTATTAAATAAAATATCTCATATCCACAGTTTACTGTCCTTTACCATCAATTATTTGTGTTTTGTTTTTTTTAATCCAAAATCTACTGCAGTTTTACAATAGCATAATACATATATGCATAAAATATTTTTATGGTTTTCTTATGTTTTTTATTAAATTTTTGAGAAATGTTTGTCTTGGCACAACAAATGCGAACATTTTGTACTTTCAAACTAGATATTTCGAACCAGTTGGCCACCGTGTTTTTTCGAATATAAGCAAAATGTTTTCTTGACATGAAAAATTTTTTTGAAGTCTCTTATTAGCTAATAATCCTTAGTGGCAATTTGTTTTACTTCTATTAGCCCCAAATAAACTTGTTTTCAACCAGAAAAAATATTTAATAAAATAGTTCTTGTCCTTATGTGCCGTTCATTAAGTAAATTTCTGATTCAAAATGTTTTTTAACTTTGAGAAAAGCTTAAAAATTGGAAAACCTATAACAATTTATTTTCCTTTTTCGATTTTAAAAAAGATCAAGAAGTAGGAAAAAACTATTCTGTACATTTATTCTTACTTCTACATCAACTCAAATGCTGGTGAAACGAATTTGCTCCTATCGTGCCTTAAAAGATCTCGAACTTTATGCTTAATGCGAATGACACACTGCCACTTTATGCTAACTGCACCCGATGCCATTATAGGCCGAAGTCTATCTATATCACAGGACACAAATGTTGACGTCATAACGATAAGGACGATGTTAAATTGCATAATTTACAACAATGGAGTTAATGTTTTAATTAATAATTTAAACAATCGCAATGTCATTCTATGGGAAAATTGAATGATCTTGAGCCAACATTTCAGGGCGTTAGGGGTGACGAATATTAAGATTTTTTATACCCGACGAGATTTTGGCACTACCGACATCCACGTCATTTTGTTAACAAAATTGTCATTTTTACAGGGAAGCAGCTGTGCCTCGACAATTATTAAAATCATGAATTTAAAATTAGATATTATTCAGGTAATTTGCATGTTTTTTAATTCTTTTTATTATTTTTTTTCACATGTACATTTCATATTTATAATATTATACTTTTTTCCCGGCTAATAGTCCATAACTAAATTGAAATTTAATCTGAAAAATATTAAAATGATATAAAAAGGCACAAATTTAACAGACATATAATTGAACTACGCGCTTAAATCACTGAAATGATCACAATCGAAAAGGTTGCTGTACGTAGCGAAATCTTCGGATATTATCTGCTGGCGTGCGGTTAATACGAAAGTAATATGAAATACAATACAAAAGTATTGCTTTTAATAAATTTCAAAACTTTATTTGAATACAATATAAATATCTTTTATATAAAAAATGCTTTTTGGTGTTGTTAGAGGGTAATCTAAAAAAATATATTAAATGTAAAAAAATATTTGAGCTTTCAATGCAAAAATCGTTTTTGCGGATATCCGTAACCCAGTTAAGCTTCATTAGATCACCTCGTTATATGCAATATGTTTGATTTACTTATAAAACATAACTGGAAAATAAATTGGTTTGAAAATTAAGGAGCGATTAATATTTTTAACACCCCCTTTTCTTTTAAAGAATCGTTAATTATAAAAAAATAAATTTTCATGATCAAAGTTATTTTTCGTTTGATACAGATGCAGGCAATCTATATCTTGGAACAGATGTTATATATTCCCGCGGCCGCCATCTCGGATTTTTTCTTGACGTGAAAACCCCTTTTCCGCCAAGTAAATGAGGCCAAGCAGATTTATGCGCATGTTAGGCTTAACGGGGTTGTCAGAACACGTCACTCTTCGGAGCTGCTTTATCGATAAACGCCATCAAAATATCGCCAAGAAATCCAAGATGGCGGCCGAGGGAATATATAACATCTTAGCGGATATCTTTTAAAATAAATAAAATTGAAAATCTTTCAGACGTAATTACAAGAAAAATATGATATATTTTAAATAAAGTCGGAAGTTTTATTCGAATTATTTATTTTCAACTTATTAGATTACTAAATTGACTTAATAAAATAGTCCAATCTTGAACGCCAGATTCACCTTTGTTTATTATATAAAAAACATGGAAACATTTAAAATGCTTCATTTAAAACACATTACTACATAGGTGTGATAAAAAATATACAAATGTTTTCTAAAATTAAAAACACTAGATGTTAAAATGATAAAAAGCTACTCCGAGCGCTTTCGGCTAACCTTAAGCCTTTGTCAAGGAGAAGAGAATTGACTGATAAAAACACTCGACGCTCGATGTTCACTGCTACAGATTGACCGGAAACTCACTTCAGTAAGCCCGCAGGTGGTCGTATCCATTAAAATGAAGGAGGGGGAAGGTAGAGAAAGCTCAATCCTCCGAGAGACCGAACTCTCCAGTAATATTAAGTAAATTAAACCAGATACGTATTATCATACCAAATTCCGCGTATCCCCCCAAGGAATTTGTTTTTTCAGAAAATTTATCAACCCTCAATTGTCAGGCTCAAACAAAAATTTAAAAATTGCTCAAACCCTAAAATAATTTATCAGTTTTGACTGGAATAAAAACATATGCTTTGTGCATAGAAATTAATAATTGTCAAAAAAATTTCCCATTCGAACATTCTTAAGGTGACACTTTGTCTAATTTTAAAAATACATGAGAGACATTGTATTTTATCCATTTCTTCTCAGTTGTGTACTACTTGATCATAGGAAAACTTGTCCCCTAATGGCTAGAAATTCAGGGGTAGAATTTTTTCAGATAGTTTTTTTTTTAAGCCAGGGGTGGGAGGGGGGGGGGCGGCTTAAAGGTTGAAGGGTGGGTATAATTCAAGTTCTTAATTAACCAGCTTTTTTGGATTATTGGTGTCACATTATATTTACTGCAATCATTGCAATGTTATCAAATTATTTAATTATTTGCTTTATTAAATCATATTATGTATGGTACACTCTCAAAATTCTTCAACGCCTAGAAATGAAATCTCCACGCACCCGACAAAACAATTTCTTCAACCCAAAAACCGACAGACTTCCACAAACCCCAAAGTAAAAGAAAACTGCTCCATACTTTAATACGTTTATAATAGTCTATACTTTTATCCCTTATGTACAGAAATGAACAATGAGTTATTACTATGGGCCACCATTAATAGTCAAATCTATAGTTTCTCATTTGAAAAATATTCAAGACTTTCTTGTTAAAAACCAAGTCATCTCGACTCCGACCGAAAGAGGTACAGCACAATCCGAAAAACTTAATGTGTGCCTCACTCGCAACGAAGAAAATACGTTAACCTACCCTGACTGTAATATCATGTAAATATGAAAATAGCTAAAAAGATTTCCGTTGAAAGGCAACTCGACCTGAAATGAAAGAAAATTAATTCATATTAGGTAGCTTTCATTACAAAAAGCTACCGATTGCAGCCGTTCGGAGGAAAGCGATTTCAAAAAATTTTGGTATATTTTCATCGATCATGACCCCCAGACCCCGAAACCACCCTCATTCAAAATTTATGTATATATATATATATATGTGACATTTGTCATACTGTAACTCTCGTATTTATGAACCGATTTCGATGTAATTCAGTGTGTACATAGTACATACCAATGTCTCGACCGAGTTCGTTGGCCAGCTTCAATCGCCATTTTGTTTCAAAATGGCGGCCATTTAAAAAAATTTAAAATTTGAAATGTGGTACCAAAAAATTGAAAATGGAAAATTATTTTTTTTCTTATGTATTTGACCTTTATACAAAGATTCCTGAGCAGTTTTTGTTTCGTCTATATCTTAAAAAATGGCTGAGTTATAGCATTTTGAATTTCCAGCGTGGCTGACATTTTGAAACGTCCTGAATTTTGTGACGCGATAAAAGGTGCATTTATGAACCGATTTGGATGTAACTTCGTTTATACATAGTATATATCAATGTCTCGACCGAGTTCGTTGGCCAGCTTCATCCACCATCTTGTTTTAAAATGGCGGCCATTTAAATTTTTAAGAAAAATTTAAATTCGAAATGTGGTACCAAAAAATTGAAAATTGAAAAAATATTTTTTTCTTATGTGTTTGACCTTAATAAAAAGAACTGGGAGCAGTTTTTGTTTAGTCTATATCTTGAAAAATGGCTGAGTTATAGCAATTTGAATTTCTAGCGTGGCTGACATTTTGAAACATCCAGATTTTTGTCACGTGATAACAGGCGTATTTATGAACCGATTTGAATGTACCTTGGTGTGTACATAGTACATACAAATATCTCGACCGAGTTCGTTGGCCAGCTTCATCCGCCATCTTGTTTCAAAATGGCGGCCATTTAAACAAATTTTAAATTTAAAATGAGATACCAAAAAATTGAAAAATGGAAAAGATTTTTTTCGTATGTGTTTGACCTTAATACAAAGATTCCGGAACAGTTTTTGTTTCGTCTATATCTAAAAATGGCTGAATTATAGCATTTTGAATTTCTATTGTGGCTGAGATTTTAAAACGACCTGATTTTTCTCACTCGATAACAGGCGTATTTATGAACCGATTTGGATGTAACTTGGTCTGTACATAGTACATACCAATTTCTCGACCGAGTTCGTTGGCCAGCTTCATTCGCCATCTTGTTTAAAAAGGGTTGCCATTTAAAAAAAATTAAATTTAAAATTTAAAATGAGGTATTAAAAAATTGGAAAATGAAAAAGATTTTTTTTTATGTGTATGGCCTTGATACAAAGATTCCGGAGCAGTTTTTGTTTCTGAAAATTTGTTCTTTTGTTTATATCTTAAAAAATGGTTGAATTATAGCACTTTTAATTTCTAGCTTGGCTAACATATTGAAACGATCTTGTATTTGTCACGCGATAACACACGTATTCGCCTATTTCGATGTAAGAAGACATGTGGATAGTACACATCAATATCTCGACCAAGTTCGCTGGCCAGCTTCATCAGCCATCTTGTTCCAAAATGGCGGCCATTAAATTAAAAAAAATTATATTTAAAGTGGGGTGCAAAAAAATTAGAAATTGAAAAAGGTTTCTTTCTTAAGTATTTGACCTTGATATAAAGATTCAGGAGCATTTTTTGTTTGTCTTTATCTTAAAAAATCGCCCAATTATAGCAGTTTCAATTTCTAATGTGGGTGACATTTTGAAAAATCTGATTTTTTGCCAGCGACAGCACTCGTATATATCAACCGATTCCGATGTGAGTGAGCATGTGCACAGCAATTACTAAAGTCTCGATCAAGTTCACTGGTTAGCCTCATCCACCATGCTGTCTTAAAATGGCAGGCACTTTAAGAAATCGCCGAATTTGGCAGCAGGCATAAGTTACTTTAAAGAAAAGCAGCTTGGATAAAGCTGACTAATTTCGCGAAATTCTCATTCATTATATTGTTAAAAATTAGTATTGAATCTCCTATATTCGGTTTCCACTAAATTGAACTTCGTGTGTTTGAATAATATAAGTTGGCTTTTTTAAAATAAGGAATATGAAAGCTACCTGTTCCTCCCTGCACTGGCCGGAAGGACTTTTTTAATGAAATTATTGTAAAAGAAATCTATAATTATATCTATACCTTTTATGTAGAAAAATGAAAATACATATAATACTATTCATTAATGTTCAAATATGTAGCTTTTTCATCAGAAAAATATTCAGGATTTCTTTGAAAAATAGTATTATCACGAACCCACCTGAAAATAGTGAAAACGCAATCCGAAACAGTTATTAACACTTTACTTCACCTTTAGAAATTGTGGAAAATCATTAATGAAAATTTTCTTATCGCTATAGATCACAAAAGTTGCAAATTTCATGGCCTATTCATGACGTTTGTGGGCTAATTATAGCATGACTGATTGAATTTCATGATTCTTTTTTCGCGATCATTTGACGAAATTTGCGATTTTTTCCGAGACTTTTTCACGGAATTCACGATTTTTTTCTGGAACCGTTATTGAAAATTACTTTTTTTTCGCGACCATCTGTCGAAATTCACAATAGTTTTTTGCGACCAACTGACGAAATTCCATATTTGTTTCTACGATCTTTTGACAAAGTTCGCAATTGTTTTTCACGATCATTTGTTGAAATTCGGGATTTTTTTTTTTACCACCGATTAATAATATTTGTAATTTTTTGCGCGATAGTTACACGAAATTTTGTATCTTATTTCACGATCGTTTGACGAAATTCCTCTCAATTGTTTGACTAAATTTTCGTGATTTTTTTGTGTAATCTTCTGACGAAATTCGCGATATTTTTCGCAACTCTTTTACAAAATTCGATATTTTAGTTTGTATAATCATTTGACTAAATCTGCATTTCTCTTCGCGATCTCTGATTAAATTAGCAATATTTTCCACGGTCGTTTGGAGAAATTATCGATTTTTTCCGCGACGATTTAGGGATTTTTTTTTCAAAATTTGCAAAATTCGCGATTTTTTTTCTGTGACCTATGAACGAATTGATTTTGCGGAATTGAAAAAAGAATAATCTTAGACTTTCACGAAAAAAAAAAAACACAGAATAATCACATGTCCGTGAAAGAATTTAAGGAGACAAAATCACGCAGAGACTTTTTTATTGTGCAGGATTTTCCCATTTTCTGTGAGATTAGTGTAGTTCTGCACGTTGAGCGATTCTCCACGTTCTCTGTTCCTCAAAGATAATGTTTCCTTGTCTTTCACGAGGAAACTCTTGAAATGGCACCCCTGTAATAAAATCTGAAAAAAAGAAGTCGAAAGGGACTAGAAAAAATTTCCGTTTTAGGCAGATCTATGTCGTAGCAAGTATAATTGTATGATGTTTTTTCATCGAACTTTGACTTTTTTTTCCCCTTTGAGAAAGAATTCTGTTATAGACAGACTTCGTTTTCACAAGTTTTACTGTAATACATCTCTTTCCAGAGCTATACTATAGAGTGTATGGTTTAACAGTCTTTGAGGATACCTGTAAAAATGGGACCTATAATAGAATACTGTCTAAAAAGAAAAATGTTCATATTCAATATATTGAAATTTTACCTGCTTAGACGGAAACTTGTTTAAAACGAAATATTTCATTGGTTCCTGAGTTTCCGCATTCAATGTTTTTGTAAGCATGATTCAGTTTATGTTTCTCGTTTGGGAGGGGGGGGGGGGGTTGGTAGACGGCTGGATCCTACCCTAAGCTATATTACGTCCCTAAAAAAATCTCTGCCCTCCCCCCACAAAGAAAGTTCTGAAATGGCGCCCTGTCTATTTGGCTAGACAAAAACAATATTCTCTGTTTGCTTCCACCCATTACGGATATCGAGGAAGTGGAAACACTTGCTAAAGCCCAGTGTACACCGAAACATGGATGGAAGATGCAAAGTGTATCTTTTATACAGAGTTTTAGTGAAAATCTTTCTTGTCATATTAACAAAAGCAGGTTTGGCAAAAGTGAAAAAACTTTTCCGATTAAAACAGGATTTTTTGCCGAAATGGCAAAAATAAGTGTATGTTTTATTTGCAGGAATGTAATTTATTTTTATCTTCATTAATTTTAACTTTAACAATATGTAACTTGAGGGGAGAGTTAATATAATATATATTTTTTTAATTTATTTTCTACGTTTTAGCTTTTAAAATGTTTCAGTCGTGCAGTTTCCGACCCATTTGACCCGTTTTAGCGAATGTTTATTGGCGTAATATTAAATCCATTGTTCTTTCAATTCACATAAGAGTTGCAAGAGCTACAGTGAATATTGATCACCTGTGGCGCTTTTACTGAAAAATGATTTAAATTGTTGTATTAAATTACAATTAAATTCTAAAAATTTTAAATGTTATATTATCATGGGAAACATACCTGTGAACGCAATTTTTTTTTATTTTATATAAATCTAACCTATCAGGAAGTGGGTAAAAATTGGTTACAAAATTCCATCTATACATACAAAAAACAGGTTGAGGGTAATAAACAAGTGTAAAATTAAATAAAAAAATAAAATGTTTAATATTAAAAAATATGGTTTAATCAATTAATAGTTTAATATTTATTAATTTACGATTATAAATTGAGAAATCAAGTAAGAAATACTAAAATATTAGTTTAAATATCATTTTTTTCTTTCCTATTGTCCAATTTTTAAAAAGAAACGGCAAAAAAAATATTTCTTAATATATTCACTTACTTGTGCTTTCTATCAAGCATAAAAAAGCAGTGTATTTTTCATAATCGAGTCAAATATGTTACTTTTTATTTTTTTCGTAATAATAAATATAGGAAATATTAATTATTTTAATTATTGTGAAAAGTATGTTAAAAATGATAAATTTTACAGAAAATATGAGAGATGTGTCAAAACACATGAAAAAAATTTCTTTCAGTGTATCTTCAGAGTAACGCTTTATCAAGTGCATTACGTGTCAAAAAAATATATTAAAATAAGTTAAGCAAAATATTTTCTTCATTAATTTAATAGACAAGGGGCATTGAGGGTACGGAATACTATTATTAGGTTATTATTTGCGGGTTGGAAGGTTACTTAGAATTTATAACATATTATTTCAAAGATGGGAAAAATATGTAATAGAATTTAAATTAATTTCCCACCAAGAATTGACAAATGAATGATTGATACCATGATTGACAAATGAAAGAATAATCTTTTATCACGTGATTAAGGGTGAAATTGACAAAATATTTCGATCTTTCTTAAGTAGCTTTTAACGTAAAATGCCATTCCTATTTAAAACTCTAAAAAGTGATTTACACCAAATGCCGTTTTTAAACCCGCATCATCTATACCATTGTATTTTTTTAGAATATATTTTAGAAATAATAATAATTTCTTAACGATATTGTAAGAAATAGCTTTTTTTTAAGAACAATTATTTCTTTGGACGGAGATAATTGCGCAAAGAGGGAGAGGGGAGAGCCCGAGGAAAAGGTGACCTCTGCTACTATTTCAAACAACTTTATGTGAACTATATTTGTTCAGTATTTCTACAGTTTAAATTCCATTTTTAAGTATAATAGGCGTGGAAAAAAATTATTGCAAGCTACAAATTTATAAGTTAATTTTGATTTAAAACAAGCTATTTTAAGATTAATATTGATATACAACTTTAAGGCTGTTCTCAAATCCAAAGAGACAACTTTATGGAATAGGTTTTAATTAATTTTTGTTAGCAAATTGGCAGGAATTGTTATTCACAAATTGTGTAATCTAAATGTGTTTTCAATATTTTGTTAAACGTAAGAGATCTTTCAGAAAATACCGTCAATGTTACCAAATTTCCGTAGGAATAGTGAGAAACCTGTTGTTACATGATCAAAATCGCTTATGACTAGATAAGTAATACATTTATCAAATAAACGGGAAAATTCATTTTGATTTCAAATCACTTTAATTGTCAGGTTTGCCAATTTTGTGCCTTTATGTTCCAAAATGAGTTAGTAACTGTTTCAGAAAGTTCTGCGCTTTTTGAACATATAGAATACCTATATCTAAATTGGTGTGGAAAATTGTATCCAGTTTGCATTTATTGCTATTAAAATAAAGATATAGTTACATGTGTGTGTGTATAGTTGGATTATGTAAATAATGTACGTGTAATATATGTGCGTATATAGTTGCATTAAACGTTTAGTTACCTTATTGTAAATACCTAGATATTCAAATTCGGATAATTTTCATTTGTGCATATAGCACAGAACGCAAATAACATATGAAATCTGAAATTGTGAAAAAAAAAAAACAAATTCTGAACAATTTAAAGACACATGTAACGGAATGTGCTTGCATGAGATTTTCCTGAAGCGAGAAGTTATATTTTTTCTCCACCAGATGGCGTCTTTTAATTCTTGAACTGACAGTAATAATTAATCATTAAACATTAATTTGATTAAAAAAAATATAATCTGTATAATAATTGAAAATGTTGAATTAAAAATTAGTTGTTATAAACACATAAATTTTTAAAAATTTCTTTAATATGCGAACTTCATTCACACAAGTACAAATTCGCACCGACCATAATTTCAAATTTTGCCCCTTTTTGATGACATACTTTCATTATTTTGCATTTTTCGTTAACAAAACTTTTTAAAAAATAAATCCCAATTTGGCTTCCTCATTAAATTTTGTGTAATAGGAATCATGCATCATATTTCATTATATTACTGTGTTGCCAACAAAGTTATATGCAGTTTAAGATAAGGAATCCTAAATCACACTAAGAGCGTGGTATATACCCGGTATTTTCAAAATATCATTGTGCATAATATTCATGATAGCTTCAGTCAAAACTAGTGTAAGTGAATGTTTCAACTGTTATCGACTGTGTCATTCTGTAAAACAAGAACTTTTGCTTCTGGCTGTGACATTTTTCAGCCAGAGCAGAAAACGAAATATTTTACAAGCTTTATGTTTGAAAGTGAATTTTTAAATATAGAACTAATAATTATGTGGGTCAATATTGATTTAAAACAGCAATGGAAAGATAAACTGTGTAATTTAGATAACACCAGTCTGCATTTTTAAACTTTTTGTCAGATGATTCATTATGAACAAGTTTCCCTGAATCGATTTTTGATGCTGATTCTGGAAATGACTTCCATTTTTATCTATCACGTCAGGATTTTACAAAAATTAAGAAGTTGTGTTTTGAATATTTTAATTAATGCAACAAAAATTTATCTCAATTTCATACGAAGTATTTCATTATACACGTTAAAAATACTGTAAAAAATGTTCTCATAAGTTCATGATATTGCTTTAATAAAACGAAAAGCAAACTGTGTTCAATTACACAAACTTACTTCTTTTGGTCTTTCTTGCACATCCTCCATCATTTATGTCCCTCTTCAACATCCAACATTGGTCTGCAATCATATTTACATTCCATCTTCCCCGATACCTATTCTCCATCTCTTTGATGTCCTGGCGAAAGCCCTCACCGTTCTCTTCACTGTAATGTCCAAGATTTTCTGGAAAGTAGTCGATATGGGAATGCAGAAAGGGTATTTTTACACTCATATTACAGCTCAATTTCTTGAAATTTTCCTGCATTGTTTCAACAATATTCCTGAAATTTGGATCTTTTTTATTACCTAGAAAGTTTTCGGTAAAACATATGAAGACCGTCCATGCGTCTTTTTCTATATCACTCGTCGTTTTTTCAAAATCTTTGCCCTTCATCAGTTTTTTCATTTGAGGACCAACAAAAATTCTACTTTTAATTTATCGTGTGTGATGAAGGGAAATTTCATAGTAAGGTACTTGAAGCAATACCCATTTTGTGGTAGAGCAAATAGCTTTATTAATTACCTAATTTGATGTATAATGGTGGAAGCAAGATTTTTTGGGGGATTTACGAGTTGGTTAATACACGATGTTTTTAGTCCCTTGAACAAAACTGTATTCTAAAAGACGTTAGATAAGTTGGTAAGTATCCAGAAGTACATTTACTACTTTGACTACTCTTTCATATTATGCACCTACCATCCCCTTCAAGCTACTTTCTCCCCATGGGGACACATTTATATATTTTAAAAATGTAAATGTTCGTTTGTACGAAATCTTAAACCTCCGAAAGTTCACCGATTTCTTTGAAATTCACCGATTGCGTTGCATTTGAATGCTCGCATGTTTCTATATTACTATTATGAACCTTGCACCCCCTCCCCCAATTTCATCCCCCGGGGCACTTTTTTAATATTTTTCGACTCCCATTATGTGGTATATCATTAGAATGCGTTTGACCACTCTTTCATATTATGCATCTCCCCTCACTATGCCCTCCAAAGGGCCACATTACTGAAATATTTCGTCAGTATCTTTTATATTTGTTTTTCTTTGTTTTTTTAGTTCGTCTTTTTTTCTTTTTAGCTCACAGGCTATTTAAAGTATGAGAGCTAATGTGTCCGCAGGTTCTGTATGTACGTATGTATGTAACGCGATAATTCTTGATAGAAATATCCGATTTGCTTCAAATTTTGTAAATAGTTTCTTTCTGATAACGCGCTTCCCTGATTAGTTTTGGGAATTCATTGGTTAAGCATAAAAGGGGCAACGGGGGCTAATCTCCCCTTAATTTTGATAAATGGGTTTTTCATGCAGAATTATCTGATTTGCTTCAAATTTAGTAAATAGGTTTATTCTGATAAAGTGCTTCCTTGATTAGTTTTGGTGTTTTATTGGTTGTGCAAAGGGGAACGGGGAGCTACATCCCCCTTAATTTAGATAACTTGGTTTTTCATGCAAAATTATTCGATTTGTTTCAAATTTTGTGAATAGGTTCTATCTGATAAGGCGCTTCCCTGATTTGTTTTAGGACTTCATTGATTAAATATAAAGGGGCGAACGGGGGCTAATCTCCCTTAATTTAGACAGATGGGTTTTTCATGCAGAATTTTCCGATTTGCTTCAAATTTGGTACACCAGTTTATTCTGATAAGGCGTTTCCCTGATTAGATTTGGAGGTTCATTAGTTAAGTATAAAGGGGAGGAAACGGAGGGGGTAATCCCCCTTAATTTATTTTTCAATGGGCATTATTCTTTGAAATAAGAGTATAATATACAATTAGTGTGAATAGCCTGTGAGCTCAATGGAATAATTTTAACTCGGCACATATCTTTTTAATTCACTCGATGTGCCATGCATGCCATCGCACGTGCTGCAATTGACGATCGGCCTGCCAATTCAGATGTTGCGAAATATTCACAAGCCAAATCTTTGCAACGGCACGCGGCGTGTAGTAAAAAAATAATGAGCAACTTTGTAGAAGCAACAATCTTGTTAGGACCTTTAAAAGGTGGAGATGTCTTCATTCCTCGCATTCCTTTGATTCCAATGGATGCGCGATTTCAATTTAAGAGATTGCAATTACCTATTTGATTGGCGTTTGTAATCTCCATCAACAAAGCTTAGAGCCAAGCTTTAAAATTCTGCGGTTTAGATATAGACATGAATTGCTTCTCACACGGGCAATTATATATTTCGTGTTCTAGAATCGGCAAATCAGACAATCTCTATATCTGCACAGACAATGTGACAACAAAAAATATTGTATACCCACAAGTATTGTGAAATTAAACATGTTAGAAACGCGCACTTTCTCTTTTCTTTCTTTTCCATTTAGCTAGACTGGGCCACAGCAACGCGTGGCTGGGTACAGCTAGTAAGATAATTAAAAAAAGCCACTGGGCGCTGCGCTGTGTCCTAGATTTAAAACTAGTTCAATTAAATATAAAATCTTGGTATTTTGTTTTTGTATGTTTACTGTATACAATATTTTAAAATAAACTAAAAATCTAAGAAATTGAGTCAAATTTCTAAACTTTTATGCATTCGAACATCTTTATTGTTATTATCAGTATATAAATGTGTTTGCAATTTAAAAGTACAGAAATTCAGTTTCTCTTTATTACGTTTTAGTTCATTTTACACCTGTGACATACTTAAATCTATACTAAAATTTTATTAGCTGTAGAATGTAGATATTTTTAAATCCTGTGTGACAGTTGCATAGTGAATTTTAATTACGATTCTAATAAAAATTATGTCTTAAATTTAAGAGGCGATACTGTAGTGAAATTTTCGAAATTCATTATAACCATAGTTGATTTCCAGAAACGAGCCTATAAAAGCCATGAGATGATGCGCCCAAAGCTAATGTTAAACCAACCAACTTTACAAATTTTCCATTTGGATTTCAGTTTTTTAAGTATTTTTTCCTTTTTTTTTTTGCATAGTACATATGGAATCGATATCAAACTGGGTACATAGTCGTAATTATCTTTTTTTTAAAAATCTCTGGGGACTATTGTGAATTTGCAGAGAAGGCAGCCTGTATGCCCGTTGGAGGTCCCTACACGCTTTTTGACACTTGACGGGAGCGGAAAATAATAAAAAGATGTCACTGGACAAAGTCAAAAGCTAAATTCATTAAAGACATCGAAAGGTAGGAAGGGTAGGGCTTGGGGCTACCTGAATACGTTAAGTGGTCTGTAGCCTCAAAAAAGGGAAAGAAGAAAAAATTACGAAGATATTCATTTACCTTAGTTATCCTAAGCAAAAAAAAAGCGAGGGGGCGAATGAAAAAATTATTTAAATAATGTTGTTATTGTTTAACCATTAGCTTGTCACACAAATATATTTGTAAGATGATGTTAACCAATGGCAGCATTCTTTTCAAATTTCTGGTTTCAAATGTAATATTTTCACTCTTTCAATTTTGGTTGCTGTTTTACTTCACTTTTCAAATTATATTTTAGAAATAGAAAGTGAACTCAACAAAAACATCAGCAACAAAAATCAAAAACTTATTCAATTTGATTGACACCTCAGCTGCTATCCTGTACAAACGAGAAATTTAAAAAAAATTGCTCCCATTGACATTTAGCTAATAAATGTCATCACACTGACCATTGAGAGTGAAACAGTCAGCCTAAAAAAATACACAAAAAACACTTATGGAAAAACAATGTGCAATGTCCTTAATACAGGTTTCTTTACATGTAAAACTTCAGGTATTTTGGACAAACGTTCAATAATACATGCTTTTTGTGTTAAGGAAAATGCAGCTTTTATACCTAAAGGAAAGCTACAAGTATTTCGGGCAAAAACAGAAAAGGAAAATCCAGGTGTTTATGTCTAAAGGAAAACTACAGATATATCCGACAAAAGTGATTTTTTGTCTGAAATACCTTCAGTTATCCTGATTATTTTTTTACTCACATTTTTTACCCGAGTATATATCGCTCACCTGTAAGAAAAGTGAGACATCTCGACAAAAGTAAATTTCACCGGAGGGTCAAAGGAAAATTTGCATAATTTTACTTATAAGGTGAAATTGCAGCACTTAGCTCTACATGCAGGAATAAAAACCTGCATAAAATCATAAAACTCTTAAGAATGAAGACATAGGATGAGGTTTGGAGGGTTGAGTAATTTTACCTCCCCGCACAATCCGCCTCTCTTCTGCAGTCACAAATGGATATATAGCGTAATAAAGGGATTTTCCGTATACATACACTTATGAAATTGTTTAGTAAGACCCACCTGTGACAGACCTATTAGTGGAATAGAATGCAAAATGAATTTTTGCGAGAAGTGTCACTTTTCTTGCAGGCGAGCGATATGTACAGTAGAGCCTCTGAAATCCGACATTGTGCCATACTCAGCAATTTTGGATTTTAGAGATTCTAGTGTAATAAATTGAATATGAGGTAATAATGAAATTTTTCAGTTGCTTCATAAATAAAAACTCAAATACTAATTTTGTATTAAAAAAATTTAAGCTAAAAACTTTTGCAAATAAATATATTGAACTGATCAACAATTTTTGCTATATTTTTCTAGCATTAACAAGAATATACATGTGTATGAAGAATAGTTTGTCATATTTTTACGTAAAAAAAGAAAACAGAAAGAAAGAAAAATATTCATAAAAGAACTATAAAAGAAATTACCTTGATATCATTTGTGAATAATTAAGTAATGTATGAAAACATAAAATAAAATTCAAGTAATTAAAAAATGAATGTGATAAATCGTTAGAATCACGTTTTAAGTCTAAGGTTTTAGAATGAGACTGATAAAAATAAAATTAATGAAAACTTAGTGGTAGTGCAGTTAAAAAGGGATTAGAAAATACCAAATATTATTAGACAATAGTAAGTAAAAATAAATGCTCTACCAAATATTTTTAGTTAAGCTTATGACAAAAAGAAAGCATAATTAGTTATAAATTACAAACTTAACATTCTTTCACTTCACTGAGTAGGTTTAGAGAACCTACAACTTAGTAAATTGTAGGTTCTCTAAGTAGGTTAGACTAAGTAGCTAAGTAGCACGGATCTGAAGATTTACTAGTTATATATAATTCTGAATTAAAACTCCAACTTTTGACTCTACAGGAAGTGAACTCAAGAGCAACTCGCCATGCATAAGAAATGATAAGGATTGATTTAAGGGAAAATGTCAGAAAGATTCAAGTTGCTGAATGAATTAGAGATTTAAAAAAAATCTTCAATACACCCACAATTTGCTTCATTTGTAACATAGACTGAAATTATTCTTTATCTGTCTGAATTTTAATATTATTTTTAATTACATAAAAAATAATCTAAAATATTCAAATTCTTGTGATGGAGCAGGCGCCCAGGACAATAAAAAAGGGAAAAAGAAAGAAAAAAAAATAGAACCTTCGCCTCTAGAATAACAATTTAAAAAGCTGTTGTGCTCTTGTAAATGACAGTCTTTGCGATTTTTCCTCAATGACTTCTGCTTAGAGGAAATCTGAATCATGTATAACTTTCAATGTTACATTTAAGTGTGCATTAAGCACATGATATATTTTCATTTCAGAACCCATCAAATGTTGTTCTCTAAAATGTTGCTGTAAAATGTACCCATACATAGATGTCACCTTTTATGCCTCCAGTTACTTAGAAAATAAAATTTTCGCTTATTTTCATTTCAGGCATATTTTACCACTGCATTTTAGCGGTAAAGAGAAAGTGTAAACGTTTGTAGCACATAAATCAGACTCACTCTAATTATTTTCCAATATTTGGTATTTCGTGTTCTGCTGTTTTCCTGTATTTCAAAATTACATATTAGAAGCTTTATTGCTAAGAACAAATTCAAACCTTTATTTCTCATTATATAATGCATGTCTCAAAATTTAGTTTTCACTATAAGAATTCTAACATCAACGTACAGCAACAACATTTGGAACCATTATCTCTCTCAATTTTAAGTATTTTGAAAAAGGTAATGAATTTGAATAAAAGTTATTGTCTTGTCAAAAGTATTTTAAACTTATCAAAATATTTCTTAATGTATTATGCTGGCATTGTATTTCAGGTTTTATATAATGAAAACCAAATTTTGAAAAATTTATTAGGTAATAAGCAATTCAGTGTTAAATTATTACACAGCATGATATACATGATTTTACAATTGTTGAGGGTAGCAGAACCCTTTACGATGTTTTCATAAATAAAAATGAGAAAACTGAAAATTTATTTTCAAAACGTTAGTTTAAACTTACTATAATCTTGTAAATTTTACAATTCGTATCACGCTAATGCACATTTTTGAAACTTGCAATTAATCGTAATTATACTTCGAAAACTAAAAAACTATCTTTAATTGCAATACGTTAAACATCTTTCTTTCATTTATCAGAATGTTCAGATATTTCAGAAAGGAAGAGAAAATAGAAATATCTACAGTGTATCCCATTAGAAAATATTAGTTTTGCATCAGCTCATGTAATTTAATTTCACTTGACTTGTTCCAGTTGATGCTAATTTTTTCATTGTGGGTTGGGTTTATTTTAATTGTTTAGAATTACCGTTTGATTATTCTTATTTGGGTTGATCCATTTTTTCAAATAATCTGAGATAAGAAAAAACTATATATTTGTTCGGTTTTCAGCATAATAGATATTTATATTTTAGATAAAATTGTAAACTATATTTATATAATTGTATGGAAATATGGTATAATTTTATTCACTTTCAGGATCACTTGAAATAGAGTATTTGGAATCAGTTATGTTTAACCAAACACATGTAAGACAAGGAGTCAATTCTTTAAAAAAAAAGTACAAGAATCTGCTATTCAACTTTGTTTGGAAGCTGAGGAAGGACATTTCGAGCTACTAGTATCATTTCTTCATTTTTTAAATATACATGGTATAAGTAATTGTTTTATATCCCCATGCACTTTTATTAAAACCAAAATTTTTTGAGATTATCTTTTATTGGAATATAAAATTCTGCACGGGGTGAGTATAAACAACTAGAACCCAAAATTTCTGCTTTATATCAACCCAAAATCAAAGAAAATTTATCCATAATTTTATACAATTGTGAACTGATTCTAGTATCATATTGTTAATAAAATTTTTATCTTTTGTGAAGAAAAGCTAATATATTTAAACTCATTGATATTGAAATATGTAGTTTTTCATTGAAGAATATTTTAGACTTTCTTTTATATATCACCAGGTTAGCCTGAACCTGAAACAATTAGAATAAGCCCAACCCAAATCTGAATGGCAATAAAAAAAATAACTAGTTCTTATCCAACTTGAAACAAAAATTATATTTCAAATCAAATCGACCGAAACATGACAAGAAAAAAAACTGTCAACTGCAAACACTTTAATCTGAACCCTAAACAGAATAAAAATAATCTATATTCTAATACAATTATGAAAAAATAGTCTGCTATCTCTAAAATCATCTTTATATTTTATTGAATGAATACATATATATATATTCTAATTAATATTCAGATATTTGTATCAACCCAACCTGCACTAGAAAAAATTGCATGAAGCCAACTCGAAAAAAGGAAACGTTTTCTCAAAATAAATAACTGAACTATAGTTTTCAAATAAAAATTACTACAAAATTACAAAGATACAAAATTTTATTCAATCTCAGTTTAGAAAATTTAATTGACGTTAAATTATAAGAGATAAGAATACAAATGCAGTATCATTTGTTAGCAAAAACAGGTCTGAATTTTATTATGAAAGCATAGATTGAAATTGACTGCACTTGGAGGACAAGTTTTTTGATTAAATATTTACCCATCTGATTTTGTTTCACAAAAGAATTTCTCAAATATTTCACAAGTAGAATAAAAATTTGATAATGAAGAATTATTTTATACTCATTTTCTTAATAAGTTGAAATTAACAATATAATTACAAGAATAAAATGTTAAACTATGTTTATTTTCCTTAAGTTCATGAAAATTAGCATTACTTAATTTGGTAGCACTTATTCATATATCAATTTCTAATAAGTTATCACCAATAATTAATAATAAGTATAAAAAATTACCACCAATTTTTACTCTAATATTCAGATAGATGCTGGTAATAGTTTCATTTAAAAATATCTTTTTGAAAGGTAAATGATTTTTTTTCAGTAAGCAAAAGCATTTCTTGTTTTCAGAATGTTAGCAAAGGATGTTTGAAAATTAGGACAATGGTTAAAATTTTACGACATTTTAGAACATATTTAAAAAATATGAGGAATTTTACGATAATTAGGGCGAACAGACTGCTTTAAACATGTGTTATTGTAGGCTATGAAATAGCTTAAATAAACAACTTTCATCTTTATCTAGACTTCTATTATCATACTAAGAAATGGAGTCGTCAGACAAGCAAAAGAGCTGCTCCCATTTCTGTTTCTTTCTTGCAAGATTGTCTTCTACATTATCCCACTTATTACACTTCTCAAATTCCTCTTTAAATTTTAACATTGAATTTTTTGATGGCAAGCATTCTTGAATAAAGAATTTAAGTAAATCCCATTCACTATCACGAACATAACATTGGCAAAACAGATTCATTCTATAACTGTAAACAAGTTTCTCTCTGGCCGTAAAGGTGGTATCTTTAAGGATTAATCTGATATTTTCTTTATCTTTAATATCAAACAAATACGTTACTAACCAACTTTTATCAATTTCATTTGTAATCAATCTTTTTAGAGCAATAGGGCTTTCTTGCCAAATTTCTCTGAAAAGCTTTTGATAATCCCAATCCTTATAGCCCTCTCTAACTTTAAAGGTAATGTCTCTCAATGTATAGTAATAATTCTCTTTTGACAGAAAATCCCACATGCAACTTGCTACTCTAATAGAAAAGCTCTGAAAAGGCCATTGTAGAAAACACCGCAATACTCCATAAGGGTTATTTTTAAAAAATTCCATTTGTTGCTCTTCATTCATTTCTGATATCAGAAGATATAAAACATCAGCATATCTTATATTTTTTGCAGTCTCTACCAAGGACGCTTCTTTTTCACATGGGCTTAGTTTTCGTAGGAAGTACTCAGCTGCTACTTTATTACCATCTTTTGCACATTTTCGAAATTCATCTTTGTAATCAATATGTGAATTGCTCAACTCTTTTCTCTTCATATTACGAGACCAAAAACTAATTATTGGAAATTTGTCCCAATCAGATTCTTTGATATCCTCAGGCATACTATTCCATAATTGGATAATATTATCCTCCAAGCAATAAATACATGCCAGTTTGTAGCGTGTGGGCATATCCAAATTCTCATCTCTAACTAACACTTCTGCTGTTCTCTTCCTATCTACTGTACCTTGTGGAGTCCAACAGAGTTTAGCTGGTAGATTTACAGGAAGATATTTGTAATTGTACTCCATCCACATTGAAATTTCTATGCCAATGGGCTTAACGAAATTTAATATTTTCTCTTTTAAGAGTTGTGGTAGTAAAAGCTGCGACACTTTCTTTATTACTTTTTCTTCAATTTCCTTCCATTTCACATCTGTAGGACTAAAATTACAGGGAAAACCAAGTTTCACCATTAAGTTCCTAACATCATTCTGCTCCCACAATAAAATAACAATCTTAATAAGAGCTATGTGTTCAAGTGAGGACTTCAGAAAAAACTTCATAATTAATCTAAAAGAATTTCTTGATATTCCCTAAAAACTAAATTGATTTAAGCAGGAGAACAGCAATAAAATTATGAGTTAGAATGTTACAAGGAGTCCTTTCTTTAGTATTCTTTGCTGTACATGTATATTACTTTGTCATTTTATCTTTAGTAATCTCCTAATGAATTGACAGTAATTTAGTGTTTATATATTACTGCAATCTTATACTGTCTTTAAGGTTAAATGAACTTGGTTGAGCCATAAATAAGCAGATAACATTTAGACTAATGATAAAATAAATTGGTGAGTACTGATAAACACAGAAATTTCAAGAAAAGTTCAACTTTAAATAATGTTAAATTAACTTTGAATCTAAAGGTTGAATTAGCTGTTTTAAAAAGCAATAACACAAGTATGATATTTCCTTGAGTATCACTGACATCAATTACTGCAATTGTACTTCTTGAGGTATTAGCTGGAGTACAGGAATTTGATGACTTGTTAAAAGCTTGACGAAAATATTGCTGTGAAGGATAATTAGTAGTACACCAGGGGAATGTGACCTAGAAGAATAAATAAAATATAATTTAAACAAATTGTGAAAAACTGAAATACAGTACAGAATCATTAACCCAGATTGGCTGGGGTCAGATTAGAGGTCTGCACGGGCTGGAATTTTCAGTCCCGGCCTGTTTATTTTTCACAGTTCGCGGCCCGACCCGGCTTGTACAAAAATCAATGAAAACGGGTCCGCCCCATGCAAAAATAAATTAAATCAGGCCTGATCCGGCTCGACTCAATGTCTACAAAAATTCCAATTTTTCGTAACAAACAATTAAGATTTGTTTATGCAATACTGCATACATATTTAAGGAATTATTTAAAAGGATATTTTAAAATTGCTATGTGTTCGCAAGACAGAAAATACACAATAATAACGTTAATGATTACTTAGACTGTTAGACTTCCAAGCATTCAAATAAGGATTCATTAAAAAATTAATGTAGTTTAGAATAAAATAAAAAAGAGTGTTAAAACATCATAACTTTTGAAGTTGTATATTAAAAACTAGATTTGTGAAAATATTTCTCTGTAATTTATTAAGGCTGTTCTTAAATCCAAAAGATCTACTTTCTGACACATTTCTGAAATCATTTCTTTTCTGAAACGCATAAGATTGGCAGATATTCTTATTCAGAAACTATGTAATCGAATGGCGTTATCCAGTTTTTGATAAAAGGAATAGACCTTTAAAAAAATAAGTCAAAGTTAGCGTTTTGTATCGAATTTCTGGGAGCTATAGCACGGGAAAGGAGAAGAACATGTGATCACATGACAAGAAACTCTTATAGCATATTAAGTAATTTATTTATTGAAAAATGGATAAAGGCATTTCATTCCAAATCACTTCAATATTCAGGCCCATCAATTTTATGCCTTTACTGTTAAAAATGAATCAAAAAATGTGTCAAAAACTTTTGCGTTGTTGAGCACAGAATTTGAAAACTACCTTATACAGCCAAAGATTCCGCTAACAGAAGTTCAATATCGCAATTAATATTTCTACAAAACATATTGCCTGCCTGACACATCCTGAGAACAAGTTCAGTTCTGGCATGGGTCGACTATGAAGAAAAAAAGCGTAAGCTTGATCTCGGCCCAGCACGAGTCTGCTGAAAAAATTAAACCCAGGTTCAGGCACGATGTAACTATCTGATGCCGATCTCTTCACCGGAAAATGTTACATTTCTGTTTTCATGTTGTCAAACTCGCATCGGCTCGTGACGCACATCTATATTTATTCTTGCAAAAGTCATATCCATTGAAAATAGTTCATATTTCATCGGCTTCGTCTAAACATTTATATCGGCCCACTTAATTTTTTTATCAGCTGGCAGTCCCGTTTAATTTTTTTGTCGGCCTGGCTCAACTCATTTAAAAAATTGCCCTAATTCTGCCAGCACAGCCTGGTCTGTTTAAAAGTTCACTTTCATTTTGCTGGCTGGGTATGGGTTTCGGGTCAACCCTCGGCCCATGCAGACCTTTAAGTCAGATGTTTTCCAGATAAGGAATATCTGGATAACTGGTATTCTGGTTAATTGGCTTCTGGAAAAAAATTCTCTATTGAATAAATAATATAGTTATTTATCTGTGAGTAAATGGTATAAACCGTATATAGCTGCCAAGCTTCTGGGCTTTTAAAATCGAATAAACGTATTCTGAACCATAAAATTTATTTAATAAAATGTGTCATTTCCATATAGCATTTACTTGATTATAAGTAAAGTTACTCATTGGAAATATGTATATTTCACTTGATAAAAAAGCGGGAAGGAGAGAAGGTTAGTATACCAAGTGTCAATATCAGTAAAGCAATTTACATGCAGGAAACATATGTGCAACAGGGCACCTGGCCTTCTAATTAAAACATCCGTTGACAGCATACACAGCGATTGGTTATGCAGGCATCCCCGACTTACGTAAGTAATGCGTTCCGTAAAGTTTTACGCAAGTCTTAAGTAAAATTCTGTAAGAAACTGCAATATTTATTATATCAACCATATCTATATTATAAAGGACAAACATATCTGTGCGTAACGCATACGTCATTTTGCGAATGGCAACACTTTGAAATTTGAAATAAAATTTTTGTTTTACAATTTTCTCTACTGCAAATTTTTAAACTTCTAAACATCGCACATTTTAAATTTTTACACCGTCGTATAAGGAAAAAAATGCTCTTTTAAATGCAATTTGTTTGAAAGCTGTATCTCAATTTATTTTTGAGATATTAATTTTTTTGTAGTTTTTAGTACCATTTTTCTTATCGTGGCAACAAAAGTACCCCATTTCTATTGAAAGTCATTGAAAGAAAACAGAAAATAGTCGAAAATAGGAGATACTGTATCTTTTTGCTGCCATTTTCTCATAAAACCTGAAAAAAAAGTTGAATTTAAATTGTGGGTTATGTCAAGAATATTGTCTGTTATTCTGTGATAATGACGTCATATACGTACTTTTCGATAGACGAAGTTTAAAACTGGATTGTAAAAGTAGATTGCTTTAACGGATACAAATGACGTCATTTTATAAAAAAGTGTGTATTTTAATTCTTAAACCTGAATTATGTTTTGTAGAAGTGCGTCATTTTCACAGGCCAGCTGCTTTAAAATTCTTCACAGGTGAAAAAGCTTCACTTTTAAAAATAATGTAACTGAAATCACACACAGATACAACGCAATGTTTTACAAAAATTTAGAGTGTGTTTATAAAAGAGAGGTGTCATGCAAATAATAGCGATTTATATTACAGAAATTGATGATTCTCGCCTTGATGGATTTGCTTCGCCGAGTTAGACAAGCAAACAAATAATTCGTGGTTCAAAATAATATCATGTTCATGAAGTTTTTGTCCAAAATTATCTCGAATAATAAAATTTTAATGCTATTTTTTAGGACATTCTACTATAATTTTATCAAAATAACATAATTTTAAAACACAAGTGTGTTTTTCAGTCATCTGCCCTAATCTTTCTGCTGAACCAATTTTACTAATATTTTTTTTAAACTGAAAGCTCTTCATTCGTAGATGTGATCGCACTATCTGTTTTTTTTTCTTTTTTTTTTAATATCCCCACTTTTATATTTTAATTTTAAAAGCATTTTATGAAATTATTTTAAAAAAATGGTGAAAATTAGATAGCTTTCATTATTGCAGACAAGAGAGATAGAGGTATTTTTATCTAATTCATGCTATTTTCTGATAAAAATTCAAAATTGTTGATAAAAATTGTTGTATAGGGTTTAGTGTCGCAAAATCCCATTAGTAGCAGACTATTATATTAGGGGCATAATAACGGAAAATGACACACTGCTTTTGAAAACACGCATTTTTCATGAAAAATGCTTTTTTAATGTAAGTGGGCAATCTAAAAAAATTATTGCATATAAAAAAAATATTAGTTTCCAATTTTAAAAAAATGTTTTCACCTATGTTTTTTAACCCGAGAGGCCCGGGTACGATCCACTAGTATCTATAAAATCCTAATGAAACGAATTTATGAAATGGCTGAATTGAAACTAATTTCTGAAATGGCTGAATTGAAATTAATTTATGAAACGACTGATTAAACAACTGATTATGTTTCAAGGGATTTCTCCTAAAATACGGAATTCTATGTGTTAAAAATAACACCAATAATCCGTATTGATCCGTAGATTTCAAAACTGGTATTAGAATTTTAAAATTCGACTTAGTTTCCGAGATATTAATTTTTTTTTATAATTTTAAATACTTTTCTCTAATAATAGAAACTCAAATTTTATTCATAGCAGATATATATTTTTTCATATTTTAGAAAATGTTATTACTTTAAACTAATTTAGCAACCAGTTTGGCCTCCCTTAAATGTATGCTAACAAATGTATCATGTTACTTTTATTCATAATTCAATTTACTTGAACAATCTTTCGCCAAATCCAAAGATTCTGATAGAGAAATCAAGAACTCGGTGTTTTTATGTTAGCGAGACGCAAGTGATAAATCGCCAGACATTTTTTCCGTCGCCTTTTTTTTTATATTTCATTAATTTCATTTAAAATATAATCCTTTCATTCATTTTATTTAAAATATAATCCTTTCATTCATTTTATTTAAAATACAAAACTTTCATTTAAAACTGAAATATTTAAAATTGATGGCTTACACTTCTTTCTTTTTTTTAAACAAAACGAAAAGAAAAATATTAGGAACAGATGTAATATACGCACCGGGGTACCTAATTGGGGCCAAAAGGACATTATTTTGATTGACATGATAACCCCGCTATTGTTGTTTATTTACTTTTATTCCTTTTTTAAAAATTATATTAATTATTTTGTTTTATAGTTATTAATTTTTTTTGTTATTTCCTTTTGAAAATAATTAAAAAATACGGTACTACTTAGTTATTCCGTCGACCAATTTCGCCAAATTATATAAATCGCCAAACCACTTGCCAAATTATACAAATTGACATAATTTTTATTTTAAATAACGAAAGAACAAATAAATTAGTATCACATTAATAAATATACAAATAAAACGTCAAAATAAAAATCACTTGATGACGTAAACACTTGTAACTTGCTTAAAGTCAAGTGAATGTGACATTTACGATCAACCATTATTGGCATTTAATGTTACAGTTTGGTGATCATAGAAACTCGACAGAGTTTCTCGCCAAGCAAAAGAAACAACAGTGCAATGAGCCGTAAATGAAAGGAATTTCCGCCAATTGATGCCAAACGATTTTGTAAAAATTTTTTAGTACTCTGTCTAGTTTATATTTTCCGGACTGACCAAAACGGGATTTTGACACATCTATAGCTCAAGAACTATTTATGATAGAAACAAAATTCTTGTTCCTATGGAATGGGGCGTGCCACGTGACTCAGAAAACGAAAGTAAAGTGGAATCCGGAATCCGGCGAATAGGTTTTTAGTAAATGCGATTTTAAAAGTGCTGTTTTTTGCACTTTTTAAATTCTTGTTCCGACCAAATCTGTTGACAGGGCTACAGCAATGTGTAATTATCGGATTTTTACGCGCTTTACGGCATTTGAACTGTTTTTATGAGTCGTTCAAACCTTTGAAAGTTTCATGTAAAATATTAATTAGTTTTTGATTTATACCAGTTTAAAGTAATTTACTCCTTTATTTCAGCGTGGCGTACGTAATAATATCTCTACTTATATTTCCATGGGAGCTCAGCGTGGCGTACGTAATATGTAAGGTCATTGTACCTAAATGAGACGCGATTTCCCATAGTTTTGTCGCATTTAGGGTATACAGTGAAACCTCCATTAAGCCACCACCTCCCTGAACGACCATTTATTCATGGAACGAAATTTATTCCCATAGGCTCAATACTAATTTTACTTCCATTCAGAGACCATCCCAGTAGAACTCCCTCCATTGCGACCCATTTCTTTGAAGAAAATAAAACAAATTCCGTTTCTTCCTGGTCGCTTGAAGAAGGTTTTATTAGAAAAATAATTCCGGAGAGCGCATTATTCATCAAACTTCTAAACTAAGTTTAGATTTTTTTTATCCCAATAACTTTTAAGTGTTTAAACACCTTTATGCCTTTTTAAGCAATGAATTTAAATCTGATGACAAATTAAGAATGACGGTCACTAAACTCCCCTACCCTATTCTGCCAGGAAACGAGGAAATTATCAAAGAAATAGATAAACTAACGAAATCGTCATTATTTGTTCCCGTCACAAAAAAAAAAAAAAAATTGTAATTTAATAGATTACAACGACCATTTGGAATTTTTTTTTTTTTTGACTTAATATTTACTTAGTTTTAATTTTGGGCATTTCGACAAGAGAAGCCGAGAAAGATAAGAGGTTAAAAATCGAAAGCAGTTCCACCGAATCATCCACAGATCGCGACAAATCACCTTCGTAACAAAATTTAACCGACAAATCTAAATTTCGTCCACCAAATTCCGTCGCATCCTCTTCAACAACAGATCGCAAAGATCAAACTTCAGACGACCAAAACCTTCATCGATAAACTCTCCAAGTCCCGTTTCGAGAAGAAAAACAGTTTACAAATCGAAGCAGTTCCACCAAATCATCCACAGATTGCGACAAATTACCTACGTTTAGCTCAATTTTTCACTGTTAGAATCGACCGATTTTAAAACGCCGTGGCTAGTGGATTGGAGCCCCTCAAGACATGGCCTTTTACTATCAATCGATTAAATATTAGATTGTTTCCTTTTTCGCGTTCGTCTTTTATTCTGTAATCGATTTTCATGGGCTACATAATCAGTTGAAGACCTCGATTTTCATGGACTAGATAATCAGTTGAAGATCTCGATTTTCATGGTCTACATAATCAGTTGAAGACTTCAATTTTTACTTTGCACGACGATTTTCATTTGGGCGTCGCTCTTTGGGTTTGGATTTTTCCATATCTGATAATTTGCGCGTACCCATTTTGTAACTTTTTCAAATTTTAACGATTTTATGCCTTTCGATTATCTATTCAAACAACTTTTAACGATTTTATGCCTTTCGATTACCTATTCAAATAAAAATTCTTTTAAAAGTAAAGAACATCGTTGAATTTCATTAAAAAAAATAAATAAATAAAATGCGAGCATCATTTGGTCCCATCCTCGACCGAAAACAACAACCATTTCCAAATGGTTGAAAAAAAAAATATTTACTGAACTTTGAAAGGACTTGGTAATAAAAGTTATAAAAGATAAAACGGTAAAATCAAATCAAATGTATTCATTTTTTAAACTCTGCAGTAGTTAATTTATCTAATTAACATTTGTTCTTATGCTTAAATTTTCATATTTTTCCCTAATGTGAAAAATAAATGTTAGTAACATTAGTTGTTACCTTTTTTCAACAGTTAAAATCTAGATTTAAAAATGACCTCCATTAAGAGAACGTGGTCTCTTTAGGGTATGGTTTTACTGTATTTGGCATTTTATTATATAAACATACATTTTATTAAGCAGCAAATTACTGAATACTGTAGCTATAGTTCAAAACTAACTTGTTTCGTATAAATTTAATAATTATCTGTAGTCATCACAATATACGATTGGCGGTCACATTTAGGTAATTTTTGTCGCATTTACGGCAGTTAAAACCTGAATGAGATGTCCATAGTCCTAAATGTAATAAGGCATTTTACACATGAGAATTCATCTGAAAAAGTTCATTTAACCCTTAACTGCTGTTGCAGAAAATTGCCACATAACAATTCAGAAAGGTTTGCGAAACTATTCGATTGCAAAATGAATAAAAGTCGCAATTAATCATAAAATACTGTTTTTGCACTAAACTGTTTGTAGAGTAATATTTCTAATAAAATCTTGCTTTTTCAAACATTTCAAATAATTGTACTTGGACTCCAAATAAAGCAAAATTTTACTGGATTGGTAGTTAAACTGGAAATTACAAGTTAAACTGTGAAAATTAAAAAAAGCAGCACTAACAGCAGTTGAGGGTTAATTGCAATTATTTTTTGGAATTACTTAATCATTAACTGCTGTGACAGGAATTGTCGCATAACTACTGCGTGTGTTCTCCGAGACCGTTTCATTAAAAGATGAATGAAAAGTTCTGTTAACTCACAAGTACTGTTTCTGTACTAAACTAGTACAGGATTATTGTAATTAAACTAAAAATATTCAGAATGTCTAGCAATAGTTCTAGAGCTCAGAATGAAAGAAAATTTCACCAGTATACATACCTTAACTGGAAATTACAAGATTAATTGTAAAAATTGAAAAATGTAGCGGTCTGCGAGATCGCTAACAGCAGTTAATGGTTAATAAAGTGTTGAAATACATAAAATTGAAAGATAAATAGCTTATTATTGAACTACTAAATAAATTTTATTTAATAGTAATTTAGGCCCAATCCAGGTTTCTACTTTATGAAACATGTTTCTATTATCCACTTTATTAAAGATACTTCTAGATTTTAGCACACACCCTTTTAAAATTCCAATACTATGGGTATTTTTGCACACAAAAGTTAGATCACAATTAAATGAAATTTTATTTTGCACGAAATCGGAATGATTTTTGACGAAGGTACTGCACACAATAATCATCGCGGAATGTCCTGCTGATATCTGAGGAGAAACTAGATTATAGAAACGTGCCAGTGGACCTCGATTATGGAAAGATTCTGGGTAAATACCAACTACGGAGGAACCACAGAACGTGCTTAGAAAGATAATGTAAACACTTTAGTGAATCACAGATTACTTATAGTCATGAAAACAATTCGACAGAATTTTAGGAATACTGTCTAGTGTGTATCATATTGAAATAAGCGAGTAAATGTTCTCTTCTGTAGTGCTTTTATATTAAAACGCACATATACTCAAATATTTTTTTCAAAATTCCAAACTTTGCAATTTATTCAATTTAAACCATTTTACAAAGGTAATACAGTCAGTCTGTTTTTTATTGCACAATTTTTTTCATTTTTTAAAAAATCCTTTTATATCAAATAAATTTTTGGTAGTTTTATTGAAATTTTTCGTTTTACTTTTCATTTAAAAAGACTAATAAGGGGATTTATTAAACTAATCGACTCTTATACTGGACTTGGTAATTAAAGAATGCTATTAATATGCTAATAGCTTTTAGTTAATTTTTAATCAGATTACAGAACTACTTAAAAATTTACAAATATGACAGAAATTAGGGAAAGTCATTTCATAACGATGAAATATCGAATTCTGAACTTTTATTGAAATGAATGTAATTTATCGGATGAATTATCCGCAATACATGAGAAAATGACGACTTAGTATGTCTTGTTAGTCACGTAAAAAACAATTAGGAATTTAGAAAGTACATGCATTGAAAATTCAGAAAATTCAACATATGTTAGAGCTTATGAAAATATTTAAAAATAAAAAAATAAAAGCTTAATCAGATAATCTGAGTTTCTGTCGCGCTTTTCGGAGGGACGTTGGATTTCCTGAAATAAAAAAACTAATTTTATTTAAAAATTACTTCAAGCACGCCAGGTGATAAAACAAATGATCATTATTCAGTCTGTTTTTAAGTCTTTACATATTTTGTGTAAAATGATGTCAATTTTGAGAATGTAAATGTAGTTTTTGAAAAGTTATTAGGATAAAATCCTTGCTGAGTTAATTAATGAATCACCATGTAGCTTATTGAACAACAGAAATAAATATTCCCGGTTAGTTCGACAGATTTTATCATTTCTAAACAATAAATGATTTCTTCTGAGATTTGAAAGATCGATAAAATGGTTTTGAATTATTTTTAAAAAAGTCCAACATTATGTCTTACTAGATATATTACACTTTTGAAAACTTTATAGCATCACTATTAAATTATTTTTTTACTTCTATCTTCTTTCGTTTATCTTTTCTTTTCTGAATTAAAATGGAATATGTATAATGCAAATGAAATACCTTACAAAAAGAAGTGATATCTAATCAAAAACAACTCGTTGTAAATGATCCCGCCAAGCCACAAACCTAAAACGTCAGTCATAAAAAGAAGTGATATCACATAAAAAGAAGCGATATAGAAGTGCATACTACGAGTGCCGTGTAAAAATCTATCACTACTCATAATGTTTCCAAAGGACTCGGAGTGAGGTACAGTATGTGAAAACTGCTTGGCGACCTGCAGGCGTATATTTAATATATGCAGTACCTACATCAATTTCGAAAAATTGTGAAAGTAAAAAAAATTAATTTTAAATTCTCGTTATATAAGTCTTATAAATATATGAAAGGATAAAAACCCTTTAAAATTCAAAATTCCAAATTAAATTTCAAAAATTTAAATTAAAATCCGAAGTTTCTTTCTCCTAACTTTAAATCTCATTCTAAAACCAGTTTTACCCCTTGTAACTTTGTTTCCCAGCAATACATCTTATTACTTTCAGATATCATTTTCCGACGATCTTTAAGAGTAAACTTGCTGACGTTCGGAATATTCTCATTCAGTTGTGGTTAGCTCATCCCCGGGCGAGCCAAGCCTAACTTTGGCATCTGATCCCGGACAATCAATCAAAAGCTAATCAGCCAATTAAAGAAATGTTCCTCCCAATTTTACAACTGTGCCCTCTGCTGGAAAATATGTTAAACCCCAAGATATTAGCTAAAACCCGACCCAAAAACGACGGATCTTGCAGATTTGAGAAGCCTGTCAAACCTACGGCCATGTAGCACTCTTATAATCAACGTAAAGGGCTCGAGGACCCCCGGCTGAACTCGCGAAACGGACTGTAAGACGGAGCGCCAAATAAATGAGTTCGGTCCATCAAGTGGTTCCCGAGTCTAAATTATTTATCCAAGTATGACACCCCAAGATGTCCTTCTATATGAGAAACCGGCTGCACGGACACCATGCCGGAAAGTAAACGGCTGCGACTACTCAATACAAGTCCGGGGAACGCTACCGATATTTATTCGTTACATTTTAAAGTCGGCGAGGATAGTTTCCTGCTGTGAAGATCCCTCTGCTCTGCCACGAGAAATATGACTACAGTGATAAAAGAAAAAGAAAAAAAAAAATATCTGGACTTATGCGATTCGGACAATTCCCTACGAAGATCCCTCTGCTCGGCGCAAAAAGTATGTTACTACGGTGAGAAAAGAAAAAGAAAATGACTTTAGCTTGCCTGCATTCTGAAATATTAGAAAGAATAGAAAGAGTAATAACCTCAGTGCCGAGAAAGACTATGCACCCTAAATTTCAACCGAATCATCGAACGATCGTGAAAAGAAAGAAAAAGAGCATTTATTCACTCCGAAATTTATTTCATCTTCAATGATGCCTGATAAAGGAAGATATAATTTCAGACTGCAATTTTAAACATCTATTTAACTTCTCTATCCACTCTCCGGTAAAACTTCTATTTAATTACAGCTGTGATTTCGCGTTTCCTAAAGATGATTCAAACACAGAGTTCTTCATTTGGATTTTCGCTAATCAACAGAATGAAAAAGTGGGTCAGACTATTCAAGGTTAAAGGTCGCAATCGCGAGTAACTCTTTTTCTCCTGTATCAAAGCAAATGAGTCACTCATCGGTAGAAACTGATATATTTTTATTTTCAGCAGAGGAATAATTGAGAAGCGAGGACTAGAACAGTTTTATTTTGTTCTTTATCAGAATTTATTAGAAAATAGGGAAGGAAAAAAAAAAAAGTGATAATAATTAGATAGCGTTACAAGTAGTTTTTCTTTCTTTTGTAAATTTCTTTGGATAATCTAATTCACAGGTATGTTCCGTTTTATTTAATTTTATTTCAGTTTGATGTTTTTCAGTTTAAAAGTAACTATAATTGGAAAAAAAAAATACGCGGATTTTATTGGGAAGGCTAAGTATATTCCTTTTATTTTATTTATTTTTTTTTTTTTTTTGTGAAATAACTTAACACTGCAGATTTCTCATGTTCATTATTTATTTTATGTAATATTTTAGTTACAAGAAATCAGTTTTGTTATATTAAACAATGTTCTTACTTATTTTTATTTTTTAACTTTAAATATCGACTACGAATTTGTTATTTCCGAAAATACTAAAGAAACAAGGGGAAAGTTCTCACTGAGAATGGGAATTATTTTAGAATGAAAAAGACAACAACAAAATTACTGTTATCCATGTGTAATTTTAAAATTTTGACAGCGTTCATGAAGTCAAAGTAGTTTATTTAAAATATGGGTACTGTATGAAAGGGATTTTAAAGATTTTAAGCAAATTCAAATTTATTATTTTAAAATTTTTATTAACTTTATTTTTTATTTCTTGTGGGATTTAAATTTATTATTAAAATTATGGAAAAATTTGGGATTGACATTCTACATGCACGTTAAAATCGTGATAAATGAAAATAACAGTAATTTTGTTTTCTTATTCATCAAGTGACGCATACGTGCGATCACCAAAAAGTGAAATTTATTTGATTTTAATGTTTGTGGCATACTGTGAATAAATGTTAAACTAGTTACATGATTTAAAAAAAAAATAAAAATATCAAATAATCCTGTGCAAATGAGTATTTGCGTAAGTTTAGTAATCTATTCCATTATTTTTTTTTTAAATACAGATGAGCACACTGGAATTTATAAATGTTTGTAAATAGTTATTTATGCCAGGTTGTGTGTTATATTAATCCATATTTTAATCATTTTTGTGTTGGTAAGTAATTTTTTTTGTGCATAATGAGAAAAGATCAGCCCGTTTTTCAAGTATTTGTTTTTACATATAGAATTTTATGCCAATTATTATTCATTTTAGAGTTTTGTGTATAGCTAAATATTATATTTTATATTGTTATATTTTAATACTTGAGTTTTTAATTTTTAATATTTTATAATAAATCCCATTTTATAAATAAAAGATATGAGCAGGTATTTCACCCCTGCCAATTTTAGAAAACAGGTGAAGGTCCCGCCCCCACCATGTTCAAAATATTTCCCATAATTTAATCATTGGTTTAGACATGACCTTGGTAACCCCACTTTAACCGTGGTAAATCCAATAGTGTCTAATTCCACACACCCAATTTTTAAAGATGACCATGGTTCCACCCCATTAAGTCTTAAACAAAAAATATTTTTTTAAGTAATTTCCACCGAAAACAACCCTCCACAGACAAAGGGGATTCAGTGACCTGTATAATCTGAACAAATGTGGCAACTGTTGATAAAATAAATGTCCGGATAATAAAAGCTAGCTAACAAAAATTTGTCAACAGGTTGCCATGCACTTAGAAGTCTTGGTCATAATCCTGTTTGTTTGAACCAGGGTCTATTATTTTATTAATTTTTTTGTTTGTTTTATTTATTTAATTTTCCTGTTTTATTTGTTGATTTTTTTTTCTTTTTGCCAGTAGTAAAATTCTTGAATTCTTAAAAATTTAGAGATTTTTGCTATTTGCCAAGAGCTGAGTGAGATGTTGATGTGGTTTATTAAATTATGACTAGTTTATTAATGCCACTGAGGAAAATAAATACCTCAGTCTGCAAAATGGTAAACACCATTGCTTACAGGTAAACTGCATCTGCATCTTCACACAAAAAATAATCATAAAGCTCATTTTTCTATTTTTTTTAATTTTTGCTAAAATCTCCATTGAGATTTAGGATATGCGAAAACCGTAAATGGTTTAGGATGTGCTAAAACCTCCCTGAGGTTTAGGATAAATACTACTTACCTTGCAAGTAGTCTTCCATGTAAATAAGGCTTCAAGATATTATTTTTCTTTATTATCATACATATTTTAACGTACTTATTTCAACATTATTTAATATTTGCTATAATAATATATTATTTTTAATTTTGCTAATTTTATGTATCAACATATTTTTAATATTTCCACATTTTGAAATAAAAGGTGAAGAAAATTTCAACTTTTTATAAGTTCACATTTTTAAGTATTTCCCTAAGTTGAATATTTTTATATTTTTCTGTACATTATTTTTTCTTTTGAATACTATATGAATATTTTGTACATAAAACATATTTTCCACAGTAATCAGGTGTACTTTTATATTTTTATTAAAATAATTTTAATTATTGTGGAAAACATAATTCATGACTGGAGGAATCTCTTACAATACATGAAAAGTAATCTTATATTGTCTTTTCTTTATAATTATGGAAAAGAATTTTGTTTTAAGTTTTCCTATATTTATTTTCAATTTCTAATATTATAGTTGTACCTAAAGTTATATTTTTACATAGTTGAATTTTATATAAAAATGTGAAATTGTTGCTCAAAGACTTTAACAAAAAGAGCATAAACTTCTTAACCAAAGGACTTCGAAATAAGAAAATTATGGTCAATACTTAAACTATATTATTTTATTTTGTGTTTTCTCATATATTTCTTCTATTATTATTATTATGTTTTTTCAGCTTTCCTTGACATTTTATGTTATTGTATTTTTCAATTATTATATGTGAAGTTCGGTCAGGTTGTCCCAAGAGCCATATCCCAAACTTAGATATTTTAGCTTAAAATCTTAAATTTTTTCCTTAAAGTTAAATTTTAAATATGTTTTCCAGCAGTAAAATTCAGTTCTCACGTCTTAACAAACGTAACTTTACTTTACCATTATATTTACTTTAAATTTAACTTTAACTTTAACATTAACCTTAATCTGTAGCGTTGCACAATTAAATTTTTTCTTATCTAATTTTGTAGTCACCATTTTCCGGGGTGAGTCCCCCCAGATTTGCAGGCGAATCTGGTGGACCTCTTCTTGGAGGGGGGGATATGAAAGGATAAAAACCCTTTAAAATTCAAAATTCCAAATTAAATTTCAAAAATTTAAATTAAAATCCGAAGTTTCTTTCTCCTAACTTTAAATCTCATTCTAAAACCAGTTTTACCCCTTGTAACTTTGTTTCCCAGCAATACATCTTATTACTTTCAGATATCATTTTCCGACGATCTTTAAGAGTAAACTTGCTGACGTTCGGAATATTCTCATTCAGTTGTGGTTAGCTCATCCCCGGGCGAGCCAAGCCTAACTTTGGCATCTGATCCCGGGCAATCAATCAAAAGCTAATCAGCCAATTAAAGAAATGTTCCTCCCAATTTTACAACTGTGCCCTCTGCTGGAAAATATGTTAAACCCCAAGATATTAGCTAAAACCCGACCCAAAAACGACGGATCTTGCAGATTTGAGAAGCCTGTCAAACCTACGGCCATGTAGCACTCTTATAATCAACGTAAAGGGCTCGAGGACCCCCGGCTGAACTCGCGAAACGGACTGTAAGACGGAGCGCCAAATAAATGAGTTCGGTCCATCAAGTGGTTCCCGAGTCTAAATTATTTATCCAAGTATGACACCCCAAGATGTCCTTCTATATGAGAAACCGGCTGCACGGACACCATGCCGGAAAGTAAACGGCTGCGACTACTCAATACAAGTCCGGGGAACGCTACCGATATTTATTCGTTACATATATGTGTAGGAGGAAGATCTGTAATATATCAGAAAGACTTGTAAGGCAAGCAGAAAATAGTATGTAATTGTGGTAATCATCGATTTTTACAATTATACTTTTCAATATTTTAAACATAATGTTTAATTACATAAATACGCTTAATAATACACTGTTTCAAAATTAAAGGGAAAACTGGTAAAATGAATACTGTTTATGACAGAATTAATTCTTAAACGTAAAATGTCATGTTTCCGACATAATGAATATTATAAAATAGTATTGGAACAAAGCCTTACTAGAACAAATTTTTCCCCTGTCATGTGCAGTTCCGTTAACGCAAGCTTTACTGCAATATATCTTAGTTTAGTTAACGTCTATTATTAGGTGCATTGTTAGTAATATTCATATGATCATTATTTTTTATTATTATTTCACAAACTCAAAATGTTTATTACATGTTTACTTAGAAAATCCTCCGCGTAAAAAAAGTGGCCTTTCTTGTTCAAATGATGGTAAATAAAATCAACAAATCAATCCCATGATGTTAAATAAGAATGGACATGTAAACACCAAAAGCTTCAACTTTTCACAGTTTAATGGGATCAATAATTCAAGAAGAAAACTGTTAAACAAATAGTCATATGTAAGTGCAGGTCGCCAAGCAGTTTTCACACACTGTACCTCACTCCGAGTCCTTTGGAAACATTATGAGTAGTGATAGATTTTTACACGGCACTTGGAGTATGCACTTCTATATCGCTTCTTTTTATGTGATATCACTTCTTTTTATGACTGACGTTTTAGGTTTGTGGCTTGGCGGGATCATTTACAACGAGTTGTTTTTGATTAGATAGATTTTTGGTCGACGGGATAACTAAGTAGTACCAAAAATACATATGTAACTGGTATTCGAAAACGAGGTTTTCGCCAGATTTTCGTAAAAAAAATCACGCCAAACCTGAGGTGCGTACATGACATCTGGCCAAACATTAAATAATGCAACAAACCATGACATTTAATTTCAACTTCAAATCAATGTTTTAATTTACCACTCGAAAAATAAAAAAAATGCTAACTGGCAAGTTGAAAAAAAGCTATAGGCGAGATTTGCGCCCGGCTAGTGTAACAGTGCCAAGAATTCTTTGCGACCATGGCAACTTTTATGTAGTTTTATTTAAAAAAAATTTGATTTTTTAATCAAAATGGAAAACTTTCGGCACAGACGTCATATACTTCCCCATATTGGCGGGTTTTTTTTCTGACGCCAATGTCATATACGCAACGGGTAATTAACTGGCGCCAAAGTATCGTTATTTTGCTTGTTATGGTAAGCCGAATGTTGTTGTTTATGCTGTTGATGCTTTCCCCAAAGTGGCGTCGGAAAAAAAATCGCGCCAATATAGGGCGTATATGATATCTGTGCCAAACTTTCATATGAAAGGCGACGGGATCAGACCGTATTTGTTTATGGCAGTTACATGATTTAAACTATTATAATATAGATTAAATGATGGCGATAGAATAATATTTAGTGACTTATCACCTGTGCCTGGCTAACATTAAAGTACCATATTGTCACCTAGAGTTTAAAAAACGAAATGGTCCGCCCGAAACTGTTGATGATAGTCACATGACTTAGGCTATTGTTATAGAGATTGTTTTAAAATACCGGGAGACAAAGACTCTGTATACTTCATTCATTTTATTTTAGCTTCTTTTCAAATGTTTAACTGATCCTTTTTAATCAAAAACGGAAACAACCATTGGATGTCTTAACAGCAACTGATTCGGCCTTAAATTTTTGCAATCAAAGGGAATTAAATGGAAACCCGTTTACAGGGTGATATGCACAGCTTTTTTCAGTATAATTCAATCTTCTCTAATATTTTAAAAACCCATCAGATTAGCGTGTTTTTAGATTCTGTGGTGTCTGAACGAGGGTTGGCGAGCGTTGCTTGCAGGGGGCAGAGGCCCCTAGTACACACACACACACACACACACACACACACACACACATATATATATATACATATATGTGTCCTAAAAAGGACTGACTGAATTTAAAATTCAATAACTTGCAAACGGTGACAGATATTTAAAAATTTCTTGCAGGAGGTTTATGCATAAGGTCAAAAGTTTTATTACAGAGATTTTCTATTTTAGTTCGAATTACAAATAATAGATGGCGCTGTAAGCAATAGTCGCTAAATACAGGCTCGATTTTTGGTCCTTTCTCTTGTTTCATGCGGAAAAAGGAGATGGAAATGTTTTATTCGGGCCACGAAGTGCCAAAAATCGAGCCTGAATTAAGCGTCTATTGATCGCAGTGCCATCTATTGTTTGTAATTCGAACTAAATTTAAAAATCATTGTAAAAAAACTTTTGACTTTATGCATAAACCTCCTGCAAGAATTTTTTTAAATATCTGTCACCGTTTGCAAGTTATTGAATTTTAAAATCAGTCAGTCCTTTTTGGGACACCCGGTATATATATATACACACACACACACACACTTATATATATATCTAACATTGATGAATTGATTTATAACAATTTTGAATCTACATCAAACAACTCTAAAAATAAGAAATAATTAAAGAGGACTCATTTAACCTATTCCCAATGAATTTCTAATGACAAGACAAATGAATAGCACTCACAAAATAAAGTAATCCTTGATAATCACAAACTGTATTTATTTTGATTTAGATGACCACTATGTATAACTAACAATTAAGATGAAGTTGTTTTGTATTTATTGTATATACAATAAAAATATAACTCTATGTAATATATAAACTATATTACGGTTGTGGTTTATATCTATATACTAGCAGGCTATGTCCGCTGCGCTGGTCAATATTTCCAAATGAACCTTGGATTAAACTAAATGGTGAATTTGAACTTGTATTTTAAACAATATGGATCTTCAGCTTGACCTTGCACATTACTGAAAACGATGCGAACGCCATTGCGATATAATGTTATCTTAAGCGTTGGACAAAATTTAGCAATTAAGAAGTAATTGTTTTAGTTGATTATAAACAACGCACTTATGGTCGGGTAATGAGACCGTTATGACAACAGGAATTAATACCTCTGTAACTAATCAACATATAATGAAATCGTATATACTAACACCATTCCTAAAAGTCATGCAACAGGGCCACTTGTAACAAAATATGTTCTGTAGATTTTTTTAAAAAGGCTAAACTTTCATAATCAGGTTCACTTAATTTTTGAACTTTTACTGTTGCTCTATAACTAAGTACCCTTGAACAATATGTATACACTAAATCCTTTCCAAAATTATTACCTAACTAATTGTGGTATATCCTACGAAAGTATTATAAACAATCGGAATGAAATACAAATTTCCGTTGTAAATATATAGTAGATGATGATGATGCGATTTTGTGTAATAGAATTCATAGTAAAGTTTTCGCTTCAAACAAAAACGATGCTTTCAACATTAAAGCTAATACACCAATATGTAAAGTATCCGATTACGGAAGGTTAACTTGAATTCTCATGAGCAACTACTCAAAGAAAAGTGAATATTGTGGCTTTTGTGATACTTTTATGTCAGCCGGGCGCAGGTAATAAATCAATAAAGATTGTTTTCATAGCATATTCTTATTTTATTATTTTCATTTAAAACACAAACCTTTCACTCATTTAATTTAAAATGCATGCCTTATACTGATTTCATTTAAAAAACTGAAAAGATACACAATAACAGGAAATAAGGCCATAATTAAAAGCAAAAAAATATTTTTAATTTACATACGCAAAATGTAACTACTGCTACTGGGAATTTTAAAAATGCTATCAGCGAGATGTGCGCACGGTTGTTATAAATGTACCCATTTTTTCTTCTTATCGAGGAGCAATTTATAAATCGCACAATATTATTCAATTCCAATTTCTTTCATTGAGGAACCTATGACCGGAAAAAATGGAAAAAGACTCTTGTAGATTCTTCGGGTGACGGCATCTGACGCCATAAACCGAGTTTCTATATATGAAAATAATTTTTAAGTCGTTGCAAACATTGCTTTCATACTTAAATATTTTCATTGGTACTACTTGTTATCCCGTCGACCAATTTCGCCAAATTATATAAATCGCCAAACCATTCGCCAAATTATATAAATTGACATAATCTTTATTTTGAATAACGAAATAAGAAATAAATTAGTATAACATTAATAAAAATACAAATAAAACGTCGAAATTAAAATCACTTGATGACGTAAACACGTGTAGTTTGTTTAAGTTCAAGTGAATTTGATATTTACGATCAACCATTATTGGAATTTAATCTTATAGTTTGACGATAGATTTTTGGTCGACGGAATATCTAAGTAGTACCTTTTCCATTTTTGTTTTATAACGCTAAATTCTCAGTAATTTTTTCCCTTTTATCTTACATAAAATCACTATTTAAAAAAAAAAATTAAGATGCTTGCATTTTTATTTCAAACTCATAGAGCCGTTTTTATTTTTTAGCCAAAAGGGTTGATTTGAATTTTTTCCGTTGCTAGACTAACGGATGTAATGATAGATATTTTGAGGTTTAGATGCCAAAGACACCGCCAAATTAGAAAAATATTAAATGTGTCATGAACTGTTGAACTTATAAAAATTTATTTGGTAGCATTCGATTAAGCATACAAAACTACATTAAAATATGCTATCATTTGACGCATAATTTTGATATTCGATTTTTTTCCCCTCACCGTGCAAAAACCATTAGGGGTGACACTTTAGAAAATCCTTTCTTAGCAGAAGTTTATGTCTTAAGAAGTATTTTTACCACGATTTTCAAGATTTTAGGTTCAGTAGTTTGCGCTGTGCGTTAATTAGTCCCCTAATCCAGACTTTATTTTATATACTATATTAGATATGCGATTTTGCGGTGAATCGATGATCGAAAATTAGTCCAATATCATTTGAAATATTACATAACAGAGGAGAAAGTACGAAGAAAGACGAAGAAGAAATGACGAATTACAAAAGACTTGTAATTTTTTTTTTCAAAATGTTGAATTTTTCCATAGTAATAACGTATTAAAACATAAATTTCCTTAAAAATTATCTTTATTTCCTAGATTTCGAATCTGTGAATTTTCCTATAAATGAAATTGGCGATATGACTTGAGAAAATAGATAATATTTGCTTAAATAAAATGGGTAATATTCGTTGATCTGAGTTCGAGTTTATAAATATCACATGCTTTCGGAATTACGGCGAAAAACATTTTAAAAAGTATGAAATTATTTTACAATATGTATGTGTGGCAGAAATTCACACTGGAATTTAAGTATTCGATTCCATTTTTAAAATATTAACTGATATCTATATAAGTTACAATTGAATATGAAAATGTGCTCAAAAAATGATCTCTTTCACCTAAAAAAACACCATTTGTGAGAACATCCTCAAGCTAATGTCACGCTTATGCATTTTTGGCTTAAAATCACATTGTTTGGCGACAAAAGAAAAATAAAAAATTGTAAAGAAACAAATAGTAATTACACATGTGACTCACAATTACATCTGCTTGTTTTTTTTTATAAGTCACGTGATGGGACAATTAGATATTAAAAAAAAAAAAAAGAAAAGAACAGAACAGAAAGAAAATGTCGTTAAAATTTCATCTAATCAAATTTTCAGATTCGTTTCCATATCTAACGCAAGCGATAAAGAGCCAAATATTGCGTATCAAGTGTAATATTTCTTATTAAATTAATTTTTAAGCATTACAAATATTTCTTTCAGGTTTTGATTAAATGTTTCCGTTTTTTAATATTATCACTCATTAAAACGGATTTTCTTCTTCTTTTTTTCTTTTTTTTTTCATTTAAATAAAATTAGTAACAGTTTTTCTTTTATTTTTCGAGGTTTAATAGCCGTTTCAATTTTTTTTATCAACGATGAATTTCGCCAAGAAATAAAATGGTAACCTTATATAGCCCAAAATAACAGAATTTTCCGTCATAATTCTAAAACTAATATAGGTAGAATAATGTGTTATAGCTTAAAACCTTCCCTGAAACAATACCTATCTAACGGTATAGGTCTAACGGTATAAAAATCCATGCAGTAGAACTCGAAATCTAGGCATTCGGAACGAAATTTCCGTTTGGATTTTATATATATATAATAGATAATAGAATAGATAATAGATTTTATATATATATATAATAGAATAGATAATAGATTATGTGTTATGAACTATCTCAAAGTTTAAAACAGATCGCATTGTTAGATTTCCTAATTTTAACAATATCGCGTTATGTTAGTTCCACATTCCACCACCAGGGAGCGCACTCTATTCTTAACGAAAGCGTATCTGAACGAAACTCCTTCATGCAACCTTTCCGTAGATACATGAATCGGGAGGGTGGCGGTCTTAACCAATAATTTAAGATAATTGCTGAAATTACTACGAAAAATATTTTAAAGGGGCTCTACGCGGGCCCCTAATAGAGTTAGAGGAAATCGGAAGACGGCAAAATAATCGCGGGGGAAAGTTTGCTTGGGTGCTTCGGAGCTACTTTTGGCGCGAGATCTAAGCTCTACGACCAATAGGAGCCCAGATATTTAAAGAAATATGAAGTAACAAAGTCCAAAATAATAGAATTTTCCGTAATATTTCTATAACTAATCTAGGTAGAATGATGTGTTATAGCTTAAAACCTTTCCTGGAACGATACCTATCTAACGGTATAAGTTCCGTAAAAATCCATGCGGTAGAACTCGAAATCTCGGCGTTCGGAACGAAATTTCCGTTTGAATTTTATATATATAATAGATAATAGATAATATCAAAAGTATACAACTGCGTATCAAATGCGCTAGTATGTCACAAATGTAATTTTCGAGATTTATTACGGAACTGCGAATTCACGCGAGTCGCGTAATATGTAAGTCGGGGGATGCCTGTATGTTACAAAAATAACAAGTTGCTGGAAGTACTGGTGCAAGTATGGAACGATGCAACCTGTTTATCAGAAGTAACTATTTCCGATCTCTATCACAAATACAACAAAAGAGTAACATTTCAGTTTTCTGACTAAAATTGTTTAATGTGAGCACTATTAGTCATGAGATATGCATTCAATCAGTCCACCAGAGTTTTTCAAGAATCTAGATTATAATCAAGACGAAAAAAATCATTTTTCTCTAGAAAATTCTAGTAATTATATCATTAAATAATTATTAAAAAACAGTATTTGATGGAAGACACAGTAGCAAAAATAGTTGCATTTTCACTTTAAGAAAGGAAAATAATCCTTATTTGCATTAAAAGTAAATGAAACTTCCATGAAAATCCATTTTTTATTCTACATATTTATGCTAACTTGAAAATTTGGCCTTCTTTTATATTTGCATTATAAAATGACATAATTATTTTTTTAGAAAAGAACTTTTACAATTTTAATATGAGATAGATGATCAGAATGCATTTCGATTTTTCCAAACTAAATTGAAATGATGTGTATATGCTTGCTTAAAATATGTAATGTGAACATTAAAAAGGTCCACAATCTTACTTAAAATGTGATTAAAGTAATGAAAAATATGTTACAAGTTTAAAATATACATTTTATTTAAAACTTCTTAGTACTTTCAAGCCTTCCAAGCCAGTAGTGTAGTCGTAAAAAAAGCAGAGGGCATACGCAATAAGCAGAGGGTATACGCTCAAGACAGAGGGTATACCCTACAGTATACATACTACAGCCTTTTTGAGAAACAGAGGGTATACGGTGATCCTTAAAAAAATCCAGAAGGTATACGGCGCATACCACCGTATACCCTCCACTACATCCCTGTTCCAAGCTCATCATCAGAGAATATCTTAACACATTGTGTACGGGTACATTTCGCGGTGGAATTGTGCCGGGGGCGGGGGTTTTGCGCGCAAATTTAGTTAACCCCGGGGCTCGAAATGTACCGGAGCAAACCGGAACGATGCTCCGGTTCGTGAAATTGTGACAAATATTGTTCCGGTTCGTGAAAGTATGGAAAATATTGTTCCGGTTCGTGAAAGTATGGAAAATATTGTTCCGGTTCGTGGAATTATTAAAAAATATTATTACAGTTTCATACATATAGCTTACTATGCTCTCAGTAAAGTTTTTTTTCTAATTATTTAGAATCTTGAATGCATTTTTTTAAATTGGTTTTTCTACGGTTAAATATAAATTTGCTATACAGTAAAGTCCCGATTATCCGAGTTAATATGGACCAAGTTCGCCTCGGATAAGCAAAAAACTCGTATAAACCGGATTTACAGAAATCGTCACCAACTAAGGACATGAAATATAAAATTTCACTTAATTCATTCATTTTTATGGTACTAGTAACATTTCTTTGATTTACATTTCCTTTACTTTTAAGAAAAACAGAGAATGAAATTTTTTATTTGAAAAAGCCCTTGATAGTTTTTTGTTTGTTGAATGTCAATTTTGCTGCAGTATTATGCTACAGTATAGCTACCAATTTCCAAGAATTTATTTTTACTCCGCAACCTTACCAGTAAATTTTGCTTAATTCAATCGCCGAAATCTAACAATTATCAACGATTACATATGGCAAAAATTTGTATTAAATTTTAGAGGTAACAAAACCGTACAAATTGGCAGCTATATAATTCTATTAGTGTCATGAAAATTGCAGGTGTAGCCTCTTCTTTCTGATCAAAGAATTAAATAGTTTTTTTCAATCAAACTTATACCTTTGGAATAGATCATTTTCTTCTGATGGACTGATAGCTTCCATTAATATGAAACAGCCATTATAAATGAAGTGTTGGGTGAAGATAAAAGGACAGTCGTAAAAAGTTAGAACTCTGATTTTCTGTCCAGAATGGTGGGAGGGGGATGGCCATACATATTTTTTTTTAATTATGGCCATTTTTCCCCATTCTGACCAGAAAATCACAGTTCTAACTTTTTACAGCTGCTCTTTCATCTTCACCTATCACTTCATTTATAATGGCTGTTCCATAATAATGGAAGCCATCAGTCCATCAGAAGAAAATAACTCGGTTAAAGCAGAAACTCGGTTAAGCGGAACTCGGATAATCAGGACGTTACTGTACTTTAAAAAAAAAGTAGTTGACAATAATTTTGTAATAGCGTTCAGGTTCGTGGATTTTTCCATTTCGAGCCCTGGTTAACTCGTACTAGTACGTGTCCCGCGCTCAAGTGTCAATCGTCAGAAACGTACTAGACACGTACTAGACACGTACTAGTACGTGTCCCGTACACAATGTGTTAATAACTAATTGTTGTCTATTTATACAAACACGTCACTTTGTTTTAAAAATGAGAGAGCCAATAATTACTAGAGTTGAAAGTAGAAGTAGCAGTTTCTTGGTTTAGAAACCGCTACTGCTACTTCTACTTTCAACTCTAGTAATAATTGGCTCTCTCATTTTTAAAACAGTGGCGTATTTGTATAAATAAACAACATATAGTTATTAAGATATTCTCTGATGATGAGCTTGGAAGGCTTGAAAGTACTAAGAAGTTTTAAATAAAATGTATACTTTAAACTTGTAACATCTTTTTTTAATTACTTTAGTCACCTTTTAAGTAAGATTGTGGAATTTTTTAATGTTCACATTATATATTTTATGTTGAATCAAGGTGAAAAATTGTGTTCCTCTTATGATTTTACATGAATGTTTGTTTTGTACTTGAGCATTACTGTCAGTTAACACGTTGGCGGCTAAGCCGTATGAGGTGAAATCATTCCTCGTGGCTGAAAGTTTTTTTGTTGAAATTTAATTTTAATGCAATGCTATAAATGTTCCATTACAAATTTTGCCGATTTTTATATTTTTGCCTGGAAAAAATCCGGTGTCGGGTAGCACAGGTATCAAGCAAAACTCTTTAAGAAGGCTAGGGAGAAATTTAAAGATGTTACCATTTGGCTAGACAGATACAGAATGAATTGAAACAGCATTAACAGGTATCGAAGGGACGTTGAAGGCCGCCATTTGAAGAGGGGCGCTAGTGTCGAACACCCTTCGACACCCGCGCCAACGTGTTAAGTGCAAACAAAAAACTTTTTATTTAATTAAAATCATGAGACAAAATGCAATACTTCACTTTGATACAAACATAAAATATACACTATGAACTTTAAAAAGCTCAGCGTTTTCCTTAAAATATGACAAAAATAATAAAAAAGATGTTACATGTTAAAAAGATACATTTTATTTAAAACTTCTTAGTACTTTTGGGCTGTACAGTCTGTTTCAAAAGTATAAGACCACACTATATTTTGCTATTTATGTAATTAAGGAAATATTTCAATCAAAATAAAGAATATTTTATGTTAGTTCATCAAGTTTTTAGTAAAATGTAGCAACTTAGAGAAATGAAATGAATTCGGAAAAAATAAAACATCAATGTAAAAAAAAAGTGTCAAAAAGAACTGTTACAAAATTATAGGACCACCTGCGGAAAAGAACAGTTTTCTCAAATTTAGTAAGATGTTGCTCCACCATTTCTCTGAATAACTTCAAACACACGATTTGGCATAGAGTTAATTAATTTTTTAAGGAACGATTCGGGAATGTTGCCCCATTTCTCCATAATGGTCATTTCTAGTTCATATGTTCAATGATATTATTTGTTATTTTCATACACTTGGTGTGACAAATAACCCCACGAGTTTTCTATGGGGTTTAGGTCAGGGCTTCGACTTAGCCAAGGTAAAACATCAATCTTTTCTCTTTTAAGCCACTCTTTTGCTGATTTCGATGAATGACTGGGAGCCTTATCTTGTTGAAACTTCCATTTTGCACCTCCTAAAAGTGGTCCGAAGGGTATCAGACTTTGAAATAGCATTCATTGGTAACTTTCCGAGCTCATTTTCCTTTCAACTCTTTGAGATCGCATTTTCCTGCATATGAAAATGCACCCCACACCATAACGGTACCGCCCCCCATTTGCCTACTGAAGAACTCGCGATAACTTTGCCTTAAATAATGCCAGTAGTAATTATTGCTGTCTGGACCATCATGATTGAATTTTTTCTCGTCTGAAAACAATATATTTCTCCATGCAAAGTTCCAGGATATTACATTTTGTGCCCACTTAAGACGAGCTTCTTTGTGACATTTCAGTAGTAGTGGTTTACTTTTTAATTTGTGAGAAATAACACAAGCATTAGATTTCAAACTTCGTCACACGGTTGCATGTGATACCTTTTTAGTTATCTGTTGTGCTATTTTACGAGTCGACTGGTATTTTTTCGTTGCTAGCTTGACAATCCGCCTATTATCACGATCTGATAACTTCTTTTTATGACCAGATCGTTTATGCGTTCCATACAACTCTTTTTTACTTAAAACATTATGAATCTCAGTTTTAGAACAATTAAGAATCTTACTTATTTCACGTTCAGACTTTTCTTTTCCTTTGTAGAACCACACTCTTCTCACTTCTATTTCAGACAGCTCACTGTGACGAGGCATTTTACTAATAAATTCAAAGAATCAGATACAATTCAGAATTTCTACATTTTATTCTTCTTTTTAAGTTTTACAGTTTGTTTAGGTCACAGTTAAACTCTGAGTTCAAAATAAAATCGTCTGCTTTATTAATAATATAAGAGTGGTCTTACATTTATGAAACAGCGGGTTTGTGTAAAATCATTTGGCATGAAACAAAAAAATATTCAAACTTTTTTTCCCTGAGCTAAATAAACATTATAGAGTTATTTCTTTTCATTCAACTACTTTTAAATTCAAACTAATATTTTCTTTGCTGAAAAAAAGATGAAATTCTAAGTGGTTTTATAATTTTGTAACAGACTGTATTTAGCAAGCCCATTATAAGAGAATATTTTAATAACTAATTGCTATTTATTTACACAAATATGTCACTTCATTTTGAAATGAGAGAGCCAATCATTATTAGAATTGAAAGTAGAAGTAACAGTCCCTTGAACTGAACTTAAGTAGAGAGATTATATATTAACTGCAGTTCCATTTATTTTATAACAACACTTTGTTCTCATAAGTCACTTTCATTTGAAATGCGTAGCTCGACAATCGAAGTAACAGTGTTTCAGATTAAATTTGCGTAGAAGAAAATATTTAACAGCTGTACCATAAACTTTAATATGTCATTTTGCTCAAGTTTTCATGGATATATTTTCAGGATATTGAATTCATAAATTGGGAATATTTAACCATATATTGGGGATATTGTATGATAGGGTGTCATTACATACTTGATATTTTTTACACAGGATTAAAATGGATTCTCTGATAGTGAATGCGTTGGATGTATAATTTTTGCATGATCAAGATCTATTGTGATATTCTGATTAAAACTTAAACGAGAGAGAGCTGCGAATTGACGACAAAATTTTATATCTGCTTTATTCTCTTTGATTCTTTCTTTGAATTTTGTTTTTGTCATTCCTTACGTATTCCATTATTCTTTTGCTTTCAATTCTTAAAAAAGAAGTAGCATGTACACCAACTAATTCATTTTTCGGTGATAGATCTATTTTCGTACAAATTAACTCCTTTAATTTTCTTGGTGGACAGGCTATTAAATTTATATTCTGTTTCAGTAGAGCAAACACTTTGAACTAATTTATATCTGATAACATACAATTTTGAAAACACAAATGAACTGAAGCAGGTAATCTGTGTATAACTAGCAAATCCACAGATCAGAGGTGTGAACGTCCGCTCTGCAAGTCATTGTTTAGTAATCTCACTAAAATAAACTGCATTATATTTAATATCCAAAAAAAATTTAAAAAGTTATATGTAAATTTATAAGCATATGAGATTTATCAAAGTTTCTGGAATTTTTAGAATTAAAACATTTATCACGATTTAACAAAATGTACATTGTTTCTAAGTAGCATTTATTTCAGATTATTTATTAACTTAAATTTCTGGTACAAAACATATCTTTGCCATGAGCTATGAGGCTAGAAACAAATAAGATTCATGTAGCACAGTAAAAAAAAAATCTGACGGAAATTGTATCTGATTCATTAGACAGTTAAAAATTTGAATACTTTTAAGAACAAAAAAAAATTGAGATAAATACACTATAAAGTAGGCATGTTAAACTCGTTTACCATCATGGGCCAAATTAAGGATAATGTATAAAACTGCAAAACACACCAAAAACTAGATTTTTATAAATACTGTAGGTATAGAAATTTTTTTACATAAAAATGCAATCATATAGAATGAATATTTATAAACTTAATTCCAAAATTATTATTATTATTCATTGTTCAGAAAAAATACAACACCTTTCACCAAATAAATCCAGAAAATTGCATGAAATTATCTAAATTTCATTTACTTAAAACACTGATTGTATGTGGTGGCATATTAATCTTGATCTTCGTGCACAAATTACTCTGTAAAGTTAAAGTCAGCAAAAACAAAGCTGTCATTTCAATTCATTTTTTAAATAGATTTTTAGATTCAAATTAGATTTATTTGACTTGAAGAAATCCAGAAGGTCAGCAGCTATTCAAAGTTGTTGTGCAAAAAAGGTGGCACCGAACATTGGCTAAATAACGCCTAATCGTACATTAACGTTTGGCAATCAAGTCGAATGACAAATAATTACAAAAATATAAATACCCTGAACACCCATATATTTTCTTTTGTATATAGAATCACATTTAATTTCGATTAACTGCAATAATAAATTCAATATAATAGTTTCAACATTAATCATTACAGATGAAGTAAATAAATTAAATTGATTTTCACATTTCTTAAAATTAAGAAATTGTCTTTTATTTTCTTCATTCAGTTTTTATTGTTTGTTTTAAAACTTAATTAGTATATTCTAAAAATTTGAGCTCCAATGATTTTTGTAATTACATTTAAAATAAAATAAATTTTCTTTTTAATAATAGTTTTACTAAAACAATAAATTCAATTAAAAACTATAATACTGTATTAGGTAACATGGTAACATTATCAAATTTTCCTTGATGACAAGCTTGATTACTGAGATAATTTTGTAGTATGGAATGAAAACTAAGTACTATGTCCATTGTTACCCATACAACACAAACACGTCCTGAGGACATACGAAAGACGTCCTATGCAGTATATTGCCTCGTCCGTCGGACGTCCTACAATATCCCATCGTTATCCGGCGGACGTCCGCGGGGGAGCAGAAAGAGACACCTAATCACGTCCTTCGGACGTCATTTTCAGCCATTCATAGGATGACAGTAGGACGCTCATAGGACCAGATAAAACAAACAGAATTTGCATCCTCTGCTCGTCCGGCATGCGGCATTCATAGGATGCTCTTCGGATCAGTAGCGGACGCTTTATATAAAAAAATAAAATAAATAGGAAAGGAGGGCAATTGCCCCACCCTTTTTTTCCTAGATGAGGCTTCATATTTCTATTAATTTTATCTTAAACTGAGCAACGGCGCACACTGAAAGATTTCTATTAAAAAATAGTGGTAGCCTGGACAATTGTTGTCCAGGTTACCACTATTTTTTAATAGAAATGTCAGTGTACAATAAAATTAATAAAAATCAGAAGCATCATTTAGAAAGGACAGGTGGGGCAATTGCAACCCCCTTCATTTTTTTATTTTTAAAATCTTATATTTATATTATTGCAAAATATATTTTATTAGATTTCTTTTTGTATGATTATTTTTCCTGTTGTTTTTCGCAAATATAGGAATCCTTCAATATAAATAAATTATACTAAAAATATTTAAAAATAAGCATGAAAAATGAATACGAAGAAAATACTAGTTCATTTCAAGAGAAAAATTGTTTATTATTTCTGTTATCAACATCTCTTTTTTTTCAACTAATAAGTAGCATACGATGAATGGGGTATCATTGGATAGGATTCTTTGCCCATATCTAATATAACAAACTGAATTTTCTTTATACTTTTAGATTAATATCATCATACACATTTTTTTCTGATTTCAATACCGAAGAAATTTTAGGTAAATACACAAAGTTGAGCTGGATTTTATACGAAAAGCTTTTGACATAGTATACTCCTATTAGTACAATTTGTTTGGTTTTAAAAAAAAAAAAAAAAAAAAAAATTGCAAATATAAATTTAGGAAAAATGCACTTAATTTACAGTAAAGATTACAGTGCGAAAGCCTTGCAAGGGTCTATTGGTCTAGACTTAATATACTTTTCTAACAAATGAATTTTACTCCTAAGCAAAATCTGCATTAAAATTAGTGATGAAAAAGAAACCGAATTGAAATTTTTGAAAAATAACAAATTTTATCAGTAATAGCTGAATGCATAAAAAATTCCTCATTTTCTTAGAACAGTTTAAAAAATTGTTAAATATTGTTATCGGTATTGAATTCAGACCTCTCGGGGAGGGATTTCTGTGGCTCCAGGCAGGGGAGGGGGGTGTATTTTAGAGATCTGGGGGTCAAATTGCACTTTTGTTCTTTAAAAGGGATAAATCTCAAACCTTCTATATGGGGAACAGGAGGATTCCCTCCTGGGCCACCCTCTGAATTCAACACCAATTGTTATATATGTATTAAATAAATTTAATTTCATTCTTTTGATATTCCTCATACTTTTCACAGTCATTTAAATTCATAAATACATCAAATTTGCAGTTTTTTATTTAATATAGGTAAAAATAAAGTTAAATATCAATTTTAATATTTCTAAAAAAATAAATAAATAAATAAGAGGGTATAATCTTTGTTTTTTAACACTGTCAAAATTTTTATTTTAATCAGATTTTTGAGATACAACAGGGGAAAGGCCACCATCGAAAACATCGGCTACAACTTAATACAGACCCTACTTAAAAGAAAAAAAATTTCGTATTAAAATAATGTCTGCAAACTTCACGTGTGTACGTGTATTTGGACAACCACAATTTAAGACATGTCTTATTTGAGAGAATTGAAAAATGTAGTAAGCTTGTTTAAAAATTTCATGTATTTAGTTTCAAAATTGAAATTCTGAATGTGCAAGAAGTTTTCATTTAAAATGAAAAATTTGAGTATGCACTAAATGAAATTTTAACAAAAAAATTCTCAGAATTTTTATCGATTCTTCTGCAGTATCAATTTTCTCATACTCTTTTTTTTTTTTTTTTTTTTTTTTTTCATGATTTATAAAAACAGATAAAGAACATTACCTACTCCATGGCGAAGAAATAATGAAAACTCAGAATGAAAATACTTCATTCTCAAGTAACAAATATGTTTTGTATTTGTTATATTTTTTTTTTCTGAACTAATTACACTTCTTTAAATTAAAATTCAAGAGAAATACATTTTTTAAAAATATGTAAGCATTTAGCTCAATATTTACTGTTAATAATATATTAATAAGTTCTGTTAATAATCAATTATATATATTACATTTACTTTAAACAAAACAAAAATTTTTAGTATTTAATTTTTAGGATAAATCAAAAGAAAATAATGTTAACATTTTATGACGTCAGATTTTAAATATGAAAGCAATTAAATAGGCATTCTTTCCAAGTGCAATAAAAACTTCTATTTTTAGGTAGGGTAGGAATTAGGTATATTTTCTCTTCCCTTTAGCTTGAAGTAAAAACACACAAGATCATAAAAGTTTCATAATATTTATACCATTAGATTCTATTATATCTAAAACTTCTTACCTGATAACTTGTTCTGTCAAGTTTTGGTTTTAATGAAATAATAAATAGTACATTCAATGTAGTTGTTCTATTTCTGAGATCCATTGAATTCCTTATTAATTTTTATAGTAAATAAATGAAAAGCTTGCCATTTAACACATAAAAAATATATTAAAATCACTTCACATCATGATATTCTTTACAAAATACTTAATAAACTCCTGTAACTAAATCTATTTACATCTTCTATTCCAGTATGGATGTAATATTTCAAAATAATTATACAATTATTTTACTCGCTGCTTTAGAATGCATGAATTTTAAGTTTTAAACAATGCAATTGCTGAAGTATATACATTTTAAATCACTGTTAAGAAAGAAAAAAATACTGTAAAATAACAACACCAACAAATACATTTAAAGTACTTTAATTTCATTTATAGACTTTTTTTTACATAACATTTACGTTCTTATACATGTTGTAACTATGCCCTTAATACTCTTTCAATGTGTGCCCTTGATATAAGTTTCTTTCTCAACAGCATCTGAAACAAATAATTTTCAAAACAGTAAAATTCAGAGTAAAATATCATTATGGCTAGAGGAGTTAAACAAAATTTTGTGTAAAAGAAAATAAGAGAATTTTTAATTTCTAAATTGGTATTGGTACTACTTTTATGTTAGTATATCAGGTGATAAATTGACAAAAATTCCTTTTATAGCCCTACTTTGTGTTGAATTCATTTAATTTTAAATATAAACCCTTCATTATTTCATTTAAAATACATAATTTTCATTAAATTACATACATGCATTTTACTAATATCAGTTAAAATACAGAAAAAATAAAAAAATTCTCATACTGTCTTTTTAAAGAAGTTTTATAAAAACAAAAATTTGTAAAGAAGACTACAAAGCAAAATATTTAATTTCATGATCAAAGTATTATTTCTAATTTTCATAGCAAAAAATAAAAGCTGCCACTGACAAGAAAAAAATTGCGGCTGGCAGGATTTGCACCTGTCAAACATAAAAGTTCCCAATCTTTTTACTTAAATAAAAAAAAATGTATGCATAAAAAATTACTTGAGAATTAACATATGTAAGAAAATTTGAATTGCTTCGACATATTTAAGGTTATTCACATAATCAAATTTATTATGCTTCATTAAGGCTCCCAGTTAACGTGCATTTTCTATTCCCCCCCTCCCCCCCTTGATTGGAACTTTATCTTAAACAGTTTATTTGTAAGTTACATCATCATGATCATAATTAAAATTAATTTAAAAAATATAAAATATTAAAAACTTTTTTAATTTAAACAAAGTGATTTTCAAAGTGAATTTCAAAAAAGAAGAAAAAGCCAGCTTTTAAAAGTTTAGCCTTTCAGTCTCAGAATTTTGAGAGTAGCTTTTCCAACTTAATTTAACACCAATGTTTGCAATATATCATGTCTCTGTTCAAATTATTTTTCAGTTGCATTTGATTAATTTCCAAAACTAGTTTAAAAAAAAAAAAAAAAAAAAAAAATACAAAGAGTTTTAATCAATAATCCCTGCAGTTTAAAAACAAATTTGGATTGTGTTATAGATCCCATCTACATAGTATTGTTTGTGAAGTATATAAGGGATGCAATTTTAAAGGAACAAATTATTGTGGTTCTGGCATTATTATAAATGTTATTTTTAAATCTTTCATTCTACAAAAATTGGTAATTTTTATAAAAAATTAGCAAATAACACCCCCACCCCCCCATGGCTTACAAAAGTATGATGTCAGTATTAACAGTATAGTCAGTATTAGTATGATGTCAGTATTAACATTTCGGTTAGAAACTGACCAAACAACATTTGCTCTGTTTCATTTTTTCTTAAATATAAATCACAGATTTTAGTCTCAGAAATTTTTTATAAAGTTACTTTCACTTTCTAAACAGGTTCTGAAAATGAAAGTGTCATTCTAAAAAATATCTGCAACTCAAATTGAAAAAGGAAAAAAGGTGCGATGTAGAGATGGAAACTCGGCTATCCAATACAAAAAAAAATTATATTAAAATGTTGAAATGCAAACGAGATATTAGAAAAATCCCTCCCCAAATGATTCACATTAGCTCTTGAGTGCCTTCGCTGGCAGGGACAGGAGCCTGAAGGCTCCCAGTTGACGTACATTTTCCATCACTTCCCCCCTCCCCACTTGATTGGAACTTTTATCTTAAACAGTTTATTTGTAAGTTGCGTCGTCATGATCATAATTAAAATTAATTAAAAAAATATAAAATAAAAACTTTTTAAATTTCTCAAAAAACAAAATGATTTTCAATTTATATGAATGTATTCTAAAAAAAGAAGAAAAAGCCAGCTTTTAAAAGTTTAGCGTTTCAGCCTCAGAATTTTGAGAGTAGCTTTTCCAACTTAATTTAATACCAATTTTTGTAATATATCATGTCTCTGTTGAAATTATTTTTCAGTTGCATTTGACTAATTTCCAGGAGAACTAGTTAAAAAAAAATAATAATACAAAGAGTTTCAATCAATATCCCTGCAGTTCAAAAACAAATTTGGATTGTGTTATAGATCCCCCATCTATATAATATTGTTTTTTTTTAAGTATATAAATGATGCAATTTTAAAGGAACAAATTATTGTGGTTCTGGCATTATCATAAATGTTATTTTTAAATCTTTCATTCTTTAAAAATTTGCAAATTACTATGCCCCCCCCCCCCCCACTTTCAAAAGACGCTTTGGTATGATGTCAGTATTTAACATTTTGGTTGGAAACTGACTTCAAACAACATTTGCTGTGTTTCATTTTTTCTTATATATACAGTAGATCTTTATAACGCAAACCTAAAAATGCAAGGTTGTACGTTATATAGAATTTTGCGTTATATGGTTCACATCATTAAATTTACCTTGTAAATATGGCCAAATATGTCTGAAACATATCAAAATACATTAGAATATCTTGATACTGCATTCCTTGTTACCAAGAGTTATCCAAATTATAAATTTTTGCATAATATAGATCAGACATTGTTAAATTTACTTTATAAACACGATCTAAACATAACAGACCAAACCATCCCTTATATTATTATAAAAAATGTTTACTGTAATAATAGCATTTTTTCCATTAAAAAGGTATTAAATTAGAAGATAAAGTTAAACTAATGTATCAAATTTAGTCCTTTAGTGAGTAGCAATATTTTTACAATGTGAAAATGCAGGTGCTTTTTAACTGCAAAATTCATTGTTTACATCCGAGAAGTTGTGCGTTATATGGAGAATTGCATTATATAGAGCTGCGTTATAAAGATCTTCCACTGTAAATCATAGAAAATGTTACCCCCACATATAATATTAAAACACTTAGCTGTGAGATATCAAAATAGAAAATATAACATAGCAATTGTTTGTTTAGAGTAGGTTTCTAACAGGACAGCAAAAAAGCCGGCTAAAATTTAAAAAAAGCCACGCCAGTGGCTTTTACTGGTTTTAACCGGCTTTTTTTTGTCCATAATTGGCTTTTATACAATGAAACATTGTAATTATACACTACACATTTTAAAGTGCTTTTAATTAGTTTTAATGACATTTAATTGGTTTAGAATTTAATAAGTAACCCAATTTCTCAATAATGAAGACATTAATACTGGAATAAAACTTAGATGGTTTTGCGAGTGATTTGTAGTTAGAATTGCAAATATGTCAGGTAAATTTGAAAAGCGCCATACCAACTGCTTTATCTGGTTTACACTGACTGACCCTTAACCCCCCACCCCCCGAATTTTTTCATTTTTACAGCTTTATAAAATTAAAGAGGACAATGGCTACTTAGTTACATGCTTTATTACTTAATTAATTTTAAGAACTATTAATATACAAGTCTTATTTTATTTCTAGTAAACATTTAAAATTATGCATAGTCGTAATAAAAACGTCATTTTCTCACTATTAAAAATATTATGAATAGCATATGCATGTATACGCTTAGCAACAAGCTTTTCAAAATTTTATTTAGAGAAATTTTATTTTTTTGGAGTCTAACTTATATTCTTTTCAATATTTATGTATATATTTTTTCAGACATAATGCCTTCACAGTTGCTTTCTAGCAGTTATAAAGACTTATTTATTTGAGAAAATTTAATAGAAATTTATAATTTACTCAGTAGAAAATATTTATAAACGTATTATAAATTAATTGATCCAAATTTAAAACGAATTAGCTCTAAACCAACTTTAAAAAATAAAAACCGGTTTTTTTTTCAATAAAAGCCATCTTTTTAAAAGTGGTTAATCCCCCCCCCCCCCCCAAAAAAAAAGCCGGCAAACCTGGTTTCTCACCAAAATGACACCACAATTGAACGCATATAATATATAATTTTCAATTCCTACATATTTAGTTTTGATATAGCTGCCAAGTCTAAACCCAAACCAAAACTACATTTTACTTTAAGTTTTAGATTCTCAATATACATGTTAATAAATAATAATTAATTTTCTCAATATATTTATTAATGAAAATTATAAAACATGGATTTTCACTTACTTATAAAAGTTGTTTTCGACTAAATTTGTTGCAAAAATTGTTTATATTTTCTTTGTAAAGTTTAATTTAATTAATATATAGATACATTTGAACTAAAAATAGTTAAATGTTTTTTTATGATTATCATTTGATTACATTAAAATTGCAGTTATAAAATAAAAAAAAAATCAATTGTAATTTAATTATAATCAATTAAAAAAATCAATAAAAAATATCAATTATAATTTTGCTGCAGAAAAGTATAATTAAAGAATATATAACAGGGAGATACAAATATGCATAGACTTGATATGAATTTTTATTGTTATGGACCCTTATTCAGAAATACTTAAAAAAACTTACTAATTTTGAAATTTAATTTCTTTAACATTTTGTGTAGAACTGAGCTTTGACTGCTGGATGTTTGCAGTATCTTTTTAACCTTCATTTATCCATGCTAGGACTTTTTGGATCCTAAGTTTGTGCCTACAAAAAATAAATAAAATAACTGAAGATACAAAAGTCAAATCAATTCAAAATAAAATTTAATATAAATGATCACACGTGGCATTAAGCAGCTTCTATTATCTTTACATTCGATCTAAACAAATTCAAAGAAATTAAAGTACTTCTCCATTATTCCATCGCAGGGTTCATTTATTTTAAATCAATTTAGTTTTAATCGCGATTTAAATCAATTGATTTTTTTTTAATTATGTTTAAATAAATTCAAGATGTAAACAAACATATTAATGTTTTTAAATATATTTAGTTTTATATAATACAGATAATGAATCAGTTTTTAGAAAGATAAGGCTTAAGCTTTATAAGATTAAAATTTTTGTCAAGTAAAGTACAATGTAATAGAAAAAATGGTTTCAAATTTAATTTGAATCAAATTGTAAAATAAACTAGCAACAGTAAGGAAATCTAAGCAGGAATATATTAAATATAGGAATATTTATTTTGATTACTTAATATAGTATTTAGAAAAACTTCTGCAAGTTTAAGTAAAATAAAATTATATGACTTTGCTCGTTACAAACAAGCATTGTGACTAACAGATTAATTATCCCATCTTTTGCATTATGCAGGAGAGAAACTAACAAGCTGTGAGAAAATAACTAACATTATTGTTTGCTTAAAAGAAATTCTTGACTTTAGTGATACCTATTACATTAAAATTTGAACCATTAATTTTCATGTCTGTGTATATAATTTTATAAATAAAGTCGTAAAATAATAATATTGTGCGAGGTTTAAAAAAATAAATAAAAAGCTCTACCCATTGACAACTTTTCTTTAAAAAAAAAAAAATAATAATAAAAACTATTGTATCTTAACAAACTGTATGTAATGCCTAATAAACAAATGGAGGTACTTCTCCGTTATACAGACACCACTGTCGCCAAGCAAAATAGTTGGCACAAAATGAAAATCACGTGAATTGAAACATTTGAAAAATTAAAGAAAAAATTGATAGTACAGTGAGCATTTTAAAAATATAACATTTGAAAATTACAGACTTTTTCAAACTATTTTATTAAATCACAAATATATACTTAAAATAAGTGAACAAATAACTGTTATTCAATAAAGTAATAAAATAAAACTCATATTAAACTTCTGGCATAAAATTACAAATATCTTAGAAATATCGCATGGTTATTTTCAATAAAAATCCCTTTCACGATCAGGGTTGAAATAATTAGCGCATTGGAAAAGCCCCACTTTTTAAAGTGTCAGCTATCAATAATTTTAAACAATAAAATTAATGAAAATAGAAAAGGGAATCTTGGATATTTGACCCTTTTCATTAAAAAAAAAAAAAAAAAAACTATTCTATCGTAACAAACTCCAATTTTAAAATTTGTAATACACAGTAAACAAATGGAAGAATGAAGAATGAAGAAAGGAAGAATGAAGAATTGGACACCCCCCCCCCCCTGCACAAAAAAAAACAAAACAAAATAAAACAAAAACAAAAAATTTGGAAAAGACTCACTCACTAAAGTTTCAGCTATCAATAATGTTAAACAATAAATTAACAATATCTTAAAACAGAAAAAGAAATCTTGGATATTTATTTGTTTACATTATTTTCTTAATTATTTCTATCGGCTGGTGAATGTTTGTAATGGTCAGTTGAAATGGATCTATTGTAGGTAACTATGAATCACAAATTTTTCAAGCTCTTTCTCATTTAATGTCATAGTGCCACCATTTAAAAGCTTTACTCTTATGTTAATTAATGAAATAATTAGTAAACCAATAAAACACCATTAAAAATACAGAAAAAGGTCAAATTAAAAATTCCCTGATGACAAACACATATAAGATATCACATATAAGATGACATAAACACATCATATATAATATTATGGATTAAAATAACATCTGACATCAAGTGAATGTAACGCTACAATCATATATCTTTTGGCATTTAATCCTATTTTGGCCAAAGTTATTTTTATTGAAAGCAGTCGACAAGATAATGGAGGAGTACCGAAAAAGCTACCATCAAACTATAAAATTGAATGCCAAAATTACATGATCGTAGTGGCACATTTACTTGATGTCAAATGTGTTTATATCTGTTTTTAATGATGTTTTACTGATTTATTAGATATTTTGTAGATTAAAATAACAATTATGTTCTTAAACAGCAACAAAATGATATTAAAAAAGGAAAAACTATTGAACAAATTTTATGATGCATAGTTTCATATAATAGATTTGTTTCAATTGATATCAAAACATTCACCAGACGAGAGGGATAGTTAAGAAAAATAATGTATTAAATATCCAATATTTTTATTTCGGTTTTCAATAATAGTATATTATAAAATATATCGTTTAAAATTGATAGTTAGCAAATTAGAAACCAGAGCTTTTCAGATTTTTTTTAATCAATTTTAATGGTAACATTCTTATTTTTTATTTATTAGTTGTTGAAATTTTTTGGCAATAATTTTTTTTTAAGAAAAGTGATTGATGGGATAAACGGAGAAGTACTGAAATTAATAATGAGTTTAGACATCCAGTTAAAATTATTACAAAAGTACCAATAAAAATTACAAAATAAAAATTTTATGTCTGAAAAATGGTATTATTTACTTTTAATTTTAAGACCATGTACACTTGCAGATCCAGAAGCAGAATTTTCTGCATCAGTCTGCAGCAAACTAAAATTTATCTGCGACTCAATAAGCCTACTATCATAAGAAATGACAAAAACACTTAAAGTAAGCAAAATTTCCATTTAGAAAGAAAATATAATATAAGGATACAATAAATACTATAAATCTAGCGACTTAAAGCAAATTTCAGCTATTTTTTAACCCCAGCATTTCTTTTTAACTTGGTGGATTAATCTGCAAGGTTTAATATAATCTACAGTGCCCGCTGCCATGCTGCACTGTTTCTGCGCTTGCAGAACTAACAAAATATATGGGATGGAGCAAGAATTTGAAAAAATTTTGCTACCAGGCCTAGTATTTACTGTAGACGGAAAATAAATACAGGGAAGAATACTTTAAATAAAATAAATAAAACAATGTGATTACACGATTCAAAAACATTTATTATTAAACAGGTGCAAATATTTGCACCTACATGATGTTTCAACTTGAGATATAGGGTGTTTCTTATATTTTGAACTATTTTTTCAAGAGAAATTGCATTAACATGTTTAGCAGTGATTGCTTTAAAAAAAAAAAAGTGATTTTTATGTAATGGTAAACAAAGAAACATTAACTTTAAAATGATTTTATGGATTAAAAATTTAAAAAACACAATTGGATTACAATGATTGAATAACCTGTTTTCCTAAAGAAATAAGGAAGTTCTATAATTTTTGCAAGCTCTAGGGCACACGGATTTTGAAATACTGCAATTTGTTGAAGAGTTTTATGAGATATTTTTGCAAAAATAGGGGTACATTTCACTATATTAAAAAAAGAAGGCAGGGTGTATTTTGCGATTTTAAAAAGACAGGTGCTGCGTCTTTAAATAATGACTCAGAGGGAACACAGACAAGGCTAAAATGTTATTTATAATGAAAAACAGACAGATGAAATAAGCTATTCTAAAAATCTTTTCTTTGAAAATGCAAGACAGATTTTAAACACATCAAAACAACAAACAATACAGAAATGTAACATAAAAACACATTTTTTAAAATGAGGAATTAAAACAGCGTACTTTATCTTTTTTTCAGGGGTTCTGTGTGTCTCACTGAACCCCCACCCCCTCCCCCCATCCAAAAAAAAGCAAGCTAAAAACCAGCTAGTATATACATACTTTTTTAATACAGTATATATGTATAAATGAAGGCAAATTGAAGCTGCTAAAGTGTCACAGAGGGGCCCCAACTGGATCTTTGCTATTGGGCCACATGTAGGCTTAGTTAGAGAATTTAAAAATCCTTATCTTATACAAAATTAATTTTATAAGCAGGTTATTCTTGAAATAAAAATATACTTTACGAGTATTTTTATTAGATTTTTTAAAGATAAATAAATTTAATAGTTAAATAGATTTAAAAGTTGAATTTAAAGCTTTATGAATATTTTTACTTGTTCGTCATCAACAAAATGATTGTTTAATGTATTTTTATATCTAATCCAACACCCAAACAATGGGTCATAAACAATGTTTTGGTGATTCAGGAAATATCTATCTTTAAAAATACTATTATTTCAGTATAAATATAATGAACAAAGGTTTGTTTTGCGATCATACAACATTATTATTTCGAGTATTTATATGAAAAATGCTTATAACTGTTTATATGTTTTCTATGAAAATTTGCCTGTCTCATGGTATAGATTACGACAAAAGCCTTATATTTTAGTGCAAAACTCAAAAGTTCACTCTAAAAAGTTAAGATTCGAAAGTTTACTTACCTTTAGGATAAATTCAATCATTATTAAAAGAAATAAGTAATAGAACACAGTTGTTTAAAAGATATTTCGTTTCAACAACAAACGCACAGAGTAGTTGAAGTCAGAATTTCTTGCGCATGCGTACAGGTGACACGGATGTTCTCCGGACAACACCGGACGATCGTGGATGGTTCGTCCGGATTCTGGCGTCCTGCGAACGTCCAAATTATGCTCTGTACAGGATCTGACGGGTATCGGACCGCCCGGCTCTATATAGGACCATATAGGACGTCCGGAGGCAGTCTTTGGTTGTATGGGTGTTAGCCTTTTAATAATCTACATTCATTACACAATACACATGCCTGCGATGATTGTATTTTTTAACTTTTGATAATTGATTTTTATGTATTTTTTAGCGCTGTATCTGAAAATGACCTTTATTTTTAACCATAACCTCAAGATTTTTCACAAAGCGCAAATTTCAATGTTAAAAAACTTGCAAAAATCTAATACTATAAAATATACAGAAAACTTTTTCATAATAAGTAATTCAACTTTTTGGTTTATACTGCAGTTTCTTACATCTAAACAGTTCAGGGGTCTGATGAAGTGTGTGGAATCGCTGACCCTGTAAAGATTTGTAGTATTACACTTTAGAGACGACTGGGGAACCACCTTAGACATAACTGGACTTTATGAGATTGTAGACAATTCAATTCTAAGACATATCTGACAGGATAGCTAATTGGATTAAGCTGGCCACCTGGTCAGGTTATGCTAATGTATCAATAAATATAATATCAGTAATATAATATAATATCAGTAAAAATTTCAAAAATGGGTAAATTGCCATAAATATAAGCGCTATCCACAGAAAATGAGGACATCTGATTGCCATAATTTGTGTTATCCATCAAAAACTCATATACCATGAGCATCTTTTTAAAAATGTTGAGAAAGACTGAATATGTGAAAAAATATGGTATACAAAATAGACGAATCGGTCTCGTTGGCAAGGTCAAAATGAAAATATTTTCACATATAAGCAAACTTCCCTGATTTTTGAGTATTTTAATTAAAGTTCCCTGACTTTTCCCTGATTTTTCACACTGATAAACCAAACCTATTTGATTTTTTCTTGATTTCCAGATTCTGTAGACACCCTGTGGCTCTATCTAACGTCTTAAGAACCAAAAGAACTTCTTAAAACACCATAAAAGTACATAAATGCACCACTTTAATCCCTTGAGAGGCAAGCAAAAATGTTTCTAAATATTGAATTCTCACCAGAATAATCGAAAAATTTTATTTTTAAATAAGGAAAAGCAATTTTTCAACGATTTTCCTCCAAAGTTAAAAATATAAAATTTAGTTAAATTTTTCTGGTGAGAATCTTGTTTAAATTAGGTGGGATATATTTTATCCCACCGCCTGTACAAAGGTTAAAAGTATATTTTTGCACATTTATATCAGTGTTGAAGTCAGACACTTTCTCCTGAAGGGATTTCTGTGGCTCGGGGGGGGGGGGGGGGGATAGCACATTTTGACCATTGAAAACACAAAATCTCAAATCTTCTCATTGCTTTGGGAGGAATGTCCTCCACCCCCGAATTGAACACTGATTTATATACTTTATGGTATTTTAACAAGTTATTTTGGTTCTTACTGTTTTACACTGGTTTATACTTCGATTAATATGATCTTAAATTGAAACTAAAAATGAGGTACAATAATTTAAGCATTCAGAAATATCCAGACTACCCTATTAGCAGAAAGTTTTCCAAATGTCTGCAACAGATACTTCAGGGGCAGAAAATAATCTGCAGGTAAAATATTTTACAATATGAGCGTTAATTAATCAAACAATCACTTACCTGTAACGTCTTTATGCACTTTATTAATTTTTTAAAATAATAATATTAAGTAATAAAGAGCTAAACATAATGCAAAGCAAAATAAAGGTTCGATGGAAAAGAATCTGCGAAAGAGAAATGAAAATCTGCGACACCCGTCTCTAACTTTTTACTATTGGGCAGATTACAGAAGGTTCTAGACTGTAGATCTCTGGATTAAAGGTGTTATACTGAATTTCACTCTAAAAAGAAACTTTAGGGGGGAAAAAATCAACAACTTTTATTTACATTTGAAGCAAATGTTTGGATATACGTGTATTTGGTCTAAAAGTTACGAAAAATGGAGCTGGAACCAAATCTTTTCTTAGAATTAAAACACTGCATAAAAATTTATATAACTTTTTTCGTAAAATTTATTCATTATTTGCTGAAATTTCTCAAAGAAAAAAAAAGTGAAAGAAATAATATAATACAGTTTAATCTCATAAATCTACACATTATTTGCAATGCAATTTTCAATAAAGATTCAGCAAAAAATAAAACCAAATCAAAATGACAACGTTTGATTATTTGACTGGAGGATTCTAAGCTGGGTAACTTGTGTTGAAGATGAACTAGCCACTCAGCATCTCACAGATGAAGAAATTATTAAAGATTATAATGCAAGAACCACACTCATCAGCATCAGGTATTAAATCAGAAAAAGGAAAAACTTACTTTTGAGGAGAAACTTGCTGATGGAAAAAAAATATAGGCATGCCACAGCTCTGATGTCTGAAAAAAAGCCATAAATATGAGAGACGTGACTGAATATTGACCAAAAATTATTCAAATAAAAAGTAATAAATAGGGACACTGCTATTCTTCAGTTACACTTTTTTTCTAGTCTTCTTTGCTGATTTGAACAATTCTGGCCACTTTCGTAAATATCCGAAATTGCAAATCTTGGTCTTGCAAAAAGCACAAATTCTGCTGGATTTGTTTGAAGCACTATGATGGTAAAATTTTGTGCACTAAACACAAATGAAATATCTGTTAAAGGGCAAAATTAACAGTTGCTATCGTATACAGGGGAACTAAAAATCAACTGTCAACTACCCATCTCTCGTCCCTTAAAATTTACAAAAAATCACGCAATATGCTCAAAAACCCCTGCTTTTGATTCCAATTTTTAGTGTTTCACAGAAGATTGGTAATCATTTCCTACTCTAGCTCCCTGAACAACCAAAGGGTAATGAACAACAATCTAAGGCGTGGATACAAATGAAACGCTTCCCGTAACAACTCGAGTCACAGTAACAAATCCTACTAAACGGGATACAAATGAAACGGCTTCCAGCTTCTGGCGTCACAAAGTTGTGATTGTTATCATAAAATTTTGCAACAGTGTGAAATCCGCCGCAAGCTGTCACAAGACCGTAACAAGTACTCATTATTCAAGATGGCGGAGATTTTGGTTGTTCGACACCGGCGAAGAAATCAAATACAAAGGCAAAGAATAAAGGATCGGGAAGATCCTTTTTCAATAAATGAAAGAAATTTCATCTCAACATACAAAGTAACGAAAAATGCGGCGAGAGATCTGATCGAGGAAATCAGACCTTTCGTTTTGTTAGATGAAAATAAAAGTTATCCTTTAGAGATTTATGTAAGTTCAAGGATATATATATTAGATAAAACGGTTTTCTCTGTATATGTTTTATACGTATAATCGCGAGCACTAGATTAAATAGAAATAGTTTAATAGTATTATATGCATAGAGTTTGTATATAGGGGAAGACGGGGTACAATGAAACATTACTTGTAAAATCAGTCAAATTTGTCATAGAGAGTTGCAGTTTATATATATGTTATACAACTATATGTTCCAATTACTGATGTGATTTGGATACATTCACACTTCTACAACAGTAGCAATAGAAGATTATTGCTTTTATGCCATTGAAAGTAACTTTCTTTACTAAAAGTAATTTTGTTTATTTTTCCTTGTTGTTATATGTTGTAATTATTTTTTCTATACATTGTTTTCTTTGGGTTGTTGTCTTCATACCTCCAAAACCAAACTAAAAAAAATAAATATTAGAAGTTTGAAAATAAATTTTTATTTAGTAACCTCAGTGCGGGGTACAATGAAACACTTGCAGACGGGGTACAATGAAACATGTTTTATTATAGTAATAAAAGTAGTAAGTAGAATATATTAGAAGTAAGAGTAGGAAAACAGAAAAAAAAAAGAGTTTTGTTCTAACCAGGCCAGTAAAAAATGCTTTTGTTAAGCAATTAAAAAACAGAAAGAGAAAAAAAGCTGAGAAGGGATTGTTTTGTAAACAAACTCTTCCTGCTACAGACTCTGATGATGATCCAGATTTTTTTCCAGGCCCAGCTGGTCATCGAGGTACTAAGAATGAGATATTCACACACAACATGTATGGCACAAGCAGTATCCGTATAAATGAAAACATAAGGAAATATATACTGTTGGAGAAATATACTGTTGTATATACATTTAAATAAAGTCAAATGTGAAATACTTGATATAAAGACTCCAACCTAGGTTTTTGTTAGAAACTTACATTTAAAAAAAAAAAAAAACATTCTGTTGAAACTACCACCCCATATTCCTTCAGGATCAACTGAAATATAAACAGAAATGCTAATTTTTGAAACTGACTTGCGCCAATTTAATGTAAAATGAAAGGTATTTCTTAAACTAATAGAATTTTCTTATTTTTCATCTTAGACTATACTATTTTTATCAATTTCTTTATTAATCAAGTTTTGTTTTTGTATTTATCTCATTTTTCATAAAATAAACTATACTGGGTGAAAATTGCTTCTATCATTTGGAGTGTTTCATTGTACCCCAGTATGTGTTTCATTGTACCCCGGCATACGGGGTACAATGAAACACTGTAAAACATTTATTTTTTGTTATTTTTCAAGCATAAAGATATTGTTTAGAACCTAATAAAAATTTATTTAGATGGGGAAAATACAAGATTAAAAATATGCATTAATTATATTTTTGTGCATGCAAAATTGTGGATAGGAAAAAATAATTAGTAAATTTTGTTTCATTGTACCCCGTCTTCCCCTATATATATAATTAATGCCCTTATTTATGTGGTATGCACGTTATCTGTATTATGATTGGGAGAATATTGTTTACTATATAATAATGGAATGGATAACATATCGGGCTTTAATTAGTATGTTCATAAGTATTCAAAATTTTTGTTGTCAGTTTATGTAGATTTTAAAAATGCAAAATATATGTAGGGCAGAGTGGGGAGGAATGGGACACTTTTTACAAAAATAAGAAAATCAACTTTGTTTGACACATAAACAAAAATTTCGATACATAGAATATACAAAGTGAAACACTTTCTAATGTCCTTGAACAATATAGAAATATAATTTGCGGAAACAATTTCATAAATAAAGAATTTGTGTAAAAACTTAGCACCAGTGGACAGATTCTTACCAAATTTTTAAGTATTCTTCCACTAAATTTTACCGGTTATCTTATTAGTTATTAGGCAAACAATACTAAAAATTTACAAGTGACAACCATTGGCACCTAGAATTTTACACTCCTGGTTACATAGATATGGCTAATGTGGTTTAGGAATTTTATTGTATACATACACTTATATTAATAAAATAAGGCTTATAAACACAAGTTTTAAAGCAGATATGAAATCATTCATGCTTTATTAATATTAATGTTGTTCTATTTATTGAATGAAGAATATCAGTTTTTTTTATTATTAATATTATTATTTGTCATGTTACAAAACTTTCCTGTTGTTTTTAAATCCACATGACTAAAAAAGGTACCAGAAATATGATTTTTCCTCCTTTTTATATTAATATATTTGTACTCCATATTTTATGTACTTATAAAAACTGAAATGCTAGAACTATTTTTTTCGCCTTTTTAAATTAATATATTTATTTGTATTCCATATTTTATGTTATGTATGTTTAAAAACTGAAATACTAAAAACCAAAGTTTAAATAATTATAGATTTAACCCTGATATAGTAGCAATTAAATTTGAAATTCTTTTGTGTCATGAATGCAGTTTTATGATCAATATTTGTTTTGATCACAATGTGAACAGGAGGGTTAAGAAAATTATTGTTCAATAACACAACTCGAAATACACAAATATTTCACATATCCACAAGAAGTATTAAAACATCTACTTACAATTTTCAGCTGAATTTCTTTCCTAGAAAGATAAAGTATTAGAATAGTAGCTGCGAACAGACTACTCCCTGCTACAACAGCAGTGCCTTTGATGTGGCAGTCTTCTGTTGCTCAGCGAAAGGTCATAGGTCTGCGGAGGAGATCCCTGATATGTTTATCACTGCCCTTTTTTTTTTTATTGAGACTCCCCTTTCTTTTGTTGATGACCACAGATCCTTTGGAAAAGAAAGTTCAAAGAAATATACAACTTTTTGAAGCAAAGGTTATTCAGTTTCTATTTTAGCAGGTATAACAGCTACACAGCTGGCTGAGTCCCACCAATAACTTTAAAATCTCTATGCTGGTGTTTCTCAACAAAATTTTATAAACAAACTTTTAGGGGCTTGGTCAAAACTTTAACCCTTTCAGGGGCAAGGTACTTGTATTCATAAAATGTTGAAATAATTGAACGACACCACAAGAAAAAATTTTTGTAAATAAGTAAAAGTATATTCTCGCATATTTAATAAAAGTGAAATTTTCATTTTTTTATTTACGGAAAACAACAAACTGTTTAAAACTGTACAATTAAATATCTTGTTAATTCTAAATGGACTTGGTATCAAGATGTTAACTTATAATGAAGTGTAATGAAATCTCATGAAGTTATCTCTGGTCTGTGAACCGTGAAGCCTACTTTTAAAAGTCGAGGAACTGAAGTCTTCTATTGGGATTTTTATAACAGCTGGATGCATTATCAAGCAGAAGTTCCTTTTGATATTCTGTCTGTAAATGTAACCTGCTAGTTCTGCGATGTCTTCCATGCCAAGAAATCTCTTGCTGCAACTCTCGTTTTGTTTACAGGTTTGTGTCAGTAGACGTTTCATTCACAATAAGTTAATATGTTGATATTAAGTTCATTTGGGATTTTGAAAGTTATTTTATTCTTACTTTTTTGGATAACAACAGTAATAAAATGTTCTTTGTTTTCCTGTAAATATTTTTATTTTATACCTTTGTCTCGGAGTGTTAAATATATTAGAAATGCAGATACTGCCCGAGAAATATTTTGATAGCAAAAAACAACAATAAAAAACAGAGGCATACTTTAAGGAAAAAGAAGTTACTAAAAATAATAATTTCCCGTTGAGATACTTTAAAAATATGAATGCATTATGCAAGTATAGGTTTAACATTAGGGAAGTAATTTGAGATCTTACTGTCCATGACCCTTAAATATGTACGCTACGATTATTTAGGCTGACATTTTGGTGCTTCAGAATGAAGACTATTTATTATCAAACATTTTTATGAGCAAATATTACAATATAAAATTTTGCCTTTTTAGCAGAGCTGCGGAGTCGGTCAGATCCATTTTTGAGCAAAAGAGGCAGAGTCGCTAAAAAACAAGCAACTCCAACTTTTTTTTGTTAGACAGTTTGAAGTGAAATTAAACCTATTACAAGTAATTTTATATCTATAAAATGAATTATTATTGTTATTTTTGGACTATACCAGTCTACCTGTGTTAAAGATGTGCAGTTTTACAGAGTAGATGAAAACCGTTTTTAATTGAATAATCTAGTAGATATTTTACATTTAGAATACAAGTACTTTTCCTCTGATTTTTTGGGTTTGCGAAAACCAAGGTAGAGAGGTCTGCAAGGACCCAAGGCCTGGAAAATGAAGGCAATTTTTCAAACGGGCCGGGTCAGCAGAATAAAGGCAATTTTTGTTAATGGGTGAGACTGGACTGATAAGAGTTAAGCAAGCTGATCGGCCCAATATAACAAATTTGAAAAAATCAAACTACGCCGATAAAATAGGAACAATTTTCTGCGGATATAACCGGGGTGCAGGGCTTAACTTCTATTTAAAAAAGTACCGGAGCCCTAATATTCTGTGATACCAGTGCTGACAACTGTACCATTCACGCCTCCTCCCCTGTCACTCCAATCTGCATATTTATGTTTTGTACATTATTTGCAAAATTTAAAGCAGTTTTTTTTTTCTCTAGCAAAATAAAAATTTTAAATATATCTATCAGCATATACCTAGCTTTCAACTATTCCACTTTTTAGTTATCACTCATTCCGAATAGTAATCTTTGCCTAATTATAATGTTAATTGTGTTTTTTTGCTAATTCTACGTTTAAATATGATAAGGATTAGGATTCGAAAATTGACTTAACACAAAAAAGAAATAGTTTGCAGCTATGCATTTTTATGAAAAAAATGAATGATATTTACAGAAATTATAGAAAAACGGGAAACACTCCTCGATTGCTTTCTATCAGAATCACAATATATGACAATTATACCTACTTGCAAATGAAAGTGACTTTGTAAATGTGTAAAGCAGAGCCTTAATGCTTTAGCATGGGTAGCATTCATGATACAAAATAAATAGAAAAATCACTAACGTGATTTTTATAGTAGTCGTAAGCAATAGAAGACAAAAAACCTCAAGTTGATGCTTGTTGGCTAAAGATATTCTTTTCAGGTTAGATATCTCTTTTTTTTTAAAAAGAAAAAATAAATTACATCCAGTTAAAAATTATTCTATTGTCACAAAAAAAAAATCGAACTGAAAGCAAATTCATTGTTCAGTCTCTTGAGTGGTGCCATATCAATGCCACGCTGACATAAATTTGAAAATATCACTACAACAGAAAAACACGATTTCTGTTTTCACTTCATTCTGATCAAAATAGTATTAAAAGGATTTGAAATAGAATATAATACGTAATTTTGAAGGAACTTTTTTTTTCTGTACATGAATAAATAAAATTTTGAATATAAGACCGGCCGGTGCGTGAACTGCAAAAATATATATGGGCAGGCTCGAACTTTTAAGGCTTCGCGCCTTGGAAATTTCGGCCGATGCAAATCTCTAACCAGATATAAACAAAAATTGTAAATTTCTGTTATTTTTGGAAGCCAAAGTACCTGCAATAGTGTTGTAATTGTAACCATTTTCCCTTTTAGGAGTGTTCATAGTTATATAAATATGTAGCACTTATAGTTGTCGTCTGATCCCTCCCGTATCTGTCTGCATATAACATTGCAAAAACTACCCCACTGAATGGTTTGAAATTTAATAAATACCTATAATCATTGCAGAATTTTGTTGAGTCCTTTCAAATTTTATAAAAATCGAATCAAAACTATAAAAAGATATTAATGAAAGTCTCCTATTAAATTCTATCATACATATTAATTCAATGATATCCTATGATAGGTAATGATTCTAGGTTGCCAAGGTGATTACATCCTATTTAAGATGGAGTCATATTATTTATGTATTACTGAATTTAATGTATATAATCATAATAAAATAAAAAATAAATGATAAAAGTTTAAAGCATAATAAAATTATGTTAGCTGAGCACCAGTGTTATATACATACATATACATAAACTGGCTAACAGAAAATTACCAAAAGTTTATAGAAGCAAAAACTATACATGAATTTAACTATTTTTTTTAAGGATATACATTACAAACTTGCAGTGTACAGAAGAAAAAAAATAATTATTTTGAATTGCTGGGAATTGTAAAAACATCACAAAGAATAGTATTTCCTTTCAATTAAAAAATTATTTACATGTGATTTATAAACAGAAAAAACATTAAAATATTAAATTCATTAATATGCGTTAAAAAGCAGTAAATGACAGAAATTATGTCACATTCGAGATGATCATTTTAACTATTTTTGCGAATTCTAAGACAGCACAGATAGTAATACAGTCGAATCTTGTTAACGTGAACACTCACGGGTAATTTTTTTTTTTTTTTTTTTTTTTTTTTTTGCTTGTGTTAAAAGTAGTTTGTCTTATCCATATTTTTAAAATATATATTCCATGGAACAAGAATAAATATATGCATACATAACTTCAAAATCTACTGTATTGCTGGTGTTGAATTTGTTTAAGATCTATCCATCAAGAATATAGACCTACACATGAGATATCTCTCGGTGGAAGTCTTTTCAAGGAGAACTGGTTGGTATTTACATTACATACTAAGAAATCTACCATCAAAGTTATGGACAGCCAACTCGATTTATTTTTACAGATTAGAATCTAAGTCATCACTGCCATAGCAATCTCTCAATTTAATTATCATACTTAAACAGCTTTGTTAAAAGAACTTTAATTACCGTTAAATATTTTTTCCCCCCTCAATGCAATTCTTGCAATAGAATTTAAAGCTTCATGACAACTTATAAATAACTACAGTAGAAGATCTTTATAACGCAATTCTTCATATAACGCACAACTTCTCAGATGTAAACAGTGAATTTTGAAGTTTAAAAGCACCTGCATTTTCACATTGTAAAATATTGCTACTCTGTAGAGGACTAAATTTGATACATTAGTTAAACTTTATCTTCTAATTTAAGACCTTTTTACTGAAAAAAATTCTATTATTACAATAAACATTTTTGAAAATGTCTAATATAAGGGATGGTTGTGTGGATATTTGGATCATGTTTATAAAGGAAATTTAACAATGTCTGACCTATATTATGTAAAAATATATAATTTGGATAACTCTTGTTAACAAGGAATTAAATATAAAGATATTCTAATGTATTTTGATATATTTCAGACATATTTGGCCATGCTTACAAGGTGAATTTGATGATGTGATCCATATAACGCACAACCTTGCGTTTTTAGGTTTGCATTATAAAGATCTTCTACTGTATATTACATAAATTTCAGGAGGCATCTCGCTGTGAAATATGGGGTGGAGGAAGTATTATGAGGGGATTGTTAATTTTGAGAGAAAGAAAAGAGAAAAGTATATCTTAGTAGCAGAAAAGAGTAATTATATTTAAATGGAATGAATAATTATATTTTAAGAAAACAAACTTTTTCTTTACATACAGAATGTAAATTTACTAAGTTTGAGTTGCATGAGAAAGGATATAAAAAGACAGAGGACACATGCAAGTTCTTCTTCTTATTTTTTTTTTGGGGGGGGGGGGCGTGAAATGATTTTACTAAAATAAAAAAAGTTTCATTTTTACAGAGGTAATGAGTTTCTATTTTTGATAAAAATACATATAAATTACTAGAACTATCTATGGATTAAATAAAAAATTATGAATTAAATTATTATTTACATTTTTGAAAGTCATATGTTATCTTATTGGCATCAAAGTATTTAAAATATTACAAAAAATACATTCAGCTGTTATGATTTTTGAACACTCAAACAAAAAATTAATTTCAATTAGTCCTTAATTTAATTTTTGATTTTAAAATTGAAAAAAAAAATAAAACAATTAAAATAATTTTTTTTAAAGTCAGTATTTGGCCGCTGAATATTCAGTATTTGGCCAAATCACTATTCGTTACATCCCTAGTATTCGGCCTATTAGTCACTATTCGGCTAGTCGAATATCTGGTATTCGGTTTACCTGTGGGCCGAATATTTGGTATTTGGCCAAAATCCCTATTCAATGCATCGCTAATTCACACTATGTAGGTACTTTATTTATTAACCAATGAAAATATTAAATTCTTGAATTGTAAATTCACTTTAATTTACTTGTTACAGATAAATTAATAATGTATTTCAATATTTTTCTACCATTGTTTTAAAAAGCTTAGTGCAGTTTGGACTTCAGAAAGTGAAATTTATTGGCCAAATAATATAAACACCTATGAAAACAAACCAAATGAACTTTTATTCTTGTTTATATACATATATATTACTGTTTTTATATACAAAGTACTTCTGTTTGTAAATAAAAAGAGGTAAATAGCTTCTTTGTATTAGATTAGTTGCATAAATATAAAAAAAAAAATAATGTGTATAAGAAAATAAGGAATAGGTCGCCAGAAAATATGCATGAGAAATTTCCTTTTCTCACCAAGGTCCCTATAGTCTGACAGCATGTGCATTTCTAATATATAACACTTTGAGACAAAGGTATAAAATAAAAATATTTACAAGAAAACAACGAACATTTTATTACTGTTATCTAAAAAAAGTAAGAATAAAATAACTTTCAAAATCCCAAATTAACTTAATATCAACATATTAACTTATTGTAAATGAAACGTCTACTGACAGAAACCTGTAAACAAAACGAGAGTTGCAGCAAGAGATTTCTTGGCATGGAAGACATCGCAGAACTAGCAGGATACATTTACAGACAGAATATCAAAAGAAACTTCTGCCTGATAATGCATCCAGCTGTTATAAAAATCCCAATAGACGACTTCAGTTCCTCGACTTCTAAAAGTAGGCTTCATAATTTGCAGACCACAGATATCTTCATGTAGTTTCATTACACTTCATTATAAGTTAATATATTGATACTGAGTTCATTTAGAATTAGAAAAAGATATTTTGATGGTACATTTTTAGATAACAGCTTTAAAAAGTTCTATTTTCAGTAAATATTTTTACTTTATACTGCTGTCTGCAAGGCATTCTATATTAGAAATATTCCAAAATTAGTAAGAATTATCTTTAACAACCAAATTAAAATGAAGTGGTTCATAAGAGAGTGATATATTTACTGATTACAAAAAGTTATGAATAAATTTACTGTTTTAACTTTACATTTGATAACCTGATAATGGTTAACAAATCAAAATAATTTAGCACATTTACTCAGTTTTATATCTTTTAGAACTGACATGCTTAACAGCTTCAAATTAAAATTCGTAACTTTTAGACTAAACTGCACGATTATTATTGTCCAATGTAATCATAAAATTTCCTAACCTTTATATTCCTAAAAACTACTAGGTACATTTTTTAAAAGTTTAGGTAGTTCCGTAAGTGGCTTTTGCCAAGCTTTTTTATACATAAAGGATCTTGTTAAAAATAGATTAATAAATACATTCAAACACAGACTGTCAAAATGTCAATTTTTTTTCGAGTCATGTTTGTTTTAGAAAAAAAAAATTCTGATACAAACAATATATGTAAAAAGCACATATGTATAGCAATAAAAAATTTCATTAGGAATATATGAACATAAATTACTCTTATATTGAAACAATAATAATATAATTTGTACTATAAACTGCAGCATTTTAAATGTCAAAACAATATTTTTAAATGTGATCACAGACACATATAATGTGAAGTAAAGGTATATTCAGGATGGAAAATAGCATCAGTGTAATAAATAAATTTATTTAGTTTATTAAATCTGTATTTAAAAAAATTCATAATTAAGCCTACTGAAAATATTTAAAAAGGCAGTTACTTTCCAATTGGTGAAAGCATTCATACAATATTAAAATCTTTTAAATGTTAGATACAACTCTGTAGTCAGAAATTTCTAGTTATCACTGCAGACAAGATAGTTATAACTATAATCTTAATATATTTTTAAACAAACAAACTCTTCACCATTTTCAGATTTTAATCACATTTACACAAATGAAATCTTTTTAAGCAACCGTTACGCTATATTTCTAAAGAAAAAAAACTATTTTTTCAATATATTATTTTATTGCAATATTCAGAAATAGACATGCAAACAAATAATTCTTAACATTACCATGCAATACTACGTTAAACAACTGCAGACACAAGAGCCTGCGAAATACTAGATACATTATTTTAATCGCAATAATAATAATTATTCAGGGCTTACCACACTAATTTTAGCAGATAAAATGAAAAATAATGTTTCTTGAGTACATAGACGGCAAAAAAAATTATTCTAAAGTAAACATCTTACATTAAATAAAAATTAACGTAACGAGCAATAGGATTACCCAATGTTTTCTCTGAGAAGCTCACGACGGTTCTTCGAGTTTGTTTACGTATGACATCTGGTTACTAGCCAATGAAATGAGCGTATCGTTGAAAATAATCGATACTCTGTAACAACTTTGTTACAGCACTATCTTCATTTGTGACGGTCACAAGTGTTGCTTTTGTATCGCTTTTTTCGTGCCTGTTGCAAATTTCAGATTTGTGACGCGTAACTGTTACAGCGTGAAACCGTTTCATTTGTATCCACGCCTAAGGCGTGGATACAACGGTTTCACGCTGTAACAGTTACGCGTCACAAATCTGAAATTTGCAACAGGCACGAAAAAAGCGATACAAAAGTAACACTTGTGACCGTCACAAATGAAGATAGTGCTGTAACAAAGTTGTTACAGAGTATCGATTATTTTCAACGATACGCTCATTTCATTGGCTAGTAACCAGATGTCATACGTAAACAAACTCGAAGAACCGTCGTGGCGATACTCCAAAGTGTATGCACTTTCAGCAAGTCCTTGGCGAAAAATATTTCGCCAAAGGATTTGGCGTATTTCTCCCTAGCGATGCTGCAAAACGTACTGCTTTTCAGCGCGACCGCGATATGCTTTTTGATACACAGTATAGATATTTTAAAAATACGTTTATATTAATTTTTTGAATGATTTACTCGTATTAAGTGAAATATTTTTTTTCTATTATGCATTGAACAAAAGATGTCATAATTTAGTTGGCAGATATTTTTAGTTTTGTAATTTTAATTTATGTAGCTGCCATGTGCTTCGCGAAACACGTCGATTGTTTATGAAACAGGTAGATTGTTTATGTAAGACTTATTCTATATAAAAGAAAATACGGACATTTTATTTTAATTTATGAATTAATTGGCCAGCTGGTGTCACCTTTGAAGCAGTAAGTGAAATAATTTCTTCTGCTTTGAAAGTGTGCACTTGCTAGCCAAACACTGAAGAACCCGCTGTAAAAATTCATTAAATGCATCCACGATGAAAAGAAAGCTATTTCAAGTTTGGTAAGCATAGCTTTTTCTGTCAATTTATTTATATTTTTCTTGAACAATTCTAAGCACCTGTGTATTATTTCCTTTTGTGTATGTGCATATTTAATAACAATAAACAGTGATTTATGTATTTAACATTTAAATGCTAGCATCCATCGAAAGAATAAAAGTAATTTAAATCTGTATTATTAATGAACGATTTTCAAATTGATCAATATCTATTTAATGTTTTAAACTTCGAACACATATTCAATGTTTAAAAAAAATCTTATTGACATGTAACATATGCATCAACATCGGTACTATAATGAAATGTATTTAAGGTGTTTATGTATATTTAAGTGTTAGGTTATTTTAAATTACAGAAATTTAGAATAAAAATATCTGATTTGAATAAGTTCTTCCCAAAGCTTTTTACCTAGACTAGATTTTGTAATGTAGGATATTATGACAATACAGTATAATATATGAGAATACAAGTATTTCTTCTATCATTATATTTATAAAACAGTTGAATTTTAATGTCTGTGTTTTATGCATCTCGTGGGAGTTATTATAAACACTATAAAAGTTTTGGTATCTGTAGTTGATAATAAAGCTAAATGATGCATTATTTTTTCCTATTTAGTGTAAACAAAGCATCACAATTTTTGAAGTGTTAGTAAGAAAGTGGTAGTATTATTAATGTAAACAAAACTATTATATACTTTATTTTTTAATTATTGAGTCCACAGGAAAATGGTAAGTATTTTTAATAATCTTTCATCAATGTTAACTATATATTTGGTTACTTATTTATTAAATTATAACTTTTTATTTGAAAATTAAGTGTTTTTTTTTTTTTTTTTTTTTTTTTTCTCCCCAAGTATCACTAGGCCTGACTTTTTTTTAAATCCAAATTCTTTTGAAAAAATACAATGTAGTATTAAATTTAATAATATTAGTTTTTAAAAGGAACGTCAATCAAAATTGTCAGTTATTAAACTTTATTTTGTACCTGAGACATTTAAAAACTCATAAATGATCACTTTCTTTCCAAGTGTTAATCTATATGAAATAACTATTTTGCATTCAAACAAATTTTCCTGTGATATTAATAATTTCAAAGTGGCTGCTTATTTGAAAATGACTAATAAATACTTCTATTTAGATATATAATAAACTAAATTCTATTAATTTATTTTAAAATATAGGTATTTTGAATGCTACCTAACTTTTTATAAGAAACCTATGTATTTTTATGTTAGCAAAGTACAAATTATAAATGGCTGAATACCATTTTCCATCAGCAAAATTCATATTACAATCTAGATAAACTTTTCGTTCATTTTATTTCTACACAAGTCTTATTTATAATTTATGTACACAAAAAATAAAAGCTGCTGTTGAGGAAAGTTTCCTGCCAGCTAATTCTATCAGGGCCAAAACTAGCCTTTATTGTGCCTGGGGCAAACAAGGATTTTGGCCCTTCCCCTTTCTTTACAAAGGGAATTTTATTAAGTTACTAATAGCTGATTTATTTTAAAATCTAAAATATGTAATCATAACATGCGTAATACTGAACTACATAATCAGCTTTGTCAAATATTGATTTGTTAAAATCTGAAAACGTAATCAAATGGAACCGAAAAATATTTCACTTTATACAGGTTTCCATCTTAGCAGACATAATTGTTGATATTCTTTTTGTTGAAAATTTTTTCATTTAAGGCAGAATACTGTTATAGACTGATTTTATTTTTACAGATTTTAGTTTAGTTTCAATACAGTAGACTCCCTTAAATCCGCGTCTTTTTTCAGATGTAAACAATGAAATTAACAGTTAAGTTGCAGGAACAAAATTCAAGATGGCGTCAAAATCAGCGACTACTGCAATGTGTTTTTTACTAAATTTTTTGTTTATCATTCTCTTTTGGTTATTACAGCTGATTTATTACTAAATAAATTTACATTACTTTTGATTTGATATAAATTAGCATATCTATATGATGACGTTTCGATCTTACGATCACTTTACCAATAGATGGCAGATTAGGACTTTTGAAATTGATTTTGTCGGTAATAATTTAATATTTTTCTAAATTTTTATTTTACATAATTATTTTAATATTTTACTTATTTTAATGTTTCACTTTATTGTAAGCATTCATTATAATTTCCCTTGCTTAACTACTAATCAAATTAATGTTTCAAAAATGTAAACAAATCAATGACCAGAAATCCGCACAACCTCTGGTCCTAAACTGTGCAGATTTGAGGGAGTCTACTGTATTACAATATTAAGAGACTACATTAGTCACGCGAAGACATTCACAAGCTAATATTGAACGTTGAACCTATGGTAGCATTATTGACAAATATCTCACGGTTATTAGTACTTAAAATAATTTTTTTTTCATGGGATACCTGAGGTTGATATCTAATGTTGTACTTTTTCGGGTTTGGTTACATAATTTTTTTTTTTTTTTAATTTAAATGCTCATTTTTAAAAAACTGTTTGGAACCAGTTCTATAATTGCTTTTGCATGCTATGTGTGCTTAACAGGCTTCGCTTGTTGGGTGTTTTTTCAGTGTTGCTATCTGTTGTTCTTGAGTAGAGATGGTGAAGTATATGTTCATTTGTCTAAGGTCACTAATGCAGGTAATGAATGGCAGCAAGGATCGAACCAGAGAACCCATGGTCAGAAGGTGAGATCTTTAGTACAGAGCAAAAGGCTAGCTCTACAATCGCTTCCTGCGAGAAACACATTTTATTGACCATGCAAGGTGGTGTAAAGTAAATTTGATAATTCTGCAGGAAGATCCATTTATCTAAATTAAGGGGAGGGGTCTTTCCCTCCCTTTCCCCCTTTAATACTTAACCAATGAACCTCTAAACCTAATGAAGGAAGTGCCATATCGAAATAAAACGGTATATCAAATTTGAAGCAAATCGAATAATTCTGCATGAAAAACCCATTTATCTAAATTAAGGGTGGGGGAATAGCCTCCGCCCCCCTTTACATTTAACCAATAAACCTCCAAATTTAATCAAGTCACCTCCTTAACATAATAAACCGGTATACCAAATTTGGAGCAAATTGAATAACTCTGCATGAAAAACCTATTTATCTAAATTAAGGCGGGGTTCTAGCCCCCTTTCCTCCCTTTATACTGAACCTCCAAATCTAATCAAGGCACCTCCTTAACATAATAAACCAATATACCAAATTTGGAGCAAATCGAATAATTCTGCATAAAAACACATTTGTCTAAATTAAGGGGGGGGGGGGGGGGGTTAGTGCCCCCTTTCCTCCCTTTATTTTTAACTAATGAAACTCCAAATTTAATCAGGGAAGCTCCTTAACATAATAAACTGGTATACCAACGTTGAAGCAAACCAGGTAATTCAGCATGAAAAAAACATTTCGCTAAATTAACGGGTATTAGCTCTCCCATTTCCCCCTTTATGCCTAACGAACGAACCTTCAAATCTAATCAGAAAAGCTTCTTATCAGAATAAACCTAAAAAAAAAAGTAAATTGGATAATTCTGCATGAAAACCCACTTATCTAAATTAAGGGGAGGAGACTTTCCACCCTTTACACTTAACTAATGAAGGAAGCGCCATATCAGAAGAAACCAGTAAATCAAATTTGAAGCAAATCGAATACTTCTGCATGAAAAACCCATTTATCTAAAAAGGGGGGAAACTAGCCCCCGTCCCCCCCCCCTTTGCACTTAACCAATAAACCTCCAAATCTAATCAGGGCAGCTTCTTAACATAATAAACCAGTATACCAAATTTGAGCAAATCAGATAACTCTGCATGAAAAACCCATTTATCTTTAAGAGTGGGGGTCTAGCCCCCTTTATACTTAACTAAGGAACTTCCAAATCTAATCAAGGCAGTTCTTTAACATAATAAACTGGTATACCAAATTTGGAGCAAATCGAATAATTCTGCATAAAAAGACCATTTATCTAAGCCCAATGTCAGATGGGCGTCTTTTTTGCTTAGTTATAATCCATTCACAATGCTATAGCATTGTGAATGGATAATACCTAAGCAAAAAAGACGCCCGTCTGACATTGGTCTTAATTAAGGGGGGGACTAGCCCTCCCCGTTTCCCTCTTTTTACTTAACCAATGACCTTCCCAATGTCATCAGGGAGGCACCTTGTCGAAATAAACCGGTATACCAAATTTGGAGCAAATCAAATAATTCTGCATGAAAAACCCATTTATCTAAATTAAGGAGGGGACTAGCACCCCTTTTCTTTAACCAATGAATCCCCAAAACTAATCAGGGAAGCGCCTTATCAGAGTGAACCTAGGAGAAAAAAAAAATTGTAGCAAATCGGATGTTTCTATCAAGAGTTATCGTGTTACGTACATATAGAACATGCACATTAGCTCTCAGGCTTTCATAGCCTGTGAGCTAAAAAGAAAAGTGCCCAATTAAACTGATGACATTGAACTCGCAGGCTATTCACACTAACTGTATATTATACTCTTCTTTCCTAATAATGCTCCTCAAAAAATAAATTAAGGGGGGAAATTGCCCCCCCCCGTTTCCGTTCTTTATACTTAAACAATGACCCTCCAATTGTCATCAGGGAAGCACCTTATCGAAATAAACCAGTATATCAAATTTGAAGCAAATCGGATAGAAAAACCCATTTATCTAAATTTAAGAGGGGTATTATTAGCCTTGTCCACTAGGGCTGGACGATATCAAAAATTTAATATCGCAATATATCAACGAGTTAATATCAATATCGGTGATATATCGCGATAACTACTTTAAAGTGTGAGGTAATAGAAAAATTTCTTATTGCTAAAGACAAATGGTATAGTAGGAATAATTTTATTGCAAATATCTGTAGGAAGCAAAGAATTAATGTTTTATACCTATTTGCTCGCGCAATATTCTTTATATATATATATATATATATGATACAAATAAATACTTTAGAAAAAGGAACCAATATTCGTTATCTATTTGCACTTATATCATTGATTACAATATGGTTTTCTTTAGCTTGTTCTCGATTCTTCCTGTTTTATGTATTATTTATGAATAACTTTTTAACTATTTAATTTTATCGCGTAAACGGAGAATATTATTTTAAAAAAAACTTTACTAGATAAACTAAAAAGTTCTCAATTTTAGGACGTTGATGATTTTAAAATGATTAAAATAAGTGAAAAGCAAAAACTAAAACAGATTTAATGTCATAATTGCATGTACTCGTAATTAAATAGTCTTCAGTGAATGACAGATGCAGCAGAAATTTTATTTTTTAATCTTTTTCTAAGAGTATCAATACATTCTTAATAGTTAAAATATTAAGAAAATTTCTCTGTCTTTATACCTTCATATTTGTTTATCTATGGATGAATAAAACATTAAAATTTTTAAAATATACATATTCAAATCCCATTTGGAAATAGACCTATGCTAAGGAAAGTTCACTTTTTTATAAATATTTTGTAAATAAAATCTAGACCCATAACAACATATTTTTCCAGAAAGAAACTAACAAAAAAGAAAAACTTACCATAAAATTCTACTTGATTACGCAAAATACTCGGTTTGTATTTAAATCTGTTTTTTATTTCGAAAGTGCCACTGAATTTAAAAGGGAAAAAAAAAAAAAAAGAAAAAAAAGAAATGTTGCAAATGAAAAAAAAAAATAGAAATAAAATAAAGTTATTGGCTAATAAAAACAAATACATAAACAAAACAATCGATATTCTGCATTAGATTTCAAGAAGTTCGAAATCAGAGAGTCTTGGTTAGTTCAAAGAAATCATTGCATTATAAATTTATGAAAATACTCATAACATTTATTTTAAAAGATTAATTAACAAAAAAATTTAAAACATTAATAATCATATAATTATTTACAAATGAATATACATCTTATAGATACCCACGCCTTGTCCGAATGGCTTTTTAAAAAGCCGTCATGACAGAAAACTCCCCCCCCCCCTCATTTTAGTGCGAGAACACATTATTCAAATTCTATTCTTTTAAATGGTATAAAAAGGACCTTGAAAGTGACATCAAGTTTGTAGTGCTTAAGTGCAGAGAAAAAAAAACAGTTGCAAGCAAACAAAAAAAGAAAAAGAATGAAAATCAAAATCTTCTTTTCCTTACTGTTAAAATAATAATAATAATCAATATATCCATATCTCCTATGTAAATTCACCGATTTCTTTCAAATTTTCAGCTAGTTGAAATAATAGTAAATTAGGCTGTGTAAGAAATTTTTATTAAAATTTAATTATTTATTAGAAAGTTACAACGCCTTCCGAAACTTCGAATGAAAAGCAGGAGCGCATCTGCAGTTTGTTTTCGTTTATTCACCTCGCTCCGAGAAATCGGAAGTCATATGTTTACACAATCAGATCATTATGTTTTTCAATGCAGAAAGAAACCATGGATAGAGCTTTTATTTGTTTATTTTTTCTTTTTAACTCAAATATCTACTTTAGTTTTATTATTTTTAAGTACTATCTTTTTTCAGTATTGTAAACGTGTTTCTGATATAAATAATTTGCGGGGAAAGAGAGTGTTCAATGTGGATAGATTTTATTTTCTTACATTAAAAAAATTCGCTATTAAAACATCTGCTTTAATATTATGTTTTTTTAGTATTGAAAACGCATTATTGACGTAAATCACGCACTGTTTTTTGTATTTTGGGAGAGGAGGTGGGGTGGAGGGAGGCGGTAGATATATATATATATATATTTAATTAAAATGAAACGAAATTCGGAATCGCCAAGGTCCAATGGGTGCTGGATTTCGAATTTTGTACCGCATATTTATGTATAAAAATTAAAGTACTGGATTTTTCAGATTATTTGTGCGTCTGTGCCGGCCATAGAACATGGTATATCAATTTTAGTGATCTTGATCCTATCACTTAAGCAATTATAAGCACTAGTGTTGACTCTAAGCTGCTTTAGCAGGGCGCAGCGGCCGGCGGCCCAATTTAATTCTATTTTACGCCTGGCGGCCCTTTTTATTTCTATTTTGCGCCCAGCGGCCCTTTTTATTTCTATTTTGCGCCCAGCGGCCCTTTTTATTTCTATTTTGGCACCAGGCGGCTCTTTCGAAATTCTTCCGATGCGCCCGGCTGCCTTTTTAATACTTCCTATACGCCCCGTGGCAATTCAGTTGATCTCGGAAAAATATCACAAATTCTACGGACTCTAAACAAACCAGCTCAAAATATTTTTTGTAAACAAGGTACAAGTGTGCCCTTTTATTAGAATAGTATTCCCTTTTTGAGAAAAAGTATCCTTTTTCAGAATATTGTCCCCTATGTGAAAAATTCCCGCCCGGCGGCCTTTTTTTTCTAGAGTCAACACTAAGCACGTAAACCTATAAAATTTTTAATGTAAATTAAAATGAAAGGAAAATGTGGTTAAAGAAAATCCAAACTTTTAAACAATGAAAAAAGAAAATAGATTTTTAAATTATTACTCTGTAGTTTTTTAAGCAAAAATAAAGCTTCAAAATTTCTATTAAAAATGTATTATATAACTATTATTTTTACCAAAAAATAGAGAGAGAAAAGTAAAGTAAGGGAAACTATCAATTCGACGTATACTACAAAAAAGTTCAAACCCGACCCAGTCTTCAAATTAGATTCTTGCATCGTCTCAGGTTACCCGAACCCGATCCGACACGCGGTTCGTGTAGACCAACCATTTTAAAAGAAAGTCAGGAATATATTTTATGAAAAAAACTATATAATTGAACATTAATGAGTGTATATGTATTCAATTTTGTACTAAAAAATAAATTTGATATTACAGAATAATTCTTTTTTATATTGTATTAAAATATGAATTTATTTTCTTCCACTTCGAGTTTGTGATGAAGTGTGCCGGGTGTCGGTCGGGTTGACTTTAAGCAGAGTTTTCGGGTTTGGCTCTGGTAAGCGGCGACCCGTGCCGCACTACACCCCGAGTGAGCAGAAAAAAAGGCCGACCTAGCCTGCATGTCCAGAGCAAAAAGCAAACACGGCTTCAGTCTAATGACACGAAGTTAATCCAAGCGTTCCAGCCCAGTTTGCAGACATCCAGTATAATGCCATTTAATAATATTACATTTACAGACTTTAAAAATAAGGCCCAGATGTAGTAATATTTTTTATTTTTATTGTTCTTTTTTATCTTTTTGCTCATTTATGTCATTTCTTAAAACACGATTTTTTTTTTGTCTTATTTAAAATTAAAGAAATTATATAATAAAAAAAAAATCAGAAATATATTTTCATTGAAAAATTACAACTGGAATTCGTTTAACTAATTTCCACGCCCGTGTGAATATTATCAATAAAATCAATCAGTAAAGTAAATCTTATAAATAAAGTAAATCAGTAAAATAAAGTAAATCAATTCTTACCTTGAATGTAGTCCATCATATTGTAGAGGATGATTATAGCTAAGATGGCTCCATAAATTAGAAGTAGCTTTTGCAAATACCGGTCGAACGCATATACTGCATACTGCAATTTTTTCATTTATTCACCATTTTCATTACCTGGGCATCCAAAATATTGCCACACGTTACTCTTAGCTTCTTTTTTTTAAATCACTTGATTATAATTCGGGCAATTTACCCGACACCGTACGTTCATCTTACTATAAAATATAAAATCACTGCCGATAACTCGCTCGAGAAGACCATACGAACGAGCATTAAATGAAGCCTATAGACAATAGCAATTATTGACTCAACAATGAACAGATGTTCTAGCTCATGTCATTGGCCAGGACGTATCAAACTTGATATGTTCTAATATGTCTAGACCAATAGTAGCAGCGAAATTAAATCAACGACGATTAAAACATTATTCAGTAACGAACGGACATATGTATGTTGATATATTAGAATATGAATTATTCTGGGTCTGGGATATCAACGAAAGACAGATTATCACAGGAGGGGAGTTTAGAATAAAGCGGGGCTGCGAATAAATGCATCTATCGGATGAGAGAAAGGATTGAAGAAGTCATTGGCCAGGACGTATCAAAGACTTGATATGTTCTAATATGTCTAAACCAATAGTAGCAGCGAAATTAAAACAACGACGATTAAACCATTATTCAGTAACGAACGGTATGTTGATATATTAGAATATGAATTAGTCTGGGTCTGGGATATGAACGAAAGACAGATTATCACGGGAGGGAATTTAGAATAAAGCGGTGCTGCGAATAAATGCATCTATCGGATGAGAGAAAGGTTTGAAGAAGTTATTGGTTACGCAATATTCGGCGCTTTTTCTTCTTGCGGTTCGAAGTCGTGGTGCGGGAAAAAAAAATGTTATTGGGATATATAAGTAGAGCCAGAGATTAGATATCGCTATTGGGATATATCGTTAGAGTCAGAGCTTACATATTGTTATTGCGATAGTTAAAAAATATCAATATTTGACCGATATATTGATAATTAATCCAGCCCTATTGTCCACGCCCCCTCTTTATATTTAACCAATGAAATTCCAAACCTAATAAGGGAAGCACCTTATCAGAATAAACCGGTATACCAAATTTGAAGCAAATCGGATAGAAAACCCATCTCTCTAAATTAGAGGGTATTAGCCCCCGGTCCCCCCCTTTAGACTATAACAATGAACCTTCAAATCTAATCAGAGAAGCTCGTTATCAAAATGAACTGGTATACCAAAATCTGATAATTCTGCATGAAAAACCCATTTATCTAAGTTAAAGGGGGGGGGGTTAGCCCCCTCCCCCTTTATACTTAACCAATGAGCCGCCAAAACTAATCAGGGAAGCACCTTATCAGAATGAACCTAGAAAAAAAAATTGAATTAAATCAGATATTTTTATCAATAGTTATCGCGTTACGTAGATGCATGCATACATACAGAACCGGCGGGCACATTAGCTCTCAGGCTTTGATAGCCTGTGAGCTAAAAAATGCCAAGAGCATGTAACTAGGGGGGGGGGGCAGAAAATAAAAGAGGACATTGAAAGCTTTCCAACGATATGTTATACGATATGATTTGGAAAAAACAGTAAGTATGCCCCCTGGGGCGGCAGGTAAGTCCTAAACGGTCGGAGGGGTGACCTCAAATATATCTTTGGTCAAAATGTGGATTTATGATAAAATAGAACGAGAATTTGGCATTTTAAAAATTGCATGCATATTTTGAACGGCCCTGTAAATTAAGATTGGCGAGGAAGGGGGGGAGGGGAGACGGATTACAAGGGGCCAACTTGAAAAATACAACATAATAAATTAGTAACCCGAATAACTAGGCTTCTAAACAAAAGTTTAATGATTTAACCTAGTGTTGAATTCAGGGGATGGTCCGGTGGGGACAATTTGTTCATTTTTTCATGCTTTCTTTTGTATTTAGAAAAAGAAAAGTGTTGGATTCATGAAAAATTTTGACTACCAGTTTTTGAAGAATTTATAGTTTTAGAAGGTCTTGTCTGGAATACGATTTGACTATTTTTATAAATTGTCTGTCTGTTAGCCTGTCTATTTGTTTGTCTCTGACAAAAAAATTGTGGGTGGTCTATTTAAAGAACTAATGCATGGAATCTGTTGAAACTTTAGATTTAGTTAGACTTTTATATAAATAGGAGCTGATTACTTTTTGGTGAAAATCGCCCAGTAGGTGGCGCTGCTATGTTGCATTTTTTATGATTTCTGCATGATCGCTATCTCAAAAACTAATGCACGAATTTTTACTGAACTTCAGATTCGGTTAGACGTTGATGCAAGTTGTTGATGATTAGGTTTTGATGTAAATTTGCTGGTAGGTGGTGCTGCTATGTTGCATTTTCCCCGATTTTCGCAACAGCTCTATCTCAAGAACTAATGCACGGATTTTCATCAAACTCAGTTAGACCTTGGCATAAGTTGTTGCTTATTAGGTTTCGGTGTAAATCACCCAATAGGGGGCGTTGCTATGCTCAGGCATGCAAGTGCAACAATGCTTCCAAAAAAGTGAGAAAAGTGACAAAAAGACCAAAATAAGTGACAAAAAAGTGACTAAAGCATGTCAAAAAAGTGACTAAAGTGTGTCAAAAAAGTGACTAAAGCGTAACAAAAAAAAAGGGGGATAAAGCACAAAAAAAAAAGTAACATGAATGGTACGTGACAATGATTTTTTTCAATTTATTTGTAAGTTAAATTATGTAAATAAAACACCTTTTTGCTTTTAAGATGACAATCCTCTATCAAAATGGCAGATAAGGTAAAACCTCAGTTTTATTTAATCATATAAAACAAAAAGTACAATGTTAGCATAATAAACTTTTAAAATTTAATTATAAATAGTAAGGTTGTTTGTCATTAAAAAAAATGGCAGGGGTCCTACCTATCACCTTTTAATTACCACTATTTCTAAAGAACAATCTTCATTTTATTTCTACAACATTTGTATTAAAAATCTATTGTTTGCAAATAGTGATATGATAACAGGTCACTGGTAGGATCCTTGCAATATTTTCTGTGACAAGTTCCAATTTTAACTGCAACTAACTATACAAAAAGAAACTAGATGTTTAAGTAAAAATGATGGAAATAAAGAAAAATTAAAATTCTATTGCGAAATTCACCCCGAGTAAATAATTAAAACTCTTAGAAAAAGCGCAAATAAAACGTATAAAATTGTTTACAGTGCACACATCTATATCTATAAAAGAGTTTGTCCTGACTGACTCATAATCAACGCATAGCACTAACTACTAAACCTAGAAGAATGAAAATTGGGGACAAAATACTTCTCATAACATAAGCACACACTAAGAAAGGATTTTTGAAAATTCCCTCCTAAGGGGGTCAAAAGTTTTATAACTTCTGGCCATGTCTCAGCAGCAGTTTTAGGTAGGAGTGTGAAAAGCCATAAAATAAATCTATTAAAAAAATAATTAAACACATATTTCAGCGATTTTATAAATTCCCCTCCTAAGGGGGTTAAAAAAGGGAGTAGAAAATTTTAGAACATTTGGCATATCTCAGCAGCAGTTTTAGGTAGGAGTGTGAAAAGTCAGAAAATAAATCTAGTAAAAGATAATTAAACAAGTATTTCAGCAATTTTAGAAATTCAACCCATAAGGGGGTTAAAGAGGGGGGGGGGTCGAAAATTTTAGTACATCTGGCCATATCTCGGCATCCGTTTTAGGTAGGGCCATGAAATTCCAGAAAATAAATCTACTAAAAAATAATTAAACACATATTTCAGAAATTAATAGAAATTTCTCCCTAAGAGGGTTAAAGAAGGATCAAAAATTTTAAAACATTTGGCCATATCACAGCAGCCACATTAGGCAGAAGCATGAAAGCCAAGAAAATAAATCTACTGAAAAAGTAATTAAACATATATTTCAGCGATTTTAGAAATCCTCCACCGCCCCCGCCCCCCTCTATGCAGGTCAAGGGGATAATCAAAATTTTTAGGTCATTTTGCCATATCTTAGCAACCGCTTTAGGTAGGAGCATGAAATTGCAGAAAATAACTATTCAAAATTAATTAAACATGTACTTCCGTTATTTTTAGAAATTCCCCCCTAAGGTGGTTAAAGCGGGGGGGGGAGGGGGGGGTGGTCAAAACTTTTAGAACATTTGGCCATATCTCAGCAGTCGTTTTAGGTAGCAGCGTGAATGCCCAGAAAATAACTGTACTAAAAAATATTTAGACAAGTATTTCAGTGATTTTTGAAATGTCCCCAATGGGGGTTAAAGAAGGGTAAAAAATTTTAGAGCATTTGGTCATATCTTAGGAGCCGTTTTAGGTAGGAAGATGAAATTCCAGAAAATAAATCTACTAAAAAAAATAATTAAGCACGCATTTCAGCAATTTTACAAAATCCCCACCTAAGGCGGTTAAAAGGAGGTCCAAAATTTTATAACATCTGGCATATCTCAGCAGGCGTTTTAGGTAGGAGCGTAAAATTCCAGAAAATAAATCTACTAAAAGAATTATTAAACACGTATTACAGTGATTTTAGAAAATTCTCCACCTAAGGGGTTAAAGGTGGGGGCAAGAATTTTAGAACATTTGGCATAAATCATAATAAATAAAGATGGAATTGTGACTGGAACTGAAATTCAATGAAGAGCGTGCACGCTATGAATCTTACAGTCAATGACGAGATCCCTTTTTAATTCTACCCTACTTTTCGATGAAATTCAAATGCAACCGAATGATGTTTTGCTCCTATTAGCCGTGATCCTACTTTTGTAATTCATAATAAGCGAGAAAATCATAGTACAGTTTAAATGACAACTTTTCTTAATGACCAAATTGCTTGTTTTAACCGTGCACTCAAATTAGCCGGTCTCGTATTAACAGAGTTCGAATGTATCACACACGAATGCTACACATGGCTTTTTGTGCAAAATTATCAATTATTGATGCCGAAGATATCGACAAATCTGAAAGATAAAAATGTCGATTTTAGTTACCCCTCCCCATTTTTTTAAAATGTGAGCGAACCAGTTTCCGCACCTTGCTCACTTTTAGAGACTTCATCTCTTTTAGTCAAAAAAAGTGACTAAAAGTGACTTTTTTAAAAAATAGTGACTAAAAGTGACAAGTTTTAAAAAAAGTGACTAAAAGTGAGAAAAGTGACTAACTTGCATCCCTGTATGCTGAATTGAATTCAGCATTTTTCTCTGGGAGGGATTTCTGCAGCTCCAGCGAGGGGCATTCTAGACTTCAGAGGAGGGGAGGGGGGTTTGGACTTTTGTACATTAAGCATAAAATCTCAAACCTTTTGGGGGGACATTTCAATGTCCGGGGGGGTATTCCCCCCCCCCCCGGGAAACCCCTGAATTTAACACGTTTTTCAGGAATTACACGATTTTAGTGATCATATCTCTAGAACTAATGAATGAAATTTCATCAAATTTAATATTCCGTTAGACATTGTCATATGTTGTTCCTGATTAGGTTTTCGTGTAAATCATATAACAGGCTGCGCTGATATACTGCATTTCACACGATATTCGTGATAGCTATATCTAAAAACTAATGCATGGAATTAATTCAAACTTCATATACTGTTACACTATCACATAAATAGATCCTTATTAGGCTTGGATGTATACTGCCCAACAGGTTTCGCTTTTATGCTCTTCGAATTGGGAAGGGAATTTCTGTTGCAGACATCTCAGAGGGTGTGGGCCAAAATTCAATTATTTATTTGGAAAATGCATTCTTTTTAAATGCACATATTTCAACAAACCTATACTTTTTTAATCCTCATGATGACCATAGGTTATCATTTAAATTTGACACTGTGATAGCGAATTTTGGAGTTTGAACATGTTTGAGATAGAAGAAAGTTTTGGTATTGGCACATTCAAGTGCTTTACCTTCAACTTTTTAAGGAAAATGAAAATGACATTACATTTAGAGGCATCGATTAAATAGAGTTCGCCATAGCATCGATTAAAAAATCAAAATCGCCCATCACTATTCCAGTTTGTCCCAGGGCCGAAACTAGCCTTTTTTGAAGCCGGAGCAAACATGATTTTGGCCCCCTTCCCTCGCAAAGAATATTTACAAAGTGAATTTTATTAATTTTCTAATAGCCAACTTATTTTAAAATTAAAAATATGTAACACTGAACTACATAATCTTCTTTGTCAAATATTGATTTATTAAAATCTTGAAAGCAGAATCGAGAAAGAATCCTCTTTATACAGGATCCCTATGCCATATCATCCTTACATTTTTCTATGCTTTGGCATACCATGCAGGCATATTATGTCCTGCCATACCCGAGGCAAGATGATTTTAATAATACTGTGCTAAACATAGATGTGAGAAAAATCGACAAACAAAATTTTCATTTGGCATCCCTTTGTTCTGACACGCCCCGTCTGCCCCCCCCCCTCCCCCTTAGTTTTGGCCCTGGTTTGTCATAATGCGTTATAGTTTAAATATATTGTTATGCTATAATTTTTAATGTAACATTTTATTAAGTATCAAAAATCTTATATTAATAAAAATGATAGAATCAAATAATAATAATTAAACACATACTTTTGGCAAATCCCTTCTAGATGGGTTGCTAAACAAGCGCAGTAGTGTATGTTTCCTCATTAGTCGGAAAAATATTGCTTGCGTATACGATTCAAATGGACCAATATACAGCAGGCAATATTTATTCAACCGTACCAAAATGAATACACAGCAGAAGTTCCCTTTAGAACATTGCAGTTAAGCAGCACAAGCTGTGATCAATTCTTTAGCCAATGGCTCCTGGCAATGAAATAGAAGCAAATTCGGTGGTGCAGAGAGTACTCTCACTTGGAGGTCAATGGATGAAAAACAAGTGTCAAGCTACGTCAGACTTCTGCCTTGGTAAAATTAAAGCTGTACATTTGGGTGAAACCAATGCCTTCAGGAGCTGGTCTGATGTCGACAGTCCTCCAGAGGCCATAAATCAACAGCAAAATTTGATCTAAAAAAAGAAAAAGAAAATTAAAGTTTAAAACATAAATATTTAATAAAATTTTGAGTTTAATAATAACAATACACAATATATATGTACATACGAAACAGATAATTTTAGGATATCTCTAAAATATTAATCGTTAAATTAAAATTTCGTACAAAATATTGTACGCTTGTATATTTATTTCAAAATTACTCAGATAATTTTTTTTTAAATACTAACGAGTAATATATAAAATTGTTTTTTTATCTATTACTAAAACTATGTTTAATTATCACTAAAAATAGATGAATTATAGTGGATTTTTTTTTTTCATATTAGGAGGTTCACGCCACTAAATATATTAATTTTGATTTACATAAGTGGAGAAAAGCTATACAGATTAAGTTGATGTTGAATATTTAAAATTCATACCATGAAAGAGTAATTATCTTCTTCAATCAAAATATGCCTAACTACTTACTGCACACACTAAAAGAAAATAATAATAATGCACAAGATCTACATTTAATATTCTAAAGACCATTAAACTCAGACAGAATAAAATAATGGGATAATTGATGAAAATTTGATAAATGTGCTTTAACCATTAACTATAAAAGCAAGCTATACTCATACGCAAGAAAGAGGAATTTAGTTATTAATTTATATTTGGTTTACATTAGGTTGAATAACTGAAAAAATGAATTAATACAAATGGTAATTTTATTTACTTTTAGAAGTTATATGTGTCAGTCATTTTTTTCTCTTTTTTTTCAAGAGTAAAATATTTACTGCTGTACTGTTATGCTCAGTAGCCATTTTGAATTTTCTTGTTGATAAAGTTTGGCTATGCTTAGTAAGAAAAACTTTGGATAATCATAATAATGAAGGTGAGTTTTAGTTCTTCATATTGCATACAATATTTATTTTTAATAAATGTTCTACATTTTTCTTCAAAATAATGCAAAATTTATATACTTTTTTTGAAAAACAAGACAAAATAAGATATAAGAACTGAGCAGTTAGGCTTAAGTGAAAAAATATTCTATTTCTTACCACTTGAATCATTTAAATATATTCTTTAATGCAACCAATTCAGCTTTTTTTTCTTTTAAGTTAAAAAAAAGTTTATCTCCAGAGGTGTGGTAGAGGCAATACAGAGTTATATACCATATATCTTTTTGATTTTACTAACAAGCTTTGTAGTATACCTTCTGTTTTTCTAACAAAGCTATAGCTTATACTCTCACTTTTTATTTTTTTACTATTACAACACTGTTTATCTGTTACAAACTAAATGTGAACAAAAAATTTATTCCCAACATCCCTATAACCATTTTGTGTGATCAGACATGCACCTAGTAAGGAGTAAACATTTTAAATGGCTTCTTAAACACATTATAACATTTTTTATATCTGAATTCTGTGCATTAAAAATGGTTGTTTCTTTCTGCAAAGATTTCCATACTGAGATTTTAAAAATCATGGAATAAAGGAAAATATTTTGTTCTATAATATCGTTCACCCGCAAGAAAAGTGGCACATGCTGCAAAAATTCATTTTGCATTTTATTCCACTAATAAGTCTGTCATAGGTGCATCTTGCTAGACAAACAGTATTTATCAGTGTAGTTATACGGAAAATCACTTTATTACGCTGTATGTACATTAGTGACCACAGACGAAGGGTGGATTGTGTAGGGAGGTAAAATTATCCAACCCTCCAAACCTCATCATACGTCTTCATTCTTAAGGGTTTTATGCTTTTATACACATTTTTACTCCTGCATGCAGAGGTAAGGGCTATAATTTCATATTACAGTAAAGTCATGCAAATTTTCTTTTGCTTTTCCCGTGAAATTTACTTTGTTGAGATGTGTTACTTTTTTTGCGGGTGAGCGATATGTATATTTGTTTGAAGTTAAGTAACAATTTAAAAATGTTTTGCTTTTCATAAGTAGGTTGAAGTATATATTTAAGAGATTAGATTGGGTGAAATACATTTAAAAAAAATTGAATACTGCATCATTAATCACTAACAAATTTTATGTGTTACATTAGAATATTTAAAAAATGAAATAACTGAAAAAAAAAAAAAACATTATTTTAGTATTGGGGGGGGGGGGGGTATTCTTTTTTTATGGATTTCATAAAAACTTCTAATTTAAAATAATAATATTAAATGATAAGTTACCACGTTTATAAAATTATTAAGTTATAAAAAATTTTGCATGTAATTAAACCAGTATCATCCAGTTGAGGCCAAAGAAACATGTTTTACTTTATAAGAATAATCTATTTTGTTTTAATAAATTCTACAAAATATATTCTATTGACTGCGTACACAATACACCACTATTTATCGTAACAGATCTGTGAAATTAATAAAACTATGGGATCCAGAAAATATAAAGATCGATATCGTTTCATAGATGTTGGTATAATCAACATTACCTCATCATTCCTGAAAAACAGCATAAAAATTCTACATCTTTGAATTTATTTTACAAATAATATTTCAACAAAATTACGAGACATATATTGCAAATCTACTAACCTTTCTCTTCATAGAAATATGTTTCAAAATAAATACACGAGAACGACTCGTTTTGCGATCACGTTCAAATCACTTCAGGAGCTTCTATGGTTGTAATATTCAGTGTAACATGCGCAGTTTGCCATTGACGATATTTCTCATTTGCCGAGCTTTTCCACTTGGCGACGAAATTGCTGAAAGTGTATACACTTTGGAGTATCGCCGCGTTGGGCCATTATAATTCCTATAGACCCCTTGCATTGACGTCACGTTGCTATTAGCAACTACTGATACTATAGATTCTGGAGCACACACTTGGAGCACAGAACTCCCAGTCTGCCGTTAAAAGCACGTGTTATCTTTATCTTTAATTTAGAGCTTCCTTATTTTAATTATTATAGTGCAAATAAGGCTAAAAAATCAAATGGAGAGCACGAAATTCGCGTTATATTTGGGCGCCATAGGAAGCGATTTCAGACATGTGACGTCATGTGCAGCCCGTCTATACCGCGGTCAGATGCGTCACTCTGAATGATGAATTCCTCTGCATAATTTGGCGCATATAAAACAGGGTTTTCGGTCAATTTCCTTTTTAAAGTGAGGAATGCTCCTTCCATCTCTGGAGTCCAACTAATTTTAGCCTATGTTCTTTCCCTTTCAAAGCCCTCGTCAAAGGTTCTATTATCGTGGCATAATTTCTAATATATCTAGAATAGTACCTCGACATCCCTAAAAAACGGCGTATTTCGGTTTTCGATTTAGGTGCTGGAAATTCCATTATCGCTTGTATTTTAGACTCTGCAGGGGTGCGCCGTCCGTCGCCCACCACATGTCCCAAATATTTGACCGTACGCTGCGCAAATTTGCACTTAGATAATTTTACTTTTATTTTGGCTTCCTTGATTCGATCTAAAACTATTCCTAGATGTCTCATATGGTCATTCCAATCATCGGAAAATATGGCCATATCGTCTAAGTATGGGAGACAAAAATCTTCCAGGCCTCTAAGTAATGTACTCATAAATTTTGAAAATCTATAGCTCGCTCCTATCAACCCAAATGGCATCATGATCGGAAGAAATGAGCCCCAACTAGTCACGAAAGCTGCTATTTTCTGAGCTTTCGGCGTCATAGGGATCTGCCAATAACCCTTCGTCAAATCCAAGGTAGTTATGTAATTGGCCCTTGCCACTCGTTCGACTCTCTCTTCTATGTTAGGTAAAGGAAACACTTCGGGACGGGTTATTGCGTTAATTTTCCGATAATCAATGCAAGGACGAGGATCTCGCCCCGGGGGGTTCTACAAGTATCATAGGAGAATTATATTCCGACTCACCCTCAATTATCACTCCTAATTCTAGCATTCGCTTTATCTCTGCTTTTAAAATTTCCGTTTGTCTTAGTAAATTTCGATAAGGGCAAAGCCTTACGGGTACATTGCTAGTCAACTCTATGTCATGCTCAATTAAATCGGTTTTACCCGGGTCGTTAGAGAAAACATCCCTCCTCCCACATAAAACTTCAGCCAACTCCGTTATCTGGTCTGACGAGCACTTTTCTCCTAAAGCACTGTCTGTCACTATTTTTTGGAAATCGTATTCTTCCGGGGTGCTAGTTAATTGCGGAATCTCTAAATCGTATTCGTTTCCATTGGGCTCATAATGTTCTTTTATGACTAAATTCACTAACTGTTCTCTTTGAAGGTAGGGTTTGAGTAAATTTACGTGATAAATTTGAGAAGGCGTTCTACGATGAGGTAAATTTACTATATAATTTGTTTCCGAAACTTTCTTTTCCACTGTGCCAGGACCATTCCAACTAACAGAAAACTTATTGGTTTTATTCAACGCTAATACCAAAACTTTATAAAAGATTAATAAATAAATATAGAAATTTGTTTATTTTATTTTTTATTCGGAAAGAATAACTTTATCAACTGTAAATTTAATAATAATAATAATAAGAGTTATTTGATCGACTTCCTAATGGCAGGAAAAGAGCCTAAAAATCATTTTCCTGTTTCATTTTTACGTTGATGCCTCCCCCCCCCCCCACTTCTTTCATGACATATTTTGTAGTGCTCAACTATCCGGACTTTTCAAGTATCCGGCAATCGGCGTTTCCCGAGCATGCCGGTTAGTTGAGCTTTTACTGTATTTCTTTTTAATGAAAGACGATTTTTTAATAATTTTGATAGTTAATTATTTATTTAATTACAGAATAAGTTTTATTTCCTTTTATTTGTTCTGTGAATACTTGGAGATTTTGCAAACTTTTAAATGTTAGAAAGGAAATAGATAATTACAATATATTTAAAAACTTAAATACAATTTGATGAATGCCTTAAAGAATGTTTTTGTGTTTATGCTTCCCTGATTTACCAGTAGATGACACTACTATACATGAAAGTGCTTAATTGTGGACTATTGAATTCAAGTGTTCAAAGCTCTAATATGGCACTCATACTAATTAAAAAAGCATTTTTAGTTATATTTTAGGCCTTTTATTTTTAAATGTGGGGAAACCTTTTAATAATTTGTAGAGGTAATTGATTATTTAACTACAGAATAAGTTGTATTTTCTTTAATTTTCCTCTAAATATATGGAAAGTTTGCAATATTTAAATATAAAAGGAAAAATAATTAAAATATATTTAAAAAGTTAAATACATTTCTATGACAAATTTTGCTTTTTATGCTTTAAAGAAGATGAAAGAAACAGTTTAATAAACCTTTGACTTAAACAAACAGAAAAAAACATATTCTAAAGATAAAAGTCAAAAAATGCATTATCTATATGTCAGTTTTATATAATGTTTCAAAAAGCTGTTAACAACCTGACAAAATTATCATCACTTATAACTTCAGTTGTAATGCGGAGAATAAAATAAACATTTATTAATTGGATGTAGTTCACTTAACTCTGTTCTTGTGAAATACAAATTTCATTTGTCAATTTCAGTTTAATTGTTCTGTTGCAGATAGTTACAGCAAATTTTATACATAAAATTGAGAAAAAGAGGAGCCTGCTTCTATTTAAAAATAATAATTATTATGTACATCATATCTAAAAGTTAAAAGTGATAGATTATAGATATTAAAGAATATAATAATAAATAAAATATGCAAACTTTGTGTTAGGAACTGTTATGTATCACTAAAATATGCTAACAGAATAGATTTTGTTCTTTTTTTTCCCTCACTCTTTTTTTTTTTATAAGATACACAAACTGATACAAGTTTAAATTATTTTTCCTTACCTTTTTTTCAGTTACACTATTAGTACTTTTTTTTTCTTTTTTTGCAAAGGGTTTAAGTATTGGGGTATTAGTTTAATTTTAAATAATACTTGTACATATTTATTATTTTAATTTAACTGGATTAAGTTAATTATTTTTATCAGACACATTTAGTATGTCACAAATAATTAAAAATTAACCAAATATGAATTTGGAATCTCTGGCAATCTTATTGATATTTTACTGAAAAATAAATATTACTCCCGGCACATTACACCCCTCATAAAACAACTTTGGCAAGCATCCATTCAACATTCCGTATCATCCTCAATCTCTCTACCGCGATTGTCTTATGAAATCATAACAGGTGTTTAATTAAGAGTTTCTCTTTTCCCCCCTCAAAAAATGAATTTTATGTTACTGCGAAAGAAAAGCAGAAAAGTATAAAATTCAAGCATTTAATATATAATTAAGAATTATATTTTTTTAATGAAAATAAAAATCCTTTTATTCCAATTACTAAACAGTTTTAAATTTAATACTTAATAATAATATAACCTTGTATGCAAAATTCAAAACAACTTCTTAAAAATACCATAAAAATATAGAACTGTGTTAAGCCTCTGAAAAGAACACAATCTTTCTTCATCAGCTGCAAAGAACACATTCTTTTACTTTCAAAGCAGGAGCAAGATTGAAAAGAAAAGATAAGACACTGTATATACTCATGTATAAGTTGAAGAATTTTATACAAAATTTAGTAGTTGAAGAGGGGGGGTCGACTTATGCACGAGGTAGTAAAAAACAAAAATGCAGATGATCGGCAAATGGCTAAATCTTTTAAGTAATCACATATGGGTCTAGGTTGGAGAGAGGGATAAAAGCAGACAATGTTCATTTTCCTATGATTGAGAAAAAAAGCTCAACAATCATGTCCCTGTAATTGTTCTGCACCCATTTTCTGTTGGGATTCCCTTCAATACAGGGGCATTTCTTTCGACATTTTAATCCCCTTTTTAAAAACGTTCAACTTGAGAATGCTTCTAGATATCTCTCATAAAAGTCCTACAATACATAGTAGTACTATATTTTAGCATTCTAAGAAGTTGTTTACCCTTATAAATAAGGCTTGAATAGATTTTTGAAAGAATTTAATCTTTTCAAGTATCATTAAACTGATGTGAATAGGTTTATAAATAGTTTATGGTTCTTCAGAAAAAAAAAGTCTGATTAGAAACGTAAAAAAAGGGTTAACTAATTTAATGAAAATTTATTTTTTTTTATCATTGATTAAAAATCATTTTTCAACATACTTTTACCAAAAATGTGATTCCACTTATACATGAAAATTATATTTTTTTCAAACTTTGCTTACGAATTGAGGGGGGGGGGGGGGGTTCGACTTATACACGAGTATATACGGTAAACACATTAAGTATATAGGCTTTTTCATATACAGTATGGAACCATTTATCCGGAATGATATTTCTGACAGACTGATTTCAGAATCTTTGCAGAAAAAAGTATCACGCACTGCCAGTTTGACATAGGCTTTGCTTAAACAATTGTATAATTTGGTGACAACATCTAGTATTTGAAAATCAAAACATATTTAGTTGTATTTTAACTGCTTTAATTTTCATGCATAGGAAACAGAAGAATTTTTGTTCCTAAGGGATTCCCATAATTTACCTTTTTTTAAACCCTGGTTAACTTTTGATCTTTCTTGCATTGATTTTTAATCCAAGTAATCTAATAATTTAATATCAGAAATAATGCCACAACCACATATATTCCACAAAACTTATCAAATGGATGCTGCTTTCATGCACAACCAGTTAACCGGAAAAACCAGTTATCCGGAATACATCTGGCCCCAAGCATTCCAGATAAATGGTTCTGTACTGTAATTCATAATATTTATTTATTTTTTTAAGTTATCTTTTCGAAAATGTGATCCTTACAATTATAGAGAACACTTCTAAGAAGAGTGTGCAGCAAAAATTATTTTAAAAAGTTTCAAATTTTAAAAATGTGGTTTTAAAATTATCTCACATTTTATTTAATTAATATTTTCAACATTTGGTACAAAAAATACACTTTTCCTTGATTAAATCATTTCCCTTCATAAAAAGAGACAATAACCTATTATAAAATACCCCAATTAAGAAAAAGTTCAATAGTTACCGAGACCCCTTAAATTAAACAAATAAACTAAAAAATTGGTTTTAATTTATTTTCGTTTAAACTACTCATTAAATTACATAAAATTATTGTGAATGTATCTTGTTTAGGTTGAGTATTGAGCATTGCACCAAAATTTTGCTAATCAAAGAAAAATCAATTAATTTCAGTTTCACAAACTCTCGTCACATTACTCTGTGTTTTAATTTCAGTAACAGTTCAATCATTTTATTTGACTCAAGAATTGTTTCTAAATTTATTAAGGAGCTATTATGGAATTTTTAATAGCATGATAGGTTGCTAAGATTAAATTCATCGTTGAAAAGTAAAGCTGAATTTTACATAATCTATTATTCGTAAAAATTGTCTGTTTTATGTTTTAATAATTTTAATTTTATACCGAAAGATGGTCGAGACAAAAAAAAAATATTTCCAAAGAATAATTCTTGTTTAAGGAACACTTTTTCTAAAGATTTTCTGTTGCTCCTATGCACTAATGATATGATCTAAACTCTAAAGCTGAATTATACATAATATTTTAATTTATATTTTAATTTTATACCAAAAGATGGTCAAGGTAAAAATAAAAAAAATACATATATCCAAAGAATAATTCTTGTTTAAGGAGCACTTTTTCTAAAGATTTTCTGTTGCTCCTATGCACTAATGATATGATCAAAACTCTAAAGCTGAATTATACATAATATTTTAATTTATATTTTAATTTTATACCAAAAGATGGTCAAGGTAAAAATAAAAAAAATACATATATCCAAAAAAAATTTCTTGTTCAAGGGACACTTTTTCTAAAGATTTTCTGTTGCTTCTATGCACTAATAATATGATTTAAACTCCAGCCAGATTTCATTTTCTTCAAATGTCTTTAAAATCGTAATAATTATCTAATTATATTGACGCTTAAAATGACCAATTTTTCTTAAAATTTTTAGAAACGATGCTCAGGCTTTTGTGAGAGAGAAGAAGACAGACTCTAACTAACTTAATACTATTTCATACAAAATGCAACTTATAAAATAAAGGTTAAGTTACTGAAATTATCGATAAGGATCAGCATGAAAGATTATTAATCGAACATATATCGAAAAGTGTTTTGATATCATCGCGTCTAACGAAAATTTAATCGTAAAATGGCATTATATAGCTTGTTGCATTAATTTCTATTTAAGTGTTTTGTCGTAACTTTCACATGGTCTTTTTACTATTTCAGGTATTAAAAGGATATTTCGGAGTCTGATTTACATTACATCTCCTTTAATACCAAAATATCAGAAAAATATTCATACGTAATAGAAAGTTGTGACTGACTGTGATGTTGATTTAAGCCTAATGATCATCTTAGGCAACATTTCCTTTGAAGGTAACTTATGCAACTGTGTGATATTTATGCTTATCTAATATATTTTCTTATTGCAGTTTTAATGCAACGTTTACCAATTTTTATCTTATTTTTTACAGTAATTAAAAAATTTGGAAGAGTTCCATATCCTGTTCTGGTTTTATTGGCAATAAATCGTTCGCTGTGGTTGTTACGATCTTCAGCATTTGGGCTTGCTTTTCTTATTACTTGAGTGCTACTGGTAGATAAGTAATAATTTTGCATACATATTTTTTAAAAATTAATTTCTTTAAATCTATAATTTTCCAGGGTTTTTTAAACGATATTTTTCTTGTAGATGTAATCTTATGTAAATATACTTTTTGTGCATATTTATGTTTTACCTTGTATATAACATTAACCTTTATAATATAATATTATGTTTTAATTTCACATATAAAGTAAATACATAAATTATGAAATAGATAAAATTATAAAAATATGTATAAGTATGAAGTGTTTATTTACATGTGGATATAATATGTATAATTACACACATAATATATCTACATAAATGATACAGACATAACATTTATAATACAAAAATTTATATTTAAAAAATTTTGAAACCATGTTTTTCTACCATCTTTAAAAATTTGTTAAGATGATAAATGGTCCTTTTGGTGCCATTTTGGATATCTCCGCCAATCTCGCCAAGCAGAACAGGATATGTAACTCTTCCCAAAAAATGTCTATTTATTCTATGTGCAAAAAACGCATATATTTGTAAGTATTTTTTCTAATCTGTACACATTTGACTAATCAATGATAAAAGTCAATTCACAGGAGCCCTAGTGTTTGTACTACCAGATACCACACCTGGTGTTGAAGCTTTTATGTACATCAACAACATAAAAGCTAAATACCAGAGAACACCAGTTTCCAAACTAGGGCTTGTGGAAACTACACTGGCCCATATCAGCATGGCCAGCAAAATGCAAGCAAATATTAAACGGCCAACCAGCCTCATAACAAATTTTAATGTACATGACTGGGACAAGAATAAGTATAAATGTGCTGCATGAGCTGATGCTAGCTTGATCATATCAATACAGAAATATAACATCTCAAGCATAGAGATCACACAGTTACATCAATCATTTTCGATGCTTAAATTATGTTTTTTAATTTATTTTTTATTATTATTTTATTAAGATATAAATTATTTGTGTTCATTCCTCAGTTTCTTTTAATAGAATTTTAATACAGTAGACTCCCTTAAATCCGTGACTCTAAAATCCACGAACGCCTAAAATCCGCATATTTTTTCAGATGTAAACAATGAAATTTACAGTTAAGTTGCAGGAACAAAGTTCAAGATGGTGCTGAAATCAGAGACTACCGCAATGTTTTTTTTACTATGTTTTTTGTTAATCATTCTCTTTTGGCTATTACAGCCGATTTATTACTAAATAAATTTATATTACTTTTGATTTGATATAAATTAGCATATCTATATAAAAAAAAATTCCAGGGTTCGAAATGGAAAAATCCACGAACCAGAACGCTATTTTAAAATTATTGTTCGTGGAATTTTTTTTTTAAATTACGGATTTTTTTTTTTTTTATAACCATACAAAGCAATCTAAGAAAAGCATTCAAGACTCTAAATAACAATGAAAAATGTTACAGAGAGCACAATAAGCTATATATACTGATAATATCATTAACACTGTTTTCCTTGCTTCTTTCCCAATTTCTTATGTCATCACTAGTTTGAAATTTTGTTTACTTTATACATATTATATTTAACTACAGTTACATTATTAGTTTACTTTTATTCATCTTTATTTATTTAAATATGTAACTTACTTACCTTTTTCTCGGCAGTCTTTAACTTTAAATACTCTTTATTTAATTTTTTCTGGGATGTTTACTTCGTAAACATTGTAAAACCATCCACGTAGTGCTAAGAACGAGTAATGACGTATCGATCTTATGATCGTTTTACCACTAGATAGCAGCAGAGGACTTTTGGAATCGAATTCAATTGATTTCATCTGTAATAATTTAATATTTTTCTAAATTTTTATTTTACATAATTATTTTAATAATTACTTACTTTTAAACTAATAAATTATTTTAATATTTTACTTATTTTAATGTTTCCCTTTATTGTAAGTATTCATTATAATTTCCCTTGCTTAACTACCAATCAAATTAATGTTTCAAAAATGTAAACAAATCAATGACCAGAAATCCACAAAATTCTAAAATGAGCACAACCTTTGGACCCAAGCTTTGTGGATTTGAGGGATTTTACTGTATTGATATTTTCATCTAATTTCGAACCAGTTTATGCATACATGAAATTATTTCCAAATTTCAGAATGAAATTTATCTGTAAGCAATGACAAATTGTTCACAGTTTAAAAATGTCCATAATACCATATATACTCGTGTATAAGTCGAGGATTTCTGACAATTTGGGTAAGCAAATTTGGGTGTTCAATTTATACGCGAGTCAGTTAAAAAAGCAAAAACAATAACTTTGAATACTGCAAAATTATGGTTTTTTATGTGTATGAATAAAAAAAATATATATAAAACATACAATTAATAATAATTTATCATTTGAAAAAATTTCAAAGATTTGTTTTTGTTTACTTTCTACCTTTTTGCACTGGCAAGTGAAATCTATGGTTTGATTTTGCGCAAAATTGAAGTAAAAAGTTAGGGGTCAACTTATATGCAGGTTTTTGATTTTTTGCAGAATTTATATTCGAAAGTTAGGGGTCAACTTATACGCGAGTATATACGGTAATTATATCCATTGTAAAGTACAAGCATTTGATGGTATATATATATTTCTATAAATCATATAGCCGATATTTTGTTTACAAAATGTAAGAAAGTTTGGTGTTTTCATATTTATGGTATTTATTTTCAAACTATTGTGTAGGATAATTTTGACAATTTCAGTCAAAACAAGCATAAATTAATTTTTTAAGTGTTCTTGAATATGTCATTTTGTAGATAAAGAATTTTTTCTCTGACAGTTGCATTTTTAATTCTCCTGCCCCTCTCCTCCAAAAATCCCAAATCTTTTTATTTGAAGCTGAATTTTTAAATTTAGAACAAAAATTTTGTGGAACAATATTTACTTAGAACAAACATTGAAAGATAAACTAAGTAATTTTGATAATAAGTTATTTACAGTTTCATTAGAAAGAATATTTTCTGGTTTTGGTTTGGGGCAATTTAAACTGCAGAACTGATTAGGGAATGAAAAAGTAGACAAGTTTGCCTTAATATTTAAAAATTTCTTAAAACTGGATAATAAATCCTATTTGTTTGTATTTTGTGATTAAGTTAATGGATTTTCAATGTTGTTATGTAAATGAAAAAGAAAAAGGCATTTTGAATTTTTTTCTTTCTTTTTTTTTTTTTCACATTGGTACATAATCTGCATATCCAATTTTTCTTCTCACCAGAAAAAAGTTAGCAGAAAATCCACACCATCCTATAATCCGCACTATTGGTGAATCGAATATTAAATTCACTGTTTCCCATCTTTTCTGGATTTTCTACAAATTGTAATTTGAATTTGGCAGTATGCCTCGTACTTTTTTGCAAGGCATGTTTTCAAAGATGCACTTACACTATTACGAAAGAAATGGCGATGGCGGCAGAAAGCGCTTACTGTTCAAAAATCCTTTTCTTTCCTTCTTCTGCAGCTGACTTGTTACAGAGCATGCACATAATTACTCCAAAGTGCACATAAGCAGCAAGTCAGATTAAGCGATTGTATGGTGCTGCCATCTATTAGAAAAGTAGCAAACCAAACTAAGAACTTGTTAAAAATTTTCTTTTTTTTTTTTTCAAAAGTGAAAAAAAAAATTGTATAATCTGCAGCGGCAGATTATCTGCATCGCAAAATTTTTCACTTTTTTGGCAGATTCTTCGCGGATTATAGGCCGGAAATATGATGTCTGAAAATATGTAGTATAAGCATCAATAAATTGACTACTCTGAAAATATCGGTATAGATAAAAAATATTTGATATTCTGGTACTTGTTAGTTATCCCGTCGACCGAATTCGCCAAATTATACAAATCAACATAATTTTTATTTTAAATAATGAAAGAACAAGTAAATTATTATAACATTAATAAAAATACAAATAAAACATCGAAATAAAAATCACTTGATGATGTAAACACGTGTAAGTCAAGTGAATGTGACATTTACAGTCAACCATTATTGGCATTTAATCTTGCAATTTGGTGACAGTAATTTGGTTGACGGGATAACTAACAAGTACTGATATTTTTAATACTTTAAAAAATATCATTATATTTATGAACTCTGCTCATATTTTTTATGTAGTGTGAACAGCGATATCCTGATTCTCAAACCCAATAAATTTTCAAATTGAATCATGTTTTAGCATAAAAAATAATGAGATTACAATTGCTTGGTACCCATTTTTCAAGTTATGTCCTGTAATTATCTATTACAATACTATGACTATACAGTATAGCATAGTAAAATATAGCATTACTGTGCAGAACATGGGGCGATGATACATTTATAATGTTTTAACGAAAGTTTAAGATAAAGAGACTGGTACCTTTATTGTAGAAGCTTTAGATGGTATTAGATCGAAGGAAATAATGATGTGTGTGGGGGGGGGGGTGTCCATTCTTACTTTTTTAGGTTATTAGGACTGTTAAGGCTGCTATTAACTGCCCTGCTCAACAAGCACAAAACGTTTTGACACATTTACAAATTCATTTTTGTAACGGAAAGATAGAAAATTGGAAAACCTGATCATGGAAGTGATTTTGAATTGAGCTGTTTTCTTTTCCATTTTTGGATACATCAATTACCTATTGAGTTATAAGCATTTTTAATCATGTGACAAGCACGTTTTTCGCCCGCTCTTGAGTGCTTATTCACCATTCGTGTGGAAACTCGGTTCAAAACGTCCACTTTGACGCTATTTTCTGACAGATTTATTGCGTTTGCGAATAAATTGAAAAAACAGTTCGATGACATAGTTTCTAAACAACAACACCAGCTACTTTCATGCATTTTCGAACAAAAATAAATTAAAACTTATGTCAGAAAGTTGCTCTTTTGGATTTCAGAACAGCCTTCAGTTAACTTGCCATTTTTGAATCTTCAAATGTATTATTTTTTTTATATCAGGGATTTCCTTACACCCACAAAAACCAAAAATGGAAGCAAAGAAAGAAAAATCAGAACTACCTAATTCTGCAGGAATTCCAAAATGAGTGAACTTCATTGTCGCTGGGATCATTGTAACCAATGCTAAAGTCATGAACGTCATGCCTAGAGTATATGTTGTGTAGCTTTTTTTGAGAAACAGGTGGTATACGGAGCTTCTTAAAAAAATCCAGAAGGTAAATGATATCTGTATACGCTCCACTGAACCCCTGATTTTAACTCATGTATATGCACTTTGCATCCAATAAACAAAAAAGACAGATTTGGTTGCTTTTGCCCCCTTTTTTTTTCTTTCAATCAATTTAATGAAACACCATTAAAAACCAAATGCTTTATAATTATTGCTCCAATATGCTTGGGCCAAATCATTATATTAACTTTTTCTAAACAGTTTAAAACTATTAATGCTTTTGTAGCATTTATTATTCACAGAAATGAATGAAATATAAATAATTTAACAACAAGCACTTTATTTATTTATTTATTCAAAATTACCAATGATAACTTATTTCAATAGTTTTAATTTTTCTTTTAATAATTTTAACTTGATTCAGTACTGCGAACAATCGGTATTTCTTGATCTTCAACACAGTTTTAGAGTTTGAGAAATTTGAAATGTTGCCTAATGCCAATTTCTATACAAAAATAATTTTTATTTTTCTTATCATATATTATCTCTACTCATTACATATTCCCAGACGTTTTTAATATCATAATAATTTTTGGTACTACTTAGTTATCAAATTGACCAATTTCGTCAAATTATATAAATCGCCAAATCACTCTCCAAATTATACAAATTGATATAATTTTTATTTTAAATAACGAAAAAACAAACTAATTAGTATAACATTAATAAAAATACAAATAAAACATCGAAATAAAAAACACTTGATGACGTAAACATGTGTAACTTGCTTAAAGTCACATTTGTGAAGAAAGTGTGACATTTACGATCAACCATTATTGGCATTTATTCTTACAGTTTTTTCCGTGAAAAGTTCTGAATTAAGAATTCAAAATGTTAATAAGAAGAGAAAATAATATCTAACTCTTGTTCCTCTAAGGGATAACATATTTATTATAGAATATTTTTACAATGCAGAACACATTTCATAACAACAGAATTCAATGTTTACATCTCTGAAGTTTTGCGACTTATACAAAATTGTGTATTTTAGACATGGTCTGATTTTAACCAAATTAACAGTAGGCCACTTTTGTCAATTAAACAGATTTTTCATTACTGTTTTTAAATAATTTTCTTAATTTTAATTCAGGGTTGGCAATTTTTTTATGCATGTTAGTTTTAACCATTATCAAAAATAATAATGACTATAATTTGTAATATCTAGATGACATCTAGAACATAATTAATACATAACATTAATTAGTAGGTATCATTCCAAGTCAATTGGTGTCCACATTGTTTTTATATGTTTATTTGGAGAAGCGTTAGTAAAGGGCAATCTTTTTTCCCCCTAGAAATTTATTAATGGAATTTTCATGTATTGGAAAAACAGATCAAATCAAAGTGAGGTTCCGGTGTAAAACTAATTTCAAATATTTCTTTATTTGCTTATAATTTCTACTGTATAATATTTTGAAATATTGAAATAATCTCTGATTTATGTTTATATCTATTAATAAATTTTGAAAATATGAAACTGTGTGTAAACATATAATTGCATTTAGTAAAGGATAATAATTATGATTTACAAACTACTGAAGGTTTTCATACTTTAGTCTAAATGTTCTTTGGTGGATTACACTCTTTGTGTAAGTCTGTCGTTCAAAAAATTGCGGCAAAATTCATAAAAATTCTCACAAAAATTGCTTTATGAATTATAAATAAACTTTATTGAAAAGAAGACTACATTAAGTGTATTGGGCTAAAAGATTGAAACCAGATTCCTTTTACTAGTGTTGAAAAATCACCACAGAATGTATAAAATCTCTAAAAATTCAAATAATCTTCAAAGACAAAATTTGTTATAGAAATCTAAAACATTATATCTTTCTCAAATCACCATCATTAAATTTGTCAAAAAATCACCCTGAATGAAAAAAAATACCTCTCTAAAAACCGGTAAAAATTCAAATCGAAGGGTGCAATCGCGGTAGGACAAAATTTATTTAAATAGGGCTAAAATTTTGAACCTGAATTGTATTTACAAATGTCAAAAAATTGCTGCAAAACATGAAAAAAAAGACAAAATCATAAGACATTAAAAAGATACTATACAAATTCCAAATTAACTTTATTAAAAAGAGGGGAAAAATTATTACATTGGGCTTTAAAATTGAAACCAGATTTTTTTTTATAAATGAGAAAATGTGCAATAATCTCTTCAGCACATAATGTCACTTCTATTTTTATTATATTAAATGTAGTTTTGTTTTCAATTTTGATGGGAAAGTATATCCTAACTTTTAAAGGAAATCTTGATAACAATTTCTTCTTCTTCTTTTTTATACACTGTCTTTAATAACTATTTATCAGAAGAAAGTATTGCAAACATGAAAATGATTTCTACTTTTTTCATGGATTTTTGTATTTTATGTTGACCTGACTACAATTTGACTATTTTTTGAAAGGTCTCTCTGTTTGTGATACAAGTTTTGTTGCCAGTCTATCTCAAAAGCTAAAGCATGGAATTTCATCATATGCCATACTTAATTAGACTTTAGCACATACAGTTGCTGATTATGTTTTGGCACATATGGCCAATAGGGGGCACTGCTATGCTTCATTTTTTACAATTTACATAACTACCTCAGCATCTCTGGCATGAAATTTCACCAAACTTCGCAATAACTGAATCCCAGACATAAATTGATGCTGATTAGATTTTAATGTATTTTTTCCAACAGGTAGGGCTATTGGGTCACTATTTTAGCTTTTCCTGTAGTAGTCAGATCTTGGCATGTTTGGGATGGAATTTCACCAAATTTAATGTCAAGATGATTATTAATAGTGTTGATTCAATATTGGTGTGGATCACTCCCTAGAAGAGCTGCTATACTAAGCATTTTATTTAGGAACATTATAGCCGATTCCAGCTTATATTGTGTGGAAATGAATGAAATTTTGCATTTGAGATTAATAATTAAAAATACTTATGTTAATCTAATTTTAAATTTCAATGGTTAAAACAGGTACTGTTATACTGTGCTTTCTTTTTCTATTCATTGATCTTTGTTACTCTGTGTTAAATTCTAAGAAATGCAATATAATTTGTAATTGTTAATGTGTTATTCTATTAACAATTCATTGATTTAATGTTTTCTTCGATATAATTTGTAATTGCTAGTGTGCTACTGTTTTAACAATTGATTTAATATGCTTTCTTTAATGCATTAATTTTAACTGTTGGTATTTTGTTGCAGAACATATTATGCTGTTCTAAATGTTAATAAAGCAACAATTTTGAATATAAAGTCCAGGCTTCTTTAAGGAGAATGCCGAATATTGAGTACTTTCTATTTTTTGCACAATATTTAGCTATGTTTATATAAATCTGTGCACGTAGTTTACTGGCATCTTTATAAAGATAACACACATATAAGTATTAAGATGGAGCTTGTTGCAATATAATAAAAATGTAAAAATATCAACGTTAAAAGCACCAATAATTTTTAAGCATACCGGTATTGATAGCCATATAGTATACCATCCTTAGTGTTAAAGATGGTGGAAATTTGCTCACATATATAGGAGATGGGGATTCAAGTTAAATGTTTATTGACCAATAGGAAAACAGAGGATTGCAGGTAACAGCCAATCGGAAAATAGATGGGAAATGGAACCGAAGTAGTGAGAAATTTCTTTTAAAAAATATTAAGAAAAAGTGGTTTTTATGTAATATTTCCACCAATCTGATAATGGGGGAGTAGCAAATTCACAATTAACAATATTTTCAAAATTTTTATAAATATGAAAATCTTCAAGGAAGATAAGTTCGTGTATAGACGTAGTTTTAGTGATTATTTTAAGCAACGTTTGGTTTATCCAATATAGGAAAGACCGCACTGGCAATTAATACTGTAGATGTCCCATGAATTGGATAATTCTATAGGATCTTTGAGTTAGGAGAGTGTAAGTTTATTCGTAGGGGTAAAAATTATTCTGAAGTCATGCTGTCTAAGAATTTTGGTAATGGGAAAGCTTGATTTAGGAAAAAAGAGTAACACAATGAAATTGAAAAAAGTAGATGACTGATGTGAGTTTGAGGAACGAGGGTGCTTTAGCTTAAATAGAGCTATATCAATTATTGAAGGGTTCCACCTTTTGTCAATTGCAATTGCTTTAATATATTGGATTTCACTATTAAATGACCGAGAATCAGAGCAAACATGTATGGCACATTTTATAAAGGTATAAAATGCAGCCATTTTTTGGCTTGGAGGATGACAAGAACGAGTATCGGGTGGCAGAGAAACAGCGAATCTTTTGTGGAAGAGGAATGTAAAGAAATCGGTGATAGTGCGACTGATAAGGGTATCCGGAAATTGGAGAGAACCATTATTTTCAGTTTCATAAGTGAATTGAATACAGCTATCAATAGAGTTCGTGTCAATTAAGGTGAATGTGTCATCAACATAGCGAATCCAGAAGGGGAAAGAGAATTTTTTGGAAAGGGGGCATTCAAAATTATGCATATAGATGTCTGTGCAGATGGGTGACAGGGGGGAGATAACGGCTAAACCGTGAGATTGTTTGTAAAAATTCCCTTGGAAAGGTTGTTTGAGATAGACATATACGAGTAAGGGATATAAGCTCTTGAATTTCAAAATAAGAATAATGAAATTCACGAAGTCTCTGTTCAAGGATGCTGTATTTTGCCAGTAACTGGGTCACTTTGAAGGATGTGTTGGAACCAGCTTGTCCCAATTTTTTTTAAATTGAAGTTCTCTTGTAACAATTTGATGTACAATCGATTTTGTAAGTCCCAACGTCCCCGCAATCCATCGGACACTCTTCCGATGATCAGAGATCAAAAGCAGCTACATTTTAGGGACACTGTCTGACGTTCGAGAATTTGGTCGCCCAGCGCATTGTTCATCATCGATGTCCACCCTTCTGTCTTTTGAACGCTTTGTGCCACCTAAACATTTGAGCCTTGGCCAAAAAGTCCTTCCCCTAGGCTTCTTGTAACATAGGCAGCTTCTCAGTAGTTGATTTGTTTAGTTTTACGCAAAACTGTGGTGTTTCTCTGCTCAGCAGTCCACATCATTCTGAAAATCTAACGCCACTTTCAAACACGTGTCTGCTTCACGAGCGATCCGCGTGCTGCAAAGGTTCAAGGCCAACTGGCTTCCTTCAGAATCTGTAGCTGACAGTCCTCACTGCACGTATCACTTGCAATTTCCGTCCCTTTGGCCTTCTGCTTAGAGCGAAAACTTCAGTCTCATTACTTAATGGACAGACCCTGTAAAACACAAGCCAGCAACTTCAAACAATGTTTCCATCTGTGCACATTGCATAATATTTTCAATGCACTTGTTTGCTCTGATCATGAAGAAGAAACAAAATGGTTGCCATCCTAGGTAATAGCACTCGTTGTTTATCATACGTGATCACCAACTGGAAAACATCACCGTGATCACTAGTTAATAATATAATAACTATCTTAAAACATGCTAGGAAGTAAATGAAAAATTCAATGATCATTGATAATTATGTAAGTGAACAAATTATTGGTGACACCATACGTCAAGAATTTAATGAAAATTCAAACAGTTTAGAATGTAGCGACTTTTTTCGCATTTGAAATGCCAGACGACTATCCCCTCCCTTTTTTTCAGCATATTTCAAAGTTATGTATTGACTCCAAAAATGAAACCACACACAAAAAAACCGAACATTATGTACTTATATTCTGTATGCAACACTGCAAACCATCTTAGAAAAATAATTTGATTAAAAAATGTGCAATTTGATTAAAAAGGTACACTTAATTTTATAAAATAGCTCTTTACTTTTAATACTATACCATAACCTTTTAGCTAATGATCGAGTATCGATTGGGTATAAGTATCGTATTTAGGGGCGAAATAATTAGTTTTAAAATCAAAAAATTTCTTTTAGGATTTCGATGCAAAATAAATAAATAGTTACGCATAAAACCCTGATTTTTACAACTAAAATACCAATATTTTAGCACATAAATTACGCACAGCCATCTGAAATTTTATATTTAAAACTCATACATTTGGTTCTGATATTATAACCTATAAAGAAAAATAATTAGCTCAGATTTCAAAGTTTTCAAGCATTCTATATTCCATCCATCTGAAAAAATAGAAAGAAAACAAACTGAAAAAAGCACTGCTTTTTACAACTTAATATCACTATCTTAGTTTTGGAAGACAAGAAATGTATTTTTACAAACGTTGAATCCCCCTTCTGTTGTTGTTATTCTGAGCTCTTTTACGTCTATCGCTATATCTATATTTATTTTATACCTTTTTCATGCATTCACCATACATGTATTTTATATAACATATACAAATCATTAAGCAATTTAACTATTAGCTTACTGTAACGGGTCTGGGGAACGTGAGGCGGATCAGATTGTTAGAAATAAAGTCTGAAGATCGTTTGCCATGCCCCTAACAGCTTTATAGAAATACCTTGCATGTGATTGAAATTCTTCTTATTGTAGATATTAACGTTAAATAACCAAATATTTATAACTTATTTAATAACTATTCTTATTTTGTTAATTAACTAATAATGGAATTTCTTACATATATTTTTGAAATTCATAAACAATTAAGTGATATGTATTCATTTTAATTTATATTTCAGGTGCAGCTGTTTGCAAAGTCCATTTTGAACATATAGTGAAACAACATATGAAAACAAATCTCGCTCAAAGACAGTATATATTTTGCTGTTCAATGAATTCGCTCATGAAAAATTTCTTCAGTAAGGATCTTTTTCACTTTCTGAGCTTTGTTAAACCATGATTTTCTTTATTTTTAAATGAATATTACGGGATAGAATTTAGACCAAACATTGATTAAAAGATATCAATTTTTTAAAAATATTACTACTGAGAAAATTTCATGTACGATGCATATTTCTAGCTTGTTTTCTCTTAAGTAAAAAATTTCTTGTTAAGTCAACAATAAATAACTCTGTTAATTTTATGATACATCATTTTGTATATTTCAAAATTTCTTTCAAAACTTCGGTGTTCTATAAAGAAAAAATTTGCTGGCAAATCTTTGTTGAAATGTTTAAGAAATATTCATTTCAGTAGGCGGTTTGCACCATTAAATGTGACTATATTTCATTTGAAAAGAAAAGTAATTTTAATGTATTGGTATACATTTTGGTATATCTAAAGAATTACATAATATAATTACTGTTCATTTCTGGATTTAGACTTTAGAGAAATATCTCCACTTTAACATAAATTTATCATTTCATAGTAAACATAAAGAGCCTTTACTTTATATTTGTCAAAAAATCTTTTACGTATGAAATATTAAATGAAGGATATCTTTCAAAATTTAATTTAATTTTGAACCAATAACGTAATTGGAGAGTTTTGCAATAAAGCATCTACACATAAGTTTCGTTTTAATATGCACTACCATAGTGGTGGTAAGGAAAAATATTTCGCTTCCGAGTTTTGCAATTTGAGATTTTCAGGAAAATCTGCGTAAAATCAAGTCTTGTTTCTCCACCTTTCTTTTGTGAGGCGTGTAACAAATGGTTTCTGAAAAATGTTATTTAAATGTCCATTTGTGTTATACTGCTGAGAGGCTTTCTTCTTGGTGACGTATTTAGCAAAATTATCTCAAAATCAGAATTTATGTTAAATTTCATCGTACCCACGCTCATTAAAAACGTCTCATAAGATGTGTCAGTAATGGACTTTTTCAAGAAACTAATTTAAAGGACAAACTGCAAATGCATACCAAAGAGAAACCTCTTGCCTGTAATGTGTGCAACAAAAGGTTTTCCTATATATCTGATCAAAGTGTCCATCTGCGTGTTCATACTAAAGAGAAACCTTTTATTTGTGATGTGTGTGACAAAGAATTTTCTCGTAAATCTAATTTAAATGTCCACCTGCGTGTGCATACTAAAGAGAAACCTTTCTCTTGTGAGGTGTGTAACAAAGGATTTTCTACAAAATCTCATTTAAATGTCCACCTGCGTGTGCATACTAAAGAGAAACCTTTCTCTTGTGAGGTGTGTAACCAAGGATTTTCTACAAAATCTGATTTAAATAAACACCTGTGTGTGCATACTAAAGAGAAACCTTTCTCTTGTGAGGTGTGTAGCAAAGGGTTTTCTCAAAAATCTCATTTAAAGATACATCTGTATGTGCATACTATAGACAAACCTTTCTCTTGTGAGGTGTGTAACAAAGGATTTTCTACAAAATCTCATTTAAATGTCCATTTGCGTTTGCATACTAAAGAGAAACCTTTTTCTTGTGAGATATGTAACCAAGGATTTTCTCGAAAAGCTTATTTGAATGTCCACCTGCGTGTGCATACTAAAGAGAAACCTTTCTCCTGTGAGGTGTGTAACAAAGGATTTTCTACAAAATCTAGTTTAAATAGACACCTGCGTGTATGTACTAAAGAGAAACCTTACTCTTGTAAAGAGTATCACTAAGGATTTTCTCACAAATCTAATTAAATAAGCATCATGTTATCCATTCCTAATGGTGAGACATCTTTAGCATATTTCACATACAGTTATTTTTATCTATCATGTTCATATCACGAAACGTTAGGGTATAGAGTATGCTTCAGCTATTGTAAGTCGAATTTTAACCTAGACATAAATATTCATATTAAAAGAAACTTTATTTTGTGAAGTCTGATAATGCTGTATTTTTTTAAGAATATAACTATTGATCTTTTTCAAGTTCTAACTATTTGCTTATGATGTATAAAGGTTTATAGAGCTTTTTTGTTTTGATCTACTTTAAAATGGGTAAAAGAAAGCCAAATGTTTTTTTTAATTATTTACAATTATGATACTTTAAGATATAATGTTGTTCGTGCGAGAATTTCTTCTAACTTGATCTTCTGTAAAAATCAGGAGTTGGGAGAGAAAGTTACATTAGTATTTGATAAACAATTTTTATTGTTTCAGAGAAATACGTTTAGAAGATCTCTCAGCAGTATAAAAGTACGTTTAGCAATGGCACACATCAGTGGAAAGTTAATGGTGTCACAATTCAACCACCAATTGGAAGAAGGGAATAAATCCAAAAAATAAGAATGTAAATAATTAAAGAAATTTTATAACTTTTTACTTTCAACTTATAGGCTCATGTGATATCAATGATAATGAAGAAAATATAAATTCTGATTTATTTACTAATAGAGCTGGCTGAAATATATAATATTCATTTATATATGTAAATGTGGTGGATTTATTCCCTTCTTCCATTTTACCATATATTATATACAAAATAATTTGAAATAATAAACAATATAGTGACAAAAACTATTTATTTATTAGAAAAAACGTAAGGACACTCGATTATAGTGATGGACAATTCTGGAAAATTTGAGAATCGATTAAAATCGACATCGTATAAAACAGAATCGATCATAATAAGAATCGATTCCCAAATTCTAGTATCGATATTTCGATGTTCAGAGATTCACACAAGTAAGGTCAATTTAAAAATAGTAATTCCAAAATGTAGCGAATCAGCAGGGCCGTAACGACTACATCTCAACCCTCACCCCCATTTATGGGGGCCCTAGATCATGTCAAAGTCCCAGAAGTAAGCTACTACAGACCTTTGAGTCGAATAATAAGGTTTTTAACTTTTAAAATTATTTTTTTAAATGTAATTTTAACATTAATTTATATTATAGAATTTAAATTTATTTTTTAAGAAAGATCTCGATCAAATAAAAAAAGGAAGAAAGGATTTTTTTTTTCATCCGGAAATCATGTACTTTCTACTCTTATTTCCTTCAACCAAACAGACTTCCTATAAGCATCATTCTTCTTAAAAATGCGCAGATGAGCGAAATTTTGAAGGCTCTAAATTTATTTAAAAAGTTAAATGGTTTTCTAGTCTTTTTAGGGCCCCTTATAAGCATGGGGGAAATGAAAATCTTCTTTTAAAATAGTTGTGATGCTGTAATTAACCAATCATCACTTATTAATTATCCCACAATTAATAAGCAAAATTCTCATTTAATAATGTATTTAGCTAAAATTTCTTTCCCTTTTAAAATATACATCTCCTTATCTCCTTTACAGTTAATAAATATCTTTCTTTTTAATGTTTACCAAATTTTCAGCTGTTAAAAAAAAAAAAAAGTTTTCATCCTAGAATTATTAACAGTGGAATATATACTTTTCACTGGTTAACAAATAAATAAAAATATATTCTTTGATTATATGTTTTTTTTTCTCCAGTAATCTAAAATCTCTAAATAGTTATTGACTGATTCGCTACCAGTGTCGGAGGTGGAACATAAATCTGCAAATATCATGATTTTTTTTTTTAAATAGTGTTCTCGTTCTTATACTAGAACAGAAAAACAGGACTTCTGGGATCATTTTGTTTATGAAAAAACAAAGAAAAAGAAATAGGATAGAATGATAACAGGTAGATGCCTCAGTTATTTATTAAAACCACGAGAATTTGAAAGATTAATGATTATGAAAGTAGTAATTAAATTGCTTTTACTTAAACTAGGGGATCGTTCCCGGGTTAAAGAATGTAGGCGAAAACATTTTTTTAAATTGAAAACTAATAAATTTTTTAGAATCCCCGCTTACATTAAAAAAGCATTTTTCATATGAAAAATACGAATTATACAGTCAAATAAATTTTTGAAGTTTATCAAAAGCCATATTTTCTTATTAGCTGTATGCTAGAGGGAGGCTTATAGTAGATCCCTAAATCAGGCTTATCCAAATTCGACCCGACCCGTAGGTCAGGTTGACGTTATTTCTTCTTCGTTTCTGGTCGGTTGACTTTGAATGAATTAATTCCGGTTGCTAGGTTTTGACTCGGGTTCAAAATGACAAATTTTTCGAAAGTCCTGAAAGTTTTCCTATGAAAAATAATAATATATTATTACTAAGATTATATCAGTTCAGTTTTATACAACAAAGATAAAATTGATATTAGAGAGTTAATTGTAAATTGCTTGTCCATTATTACATTAAATATGGAATAACTTTTCTCACATCAGATTTCTTACAGGAATTAATCTACCTCCTGATATAAATGAGAAAATATTTTATTTTTATCTCATCAAATTTTTATATAATATTTTCTTCTCGAAAAATCATCAGTTTTTGACTTGCATAAGTATTTCAAATTTTGAATTTCTCAAATTCTATCAGGTGTCTCAAATTCTATCAGGTTCAATTTCTTCTGTAGCCAAATTCTTTTAGGTGTCCCTGGAAATCAACGATAAATCCTATACACACCTTATTCTACAGTAAGCGCTGTGTAGTGACCTATATACACTCATGTCCAAAATTAAGGACACAAACATAAAATCTGTGAAAACTGATGAACTATTCACTGTGTTCCCACGAAATTTAGCTATATTACAGAGTTATATTACAATAGGAGAAACTACATAGCGACTTAACAATATGGAAAAGATTTTAATTGTGAATTAAGAAACAGGGTATATCAAAAAGTGTAAATCGTGAATTGGAGATAAAGCATTTATCTCGGGAAATGTCTGCCTAATATGAAGTGCGACTGCCGTACACTGCAGTACAAGCCTCACAACGAGCTCTCATACTGTTTATGAGGGTGTGAATTAATGTTTGTGGCAACAAAGCCCATTCTTCCTAAAACGCGGCTTTTGACTCCTGCTGGTCCTGGGCAATGTTACGCTGCGCAATGGCTCTTCCTAGATCATCCCAAACATGTTCAATAGGACTGAGGTCCGGAGACCTCTAGGGTCAATTCATACGGCAAATATCCTCTTCTTCAAGAAAATCATCAACAATGTGAGCTCTGTGTGGCTTCTCATTATCGCCCATAAGCATGAAGTTCGGGTCTACATCATCCCGGAAGCTTTTCAAGAAGGCTCACGTTTTGAGCCCCTTATCGTCAGAGAAACGGTTGGTGCGGGGATGAATTCAACAATACGCACCCTTTCTTCTTCGTGACGTCATACGCGTAGCGAACAGCAGCCCCATTCTTTTGCTAAGAGCAAAGATATATATATATATTTTTAATTTGTTTTTCTGCAATTCTAAAAATCTATAATGCAGAGAAAAAAGTATGACGAAATGATATTTCACCGTTGTTTACAGTTTAAACCTTGCTTAAAACAAAGAGCTTTTTCGGATTAAAATGCTTTTAATTTCACAATATATATAATTCAAACATAAGTTATTTTTTTCAGTTCAATAATATTAATTTATTTCATTAATTCGCTATGTTCGAAGAAATTGAGAACGTATTTTTTTTTTAGGAAAAATAAAAACAGACGTAAAGATTTTCTTGTAATAAATATAATTCTATTAATCATGTTTTTATGACACAATTGAACTTAGTTTTACTAGCATTACTACTGAATTAATTTAGTTTTTTCTTCTCTTTTCTTCTTAATTAAGCGGCCTAATTGTGTGACGTGTTGATTGCATTAATAAAACATATTTCACTGAAATAATTCATTAAAAATTAATTGTTCTTAATTTAATTGCGATGAGAAGTTAATAGGAAGTTAAAATTAAAATCAATTCGATTAATTTAGATTGAACGATGAATCATAAATTATTTAGCTGTATCCTGCAATTAAATCAATCAGCTAAAATAACTGCAAGTTTATGCACGTAATTAAATCAATTACTATTACATTTTAATACTGTTAAATCTTTATCACTATTTGAGTTTTTATGTAAAAAAAACATTGGTCTGCCCCTAGTGCACAAAATTAAAAATCTTTAAAATTCTTCAGTTTTTTATTTTAAAATTTTTGCCATATTTTCAAATATTATTTCGTCCAAGTTGTTTAATTTGTTATTTTAAAATAGTAATTCGTCATATTTGAATAAATCATCTAAATTCTTCTCTCGAATGAAATCCCCCCCCCCCCACACACACACACTCCATTTTCTGTCATTCTGGACACATATTGCACTATTTATTAAGTTGAAGTGGGAATAAAATAATGATCAATCGTCTAAGGCAACATCCCATTCCGAATTTTCTCTTCTCCCCCCTCCACCCTCTCCTCCAGCTCACTATTTTCTGACCATTTAAAATTCATTGTTGTTTTGCAGAAAAAGATTAGTTAAAATTGTGTCTGAAATGTTAACTATCTCTTCGCTTATCCATAACAGTGCATAAAGTTTACTCTTTTGCTCTATCCATTGATTTTTAAATAACAAATAAATAATTTACCATAAAAAAAGCAAAGGAAAGAAATAGAATGAAAGATAAAGGAAAAAAAAAATCAGGATTAACCTTTTGTGCACACGCTTTCTTTCTTTTCTTTCTTTTTTTTATTCTTTACATTTTTTTAAATATCTGTTCTATTTATTAATTTGGAGTAACTATAAGTAAATTACCAATACCAATTATTCAAATTCTGACCCCCACCCAAAAAAAAAAGTTTTTAATTTTTTGGTTTGTTTTTTCTATTTGCTAATTGATAAATTTAACTATTTAAATCTACAGCCCCTCACTATCATACACAGTTAAAAAATTTCTCTAGTGACTTTATTTGTTACTCTGAAGTAACAAAAGACAATCATTCAATATTCCTTCTCCCCCACCTCCTCTTAAGAATTTCATCTCACATTAAAGAGGCAATTTCTAAAGCTAACAACGAATAATGAAGTATCGATCGTACGATCGCTTTACCACTAGATGGCAGCATAGGACTTTTGGAATCGAATTGAATCGATTTCATCGGTAATAATTTAATATTTTTCTAGATTTTTATTTTACATAATTATTTTAATAATTACTTACGTTTAAACTAATAAATTATTTTAATATTTTACTTATTTTAATGTTTCACTTTATTGTAAGCATTCATTATAATTTCCCTTGCTTAAATACCAATCGAATTAATGTTTCAAAAATGTAAACAAATGAATGACCAGAAATCCGCAAAATTCTAAAATCCGCCCAACGTCTGGTCCCAAGCTGTGCGAATTTAAGGGAGTCTACTGTATTAGATATTTTTGCCTAATTAAATCGTGAAAATGGTCTTATTAAATAAGGTAAAATTTACTGGTGAGAATAATTATGGATTCTGAGCACCTTATGCGGCACGTATATACCAGTCGCTTGTTCCCAAGGGGTTAAAACAAATGGACTGCATACAACATTTATATTAAAAGGCAAATATAAAACAAACATTCAAGTGAGTGTCTTACAGAAGAATCTAATTAGAAATGCAGCAATCATTCAATATTTGGTGAAATATTAACTGAACCTATTTAGCCTTAGAAGAATAGCAATTGCATTAGAAAATGTTCATTTTGCACGTTAAAAGATTTTGAAATTAAAAAATTTTATTACGTTCAGGGCTACCAGCAACTTTGGTCCAAATAATAGGTATTTAGGGATTAATAATTAACACCTAGGACCTAATAATTAAAAAATATGGACTCTTTAGGGGCAGAAAATCTTTAGAAAACAACCACGCACACTAATATCCAGAGTCAGATAAAATAGACGAACACGTGAACGCCGTTCGCAGAAAATTTTCAAAGTTTGCAGACAGTCTTTTTTTTTTTTTTTTTTTTTAAATCAAGACCCCGATCGGAGAATTGGTGCGATGCACGCTGCAGACTCTTGAGAAGGTCTTCAGACTATTTTTCATCTGGAGAAAAAAAAATTGCCAGAAATTTACCATGTACCATGGTACAGTATTTTTTGGAAGAAGCGCGCGGCGCATACGAGTTTAAAACTTAAAAATGTTGTAAGTGCAGCGCTTATGCCAGAACGGCGAGTACAATGCTTTTTTGTTTTTTTTTCTCCTACCAGGACCAATAGCAGACGAGTTTTAAACTTAAAAATATTGTAAGTGCAGCGCTTATGCCGGAATGGCAGGAACGATGCTTTTTTTTTTCTCAGGGCCAGTAGCAGAAACAGTGCAGCACGGAAGAAGGTGCTGCAGATTATTTTAGGCTTTGCAGATTAATTTAACAGATTAAAATAAATTATGTTAAAAAATAAATGTTAATCTCTTTTAAATAAAGTTTATTTGGTTGGAAATTTTAGCGAATGTTTATGCGCTTATTTAGCGTTTTTCTGCGATTTTTTTTTACATTCGAAAGGGGAATTCGGTTTTAATATCTTAATAAATATTATCCGCTTTTCAATAAAGTCTAATTAAGAAAACTGGAGGGGGGTGGGATGGGGTTGAGTGCATGTAACGTAATGGAAAGAGAATTGTAAAGAGGGCGTTTGTCCTTAAGTTCTGCAGACTGTTTATAAAATTTCTAGGTACAGATGTCATATACGCCCCATATTGGCGCGACTTTTTTCTGACGCCAATGTCATATATGCTCCGGATACTTAACTGGCACCAAAGTGTCCTTATTTTGCTTGATATGGTAACATTTCTGCACTGAGTCTTAATAATGCTTGTAAATTAATATTTTTCTTACAACCCAGAATGATTTTCTAATTATACGAAATTCACCTAATTTAAATTGTTTTAGGTATACATACTTCAATTTGTCTTTTTAATTGATTTTTTTTAAAAGATCTTCATCTGTTTTAATGCACCTTTCTTAGAGAGCATTCGAAACACTTCTGAAGTTTCAAACTAAAAGTTTTCTATTCCTGTTAATTCTCCAGCTTTTAATGAGCACGCCGAAAGTGTTTTCAAAGTTTAATCATATATGCAATGCTTATTTTGCAATATGCACTCACGTCTTGAGTTAGTGATGACCGATATTTATAAACAATGAAGTTCATAGCAAAAAATAAAGAGTGTCTCATGTGAGACGATAAAGCTCAAATCAATGAACAAAGTTGAAAATTTGTAAAGGAAGAAACGAGATTTTTGGAATGCAGATAGTTTCGGTCCCGGCCGAATTTTCGGCAATTTCGTCGAAAATGAATGTTCTGCGTAAACAAATGCTTACGCATTTTATGTTTTGAATGTATATGTTTATATTAATTATATGTAATTATTAGTATATAATGAAACTTTTGTTATGTTTCCAAAGTTGATTGCAGGGGCGGACTGGCATAGTTTGGCCCACCCCGCTAGGGTTATGCATTGGCCCACCAATCCACAACCCCATTGTTAAAATGTTTGACTACTGACTATCAATACAGTGCCTAGAAGTATACTTCTAGGCACTATACTATCGATACGACCCTTTGCTCTAATTCTATGATGTAGACTTGCATAATTTTAAACAATTAAAAGGTATACACGTAATAAATAAAAATGTTTGAAATTTATTATGGGAATTCCGGTGAGATATTTTTATTCTTTTAATTAAAAAAAAATGTTGGGTCAATTGCGCTGTCAGCATCAGCCAACGATATCGTTAGAATAGGTGATTGCTGCTTGTGAAGGGGCACCCAACGGGAATAGGGCGTCGCCTTACCCTAACTTAAGCACATTGACAACAACTAGGAACATGCAGACCTCACCAGGAATTTGACTCAGACCCCTTTGGAAAGTGTTAGTATTGACCGGAAAGAGTTAGTACAATTGAAATTGACACACATACATTGATTAATTTGTTATTTGAAAAATCGTGATATCCATTTGTACATTTTATTTTGTTATTTGAGGTTATCAACATATATGCACTTTGTACATTGATTAATGTTTGCTTAAAATTTCAATATAGTACCTGAAAACTGAATAGTTTGTTTTATACCCTCACCATTAACTAATTAGAATGTAATAAATATCTAGACAATTCTTTTGAACTTACGCATTTCCATAGATTATCTTATAATCGTAATCAAAAGATCGTTCAGCATTGAACAGGATGAAATCATCTAACAGTTCTTATCCTAGAGATGAACGCAAGCTTATAATTTTAAGTGTTGAAAACGCTCATTCATAAGACACTTGAGTGCATGTACAAGGTTGGATAAATACAACCATAGGCATTCAACTCGCACAATAATTCTAATGCACAAACTAAGCCTTTTTTACATTTCTTACTAGACCGGGAGGCTGCAGCACAGATGATCACCTCATCGAGTTGGAGCCTGAAATTCCAGGATTAGGAAGAACTCGATTCGCATACTAAAATGCAACTGGTCTGCCAAGACATATCATGGTGGAAAACACCTGCAAACCCGATTTTATTAGTTGACTCGTAGGTTTATCATTGTGTTTTCCTGCACCCAAATGTGTGAAACATAAAGGACTGGGATTGCAGGTGTTTTCCACCACCTTGGCAGACCAGTTGCATTTTAATATGTGAATCGGGGTTTACCTTAACTAATTCAGAAATTTCAGGCCTCCAACTTGATGAGGTGATTCTCTGTGCTGCCATCTCCTGGTCTATCAGCTTTTCAGCGATTCTCATCATCTTTGGTGAGTTCTTCTGAATCGCTCGTTTCTATGGTGTAAGAGGCTGAGAGCTCGCTACGTCGAGATTGTTGCTGCAATAGTGACTAATTATAATCAGCATAGAGCCGGGAAAATTGTAGAGACTCTTTTCTGACGGTCTTTCTTGACTTTCGCCTAGCCAGACAGATTACTAAGAACTTCTTTAGCAAGTTCACTTAACAATTTAACCTCCCTGAAGCGGTAAAGATCGAACCAGACAATGTTTTTCATGGGCAATTCATTTCCAGCAAATCGTGTATTCAGCTACTGTATAGATGGGTTATAAGATGACATTATAAACGTTTACCTGAAACATTAGGTTTTCCCAATAGTTTATTTCGTTTTTTACAAAAAATAAACCATGGAAATTTTGAAAACGGCGAGATTTTATTGAAATATATAAGTGCTATTGTGTTAAATAAACTTCTTGTATCCCTCCGGAAGTCTCCTTCTTTCCAAAACATTTGTGATTTGATGGCAAAATACATATCGAGATGATTTTTTTTATGTCATTCAAAGAGCTAATTTTTTTGGTGAAGAGTATTAATGAGAGAAAGAAACAAAAATATAATCGTACGGAGCAATGTCTGGAGAGTAGGAAGGGTGGGTCAGAAAGTCTCAATCGACTACAAGGAACTTGTTTCTGACAGTAAAAGTTTGTCCCAAAAGTTTCTTTTGCAATTCACGTGCTATTTTTTAATTCATCTCGCACCTCTTTCTGAAAACAAACACTTTTTACATATACTTTGACAACATCTGCTAAAGAAACACACTACAAAACATGTTTTTTTAAATAGTGGTGCGAAGAGAATATGAAAATACTTGCTAACGGCCGCCTTGCCCATGACTTGATGAAGCGCAACTTTGCAGCCCGCATTTTGATCATCGAAAAAGATCCTTTTTTGAAAAGATTGGTGATCGTGGACGAAAGTTGGATACTTTATAACAACCTGGGATGCAAAAAGTCCTGATCCATCGCAGACAAAGGTCTCAATACTATAGCTAAAGCCGGAATCCTACAGGAGAAAGCTTTGCTCTCTATTTGGTGGGATTGGATCTGCTATGAGCTATTTCCACCAAACCAGACCATCAACCCTGAAAAATACTGCTCGCAATTCGTCGAGCTGAAGGCAGCAATAGCCAGGAAATACCCCGAATTAGCAAACAGACGAGGTATTATCTTCCATTGTGACAACTCTATTCCTAACGTATCTTTGACTATCAAAAACAAACTCCTTGCATTCGATTGCGGTATTCTGACACGCCCTCCCTGCTCTTCAGACATTGCTCCGTCCGACTACTATTCGTTTCTTTCTCTCATACATTCTCTTCACCAAAAATAACTCTTTGAATGACATAAAAAATCCCCTCGATAAGTATTTTGCCATCAAATCCAAAATATTTGGAAAGAAGGCATTATGAGATTTCAGGAGGAGGAGAGATAAAAGAAGGTTTGTTGAATAGAATGTATACTTCAATAAAGTATCGCCGTTTTTGAAATTTTCATGGTTTATTTTTTGTAAAGAAAAAACGAAAGAAACTTTCGGGACAACTTAATACTTCCCGACAATACTTCTTGCCTCATCATGAGAATATTCACTACATCGGCGTTTCGCTATAAATAGTCTCTTTTCTGGTAGAACACCCTTAATTTCAATGGAGTACTCCTTTTCTATTAGTTGCTTCAGAAGATGTTCCGAATATTCAGAAGCATTTTTCAAAAACATATCAAAATTATTTATTTTGTGTAAAAGATTGGATTTCAGGGTTTGGATTTTATTAGTAGCAGTTAAGTAGTCCAGGCCGCTTATCTGCAGATACTTCGATGTGGGTGTAGATATATTGAATAGGTCGCTGAAAATGGTTACTATTAATATATACTGAAACTTGCACCAATTACCAATCAGTGATCTTACCGAAAAAAATACATGTGACTAGAAATCGTGCATTTCGTTGATAGCTTGTAGGCACTTAAGCAACGTACAGTCGTGGAAAAAAAAAAGTAAACACTCCCTACTAACTGCTCAACAAATTATCGTAGAAGAAAGCTACTGGTACCGAACGATTGGAAATAAAGTCTACTTTTAAGTGATGTATAAAAAATTTGCTTAGGGGGCCATCTACATATTAAAACGAACCATAACTTTGTTTTTTTTCAATAGCAGTACACAATTCTGACAGCATAAATGAACTCTACACCCTTCAATTAGTCTAAAAGCAAATTTTTACGCAATTCGTACCGTAAGTTTCCGAGAAATTATTCATTTTAAAACTAGCATATTTTAAGGGCTGTATCCAAACTGAAGTTCGGTATTCGAATGTTGACCGAGAGAGCTCCCTTCTTGATCAAGGCACCTTAAGCAGTCAATTAAGCCTGTTAGATTACAGGATAGCGTAAGAAATTTCAAAATATTTAGTCACTTCTATCATAGACAGCCCCTTAAAACCTCATTTTGCCGTTTTTTAAGCATAATTTGAAAACTACTTGGTAGAAAAATATGAAATTTTGGATTTCCATAAACCAGGACTTAATAAATCTGAATCCATCAAAAAAATTATAGGTTACAATTCATAATTCTTTTAATATCAATTTCATAATTCATATCAGAAATATAAAAATTGCAAATTCAACGTATTTATGTTTGAGTATATTAGTATTATTGCTACACAAAAGATTAGAACATTTCGATCATAATTTCAGAAGTTATAAATAAAAATATGAAAACCTAATTTAACATTAGAAGAACTAAATTTTGAATGTTTATAATTCAAAAACTTATCATTCAAATGACTTGAAATTTGGTGTCTTGGCATAGTTTGAACCAAAGATTTGAAATATGTCATTAAAATTGGGTATTGACATTGAAAAAAATGAAGTTTGGATTCGTTTTTATATGTAGATGGCCCCCTAAGCAAATTTTATATACGTCATTTAAAAGTAGATTTTATTTCCAATCGTTCGGTACCAGTACCTTTCGTCTACGATAATTTGTTGAGGAGTTAGTAGGGGTGTTTACTTTTTTTTCCACGACTGTACTTATGTTGATCTCTAAAATGTTTTGAAGACTCTTCAAGCATACTATTAAGTGCTCGAACCTTACTCCACCACCTACTAGCGTTTACTTTTTATAATTGGCAAAGAAGTTTATTTCCACCTATAGACTCCTTATTCACCGGAGTCCATATTTTCATTTGCTTATATGGCTCTGAGCTAAACACGGCTGTAGCTTGCATTAAGCCAAAGAAGTCCGTTGTCAATTTGCAGCATTTTGTTTTATCTGTCGGGATCAAGTTTAGCACATGTGCATATCAATGCACATGCTGTATATTTGGATTGTCCTTTTTTAATTGTGCCTAAAGACCTTTATATGTCCCACTCATATTTTTTAAACATTTTAAGTTCTTCTTTTAGTTGGAGATAGAGGGCTTCTCCTGTTGTTTTGGGGGCATCAACAATTTAAAAAGCCTAACCTTCACTTTACCATGCTGCACATAATGAACACAAAGTGCCAACTGCTCAATTCCTGATATATCTTGAGTGAAATCAATGCTGAATGAATCTGACTATTTTACTTCATCGGCAATGTTTATTTGTATCTGAATGGCGAGATGAGGAAATAACTTATTTATAAATGACTTTGACAGGAATGTAATCAAAGAACCTCTTCCATGCCTTTAGAATTTTCATTTTGTTTTTCTTTCTGCTCTATTCTGCACTTCTTCATTCATTCTAAAGATCTACTTTCGTGGCTTCTTTTGATAGCCATGCTAGTTATACGGAAAAATCCTTTATTACGCTGTATGTCCATTTGTGACCACAGAAGAGGAATGGATTGTGTGGGGAGGTAAAATTACCTAACCCTCCAAACCTCATCCCACGTCTTCATTCTTAAGGGGTCTCAGGACTCTTAAAATTGGAAAAAAAGAAAAGAAAGACCATTTTCAACATTTAATATCTTAAAATATATTTGATTTTAAGACACAATTTTAATTGGAATAAAATATATAAGTATGTTCTTTCATTTCGTGTATTTAAAAAATTATAAGATGCAGAATTAGCATTTACAGGGGGCTCCAAACTGTTAGACATTTTTCGAGCAAAAAAGCGGTATAACAGTTTACGCGCACGATTGCAAAATAAGTGTTGCAACTAGAATGAAAATTTTGGTACCTAGTTATACTTCAGATTGTAATAATTACCCTGAAACTAAATAAATTTGTATTTAAAGCTTTTTTATATTTTTAATACAAAGTTGTATTTAGCTAATGCAAAATTAAGAAAATTTCAACAGTATAATCACCTAAAAAAATATTTTCTTTTTACAATAAAAAGGAAATTTTAGGTTCAGTTTATACAGACTAACATGAAACATATGTTTTGAAAATTTCATGAAAAAATATTCATAAGTTTTTGAAATATCGTGCGCGTTATGGCCAAAATGTCATTTGGTGAAAAATGGTTTCAAAGTTTCCGAAACGACGCTTCACCTATTGAACGTGTATAAATGTAAAAGCCATAACTTCAGTTCTAATAGGAATTTCAAGGAAACAATTATATCAAAATGTTCAGAAAAGACAGGAGTTTAACATCTAAAAAAATTAAAATTTCGAAAATTTTAAAGCTTTAAGAGTCCTGAGACCCCTTAAGTGTTTGATGCTTTTATGCATGTTTTATTCTTGCATGCAAAGCTGAGGGTTGCAATTTCATCTTATAGTAAAATTATGCAATTTTTTTTTGCCTCTCCTCTGAAATTTACTTTCCTCAAGATGGTCACTTATCTTTTCTAGAGATTGGTGATGGGATAGAGAAAGAAGAAATTAGTACTTAAAAGGGGAAAAGAAAAATTGAGTTCCATAATTAATATTTTTTTTAAAGAAAAAAAAGACACAAAAAGTTATTATTTTGGCCCACCCCGCGATCGCGGGGTAGCGGGGTGGGCCAGTCCGCCCCTGGGTCATTTTCAAAAGATTCTATAAAATTAGGTAAAATAAATTATACTGCAAATCATTTTAAGAGTTACGTTAAAGTCACTGTTGCCAAATAAACACCTCTTTTCCTTCTATATATAAAAAAAAGTTTTGATTTGGAAATGGACCAATGAAAATCTGTGTATATATTCCCGGTAGATCGGCATCCAATTTGAATGTTTAAGCATGGCCTTTCATCGTTAATATTAAAAAAAACTGTTGCATACAAAAATATGAAAATCGGTGGTATTTTAGAGAAATGTTTGATAAACACGCTGATGCAGACAGTTTTCAAATCGAAGAATTATTTTCAGAGATATTTAATGCTAAAGTTGGACAAAATCATTCCATTAAAAAAGTTTTATTGGAGTTAAAACTATACATGAGAATTTAATCATTTTTAGATCATTTTATACGCTAAGTTTTATTGGAGTTAAAACTATACATGAGAATTTAATCATTTTTAGATCATTTTATACGCTCCCGGTGTGCAGATTGCATTTATTTTTCTTATTTGACTCATTTTTTGAGGTTTTATTTCTATTTTAAATTCAAATTTTCAGCATTTCGAGAGATATTTTTTACAAATTTTAGAAAATGATATTAATTTAAACTGTTGCCAATTGTATAAACAGCGCAAACAATAATGTTTACTTCAAATTAAAAATTTATTTACACGTGACTATTACAAACAGAAAAAAAACTTTAAAATTAGAATTAAATGATTTCATGTTAAAAGCAGGAAAATTACGTCATAAGAACCATATTTACACTGGAATTTTAAAAGAGAAACAAAATCTTAAAATAAAAAAAATCATTATTATGCGTTAAAACTTGCAATTGGAGGAAATTACGTCATATTTAAAATGGCAAAACAATTTAAATTGAAAAATATATTTGCGCAAGATATTTTGAGATAATCTTTTCAACTATTATCGTAAATTCGAAGACAGCGCAAACAATATTTCCTTCTAACAACAAAAGTATTTTCACGTGAATATTAATAAGAGAAATAAAACTTTGGTCTAAATTATGTCGGATTTGAAACGATACATTTAAAATGAATTATTTAAAAGAACTATCTCATAGCACTGTTAAAAAATACTGGGATACAATGACACTGTTTACTTAATTCATTTTACATTAGCTTATTTTCAAATGATTAACTAATTTTTTTAATTAAATATGAAAACAGGCAATGTATCTCTTAACAGCAACAGATTTGGTCTTAAAAATCCCCAATCCAAGGAAAACGAATGGAAACCCGTTTACAGAGAGATCGCTACTGTTTTTTTTTTTTTTTTTTTTTTTTTTTTTAATTTTAATTCAATATTTTTAAAGCCGATCAAATTAGCGTGCTTTTTGGATTTTGGTGTGCCTGAACGGGGGTTGACAAGCGTAACTCGTAGGAGGCAGAGCCCCGTAGTATTTAAAAAAAACTGCCATCATACTAGAATTTCTTGATTTCTCATGCATACCAATTTCTATAGAAAACATATTATAGTGTTTAGAAATTTCGTAATATTTAATTTAGTGTAACATTAATATAACATATTTCATACATTTATCGCCCATATAATACAATGCATTCCAATTTTTTTCAGTGTCCCTCTAAATGTGCTATGGCAAAACTATAGAAAATTAGTGTGATTCCTTTTGACTTGAAATAATTCTTATTTCATCTGGATCCAAGCATATTTATAAAAGTTCATCAATAGTTATCTCACAGAAAACTTATAAACAACTTTAAAAAATGCTGAAAGTATTAAGAATACAAATAAAAAAAAACGAAAATGCCAAATTAAACTGATGCCATTGAGTTCACAGGCTATTCACACTAATTATACTCGTATTTCGAAGAATGCCCCCTCGAAAACAAATGAAAGGAAGTTGCCCCCCCCCATTTCTCCCATTTATACTTAACCAATGACCCTCCAAATCTAATTAGGGAAGTGCCTTATTAGAATAAGCCTGTATACCAAACGTGAAGCAAATCAGATAATTCTGTATAAAAACCATTTTGCTAAATTAAGGGGGTCTATTAGCTCCCCCATTTCTCCCTTTATAATAAACCAATGAGCCTCCAAATCTAATCAAGGGAGCGCCTTATCAGAATAAAACATTATATCAAATTTAAAGCAAATCCAGTAATTCTGCATGAAAAACGCATTTATATAAATTAAGGGAGGGATTGCCCCCTTCCCCCATTTATACTTAATCAATGAACCTCCAAATCTAATCAAGGAATCTCCTTACCACATTAAACCAGTATACCACATTTGAAGCATATTGAATAATTCTGCATGAAAAATCCATTTATCTAAGTTAAGGCTAGTTAATGACTAGCCCCCACCTGTTATCCTTAATCAATAAACCTCCAAATCTAATCAAGGAAGCGCTTTATCAGAACAAACTGGTAAACCAAATTTGAAGCAAATCACATAATTCTGCATGAAAACCCATTTATCTAAATTAAGGGGGGGGGGGTAGAAGAAAGCCCCCTTTATACTTAACCAATGAACTATTGGTTTTTAATAAATATCATGATCTAGATTAACTTTTTGTTTACTCCGATTAATTTACTGTGCATGAAAACTCCATTTATCTAAGTTAAGGGGGGGGGGGACTAGCCCCACCCTTTATCCTTAACCAATAAACCTCCAAATCTAATCAAGGAAGCGCTTTATCAGAACAAACTGGTATACCAAATTTGAAGCAAATCGCATAAATCTGCATGAAAACCCATTTATCTAAATTAAGGGGGGGGGGGGGGAGAAAGCCAACTTTATACTTAACCAATGAACTATTGATTTTATAAATATCATGATCTACATTAACTTTTTGTTTACTCTGATTAATTTACTGAAGCAGGGATATAAGATGAAAATGAAAGTTGTATAGTATTGAACTAATAATATTGAAGTAACTACTTTTTCAAATATTAAGATGTATGAGATAGACTAAAGTTTTCAGATTGGCGCATCCAACTAGCTCCATTACTGTTTGTAGAAACTTGCAATTTTTTTTTGCGTGTGTGTGACTAATTCACGAATTACTTTTATGAAATTCCCCAATTGGAAATTAAAAAATATTCGTGAAATAAAATAAAATAGCACATAGCATTTCTTATTATCAGGAATTTACTACTTTGTGGATTATTCATGCATTGCCGCACAATACTTCATACTTTGCTGCTCAAAGTAACCTTTTGCCCCACAACGGAAACTTTTGAAATTATTCTTCCTAGAGATCTGCATGAGCTGGGTTTAGCCCGAGGCCCGTACCCGGTATGCAAAATGAAATCAAAATATCTAACAGCCAGCAGATTAAAAACTGATCTTTCTAATGGGCTGGGCTGAATCCAAAATTAATGGGCCCGACCCATTTATTTTTTCTTAGTCCATTGTCTGGCCCATAACGAGATTAAATCTTAAATGGGTCGAGCTGCAGGATATAGAAATGTATAAGTATAAAACTACGCCGATAAAATACGAACAATTTTCAATGGATGTGACCGGAGGGAGGATAAGAATAAATGTGCTGTATGATTCGATGCTAGATTGACAACATCAATAAAGAAAACATGTCCAGCATAGAGATCGGCATCAGGCAGTTACATTGTGCCTGAAATAGGGCTTAAAATTTTCAGTAGACTCGGCTCTTGCCGGTATCAGGCTTACATTTTTTCTATATACTAAGGTCTTCGTTACGAACCGGTAGTAGAGTTACGAAGTTAATTCAGTCATGCGAAAGCACCTGTTCATTAATGTTAATCCAGTGGAAGAAATTTTTTAAGATACATCTTGTTTGCATTTCAACATTTTTAAATTATTATAATTTTTTTTTGCATTGGATATCTGAGTTAAATCTCTAAAAAGGCTGTTTAATACTTTTTTGACATTGCAGTTAATTTTAATTAGAACAACTTCACTTTCGGAATGGGTTTCGAACATGAAAGCATCTTCATCAAAGAAATCTGCAAACAAAATTGAAAAAGTAAACAATGGCCTTTATAGAGATATACCTCAGCAATGCAATGCAAAAAATAAAAAATCCTTTAAAAATATTGAAATGCAAAAGAGATATCTTATAAAAATTTTCTCCCATTTGATTAACTTTAGCGAGTGGGTTTTTTCACATGACTGAAGCTTTGAACTGAAACTCTTTGGGCAAGCAATTTGTTTTGTAAAAAGAATAGTAGGGGCATTCCACGTCAAATCAGGCAGTAAAATATCAATATGTAACCCACCATCACAGATTTTAATGAAACTGCGTGTGTTTGTTCTTACTATTAAGATATGATCACCAGTAAATTTTTTTGCTCCTTGGTGAAATAGTTTCTGAGAAAAAAATTGTCAAAATTTTGAAAAACTGCCGTCAGTTGGCATTCTTGATAGCTCGGTTTTCAAATGTAGCATGTCATATATATAATCATATTTCAATATCTACTCTACAAATCATCTTCAAATAATTTATGCACAATATTTAGAGTACGCAGCTTATGAAAAAAATATATTGTTACGCTTATAACATTTTAAGTGTGTCTAAAAAAATATTTAAACTTTGAAGTCGTGAATTTTTTATGAAAAATAATGCATTAACAAAAAAAGCATTATCAACAAAAGGCGGTATTTTTATTAAATTTATTTTTTATGGGAGATATACTTAAAGGTGTCCTTTACCTGATTCTGAAATAAAAATAGTGGGATTTTGGGTGTTTTTGGTAGTATTTCCTATTTAAAAATATTTTGAGGTGCATTTCATATCAAATCAAGCAGAGTCATTCCATGTCAGTTCCCCTAAGCCATTTAATCACTGTCACAAATTTCAATGAAATTGGGTTTGTTTATAGCTTATTTTAAGACGTAATCACCTTTAATTTTCTTGATCCTAAGTAAAATATTTTTTAAGATAAAAAATATCAAAATTTTGAAAAATTGTTTTAAATTTTTTAAATGACAGTTCGATATTCAAAAACTACATAAAAAAAAAAAAAAAAAAAAAAAAAAAAAAAAAAAAATTCATTTCAATATAAAATCACTAAATAGGTTTCAAATAATGTATATGTGACAAATAATGTAGGCTGATTATTATTTCTTGTTTTTTATCATGCTTAAACACTAAGAGTGTCTTTTATCTTATGAATTTTTAAAATCAAGAATTTTGTCAAAAATAATGTGTTAATCAAAAATTTATTATTAACCGAAGGCAGGGTGTTATTGCTTTTTTTTTTTTAATTGTACGTAAAAATATCTTTTAAATGGTTATAAAATAAAAATAGTGAACATATGAGAAAAAATTATCAAAATTTTGGAAAAATGCCACGAGTTGCCATTAATGATTGTTCAATTTTCAAAGGCCTCATTTTATATATAAAATCATATTTCAATAAGTAATAAAGAAATCTTCTTCGAATAATTTAAGCAAGGTAAATAAAGTATGTAGATTATGAAAAAAATATTGCTGTAATGTTAAAAAATATTTAAATGTGTCTAAAAAATTGTATAATCTTTGAAATCAAAAATATTTTACAAAAAATAATGAAATTATTAAAAAATCTTTATCAATCAGAGGCGGAGTTTCTATGACTAATTTTTTAATTTTAAATTGTACATAATACTACATTATAACTGGATCTGAAATAAAAATAGTGGGATTTTGGTTGGTTTTAGTAGTATTTAAATCATATTTAAAATTATCAATATTTTCAAATGTAAAACCTATCCAATGTATCATCCCTGGAAATATTTTTATTTATACATTTATTTTATTTTTCAAATTATCTTTTATGTTCGTTTCTAAAGGAAAAAATAAACAATATTGTTTTTTAGTAAAACTTCTAGGGCGAAGAGCAATTATCCCTTTCCAAAAAAGAGAAAAATCACTAGCTCCTCACCGCCCAATAGAAATTTTCAAAATGACAGTCCTAATCTTTAAACTCATATTTGGCTGTTAATATTGAAAATTTAGCATTGAGCTGCTAATATTGAAAAAAAAAACCAAATTTCACTCTGTTGAAGAAAATTTTGACGTATTGTGCTTTAAATATATGCAAAAAATGCATAATCCATTATATTTATATCTTTCAAATAACTATATCTAAAAAAATATTTAAAACTTAATGTGTTGCACTTTTGTAACTTTATTCAGTTTCTAATGATATGTACCGTAATTTCGGGTGTATAGCCCGCAGATCAAACAATTCAGTTTGGACCCAGAAATTTTATTCAGTATTTGAAGACCAATATTTACTGTGATCTAAAAAGTTACATTTTATTTTTAAAAATTTCTGGGTCGAAACACGATTGTATGATCCGCGGGCTATACACTTGAAATTACGGTAATTTGATTTATTTCATCACAATGTTGCTGAAAGATGGATTTTCAACATATATATGTGTGTATATATATCCCTGTTCTCAAACAAATTATTTAAAAATTATTCATTTATGTTTAATAAAGCATATATATATTGTTTATACACTTACAGAAAATACATATAGCAAATTTTATGATATTATGCCAATAATGTCTAAAAGTAAACAACTTATCTAATAGTATGTAACGAAAAATTTAACATCTGGTGTAATGACAACAAAATTTTATAATTGTTTTACTTAATTTGGATGAATGAATAAAGCTTACATGTTTATATTTTATTGAAGTACAGGTGAAAATGTCACAAAGACATACCTCAACAACCACTAAGTATGTCACATTCAGGCTACAGATGATTTTTTTTTCTTTTGATCTTTCGGGTTTGATTTCAGATGGTAATGAATTAATTAGTTTTGTTAGAAGTGTCATTGCAGTCAGCATATTAGGCTCACTATTTTTTTTTATATAATTTGTTTTGATTGACTCGATGAATAACAATATTTAAAGGGACCATTTCATGACTTTTCAATTAAAAGCTGATTTATAAATTCATCATGTTGTTTAGTTATTATTATCGTCTTAAGATAATAAGTTGATATTAAAATTTTTAAATGCAGTTTATTTATTATTTGAACAGTTGAAAGTATTTTGCAATAAGAGTGCGGGCTGTTGATTTTAAGTCGGCTGTTGAGCAATGTAGTGTCGGTAAAGGAACTGGTACTAATTAATTTAATTTTTATTGCTGTAAATAATATTTGTTATTTTATTATTGTATGTATTATATTTAAGCAAGAGTAGAAATACACGATATCGTAGTCATTTTAGTACATCTTAGCATGAATAGCTTCAATATTTATCATTAAACATTCACATTTTATGAAAATTTTGCTAAAATTGCTCATATTTTCACTATTTTTATTTTATAACTATTGAAAAGATATTTTTACGTACAATTAAAAAAAGTAATAACAGCCTGCCTTCGGTTAATAATAAATTTTTGATTAACAAATTATTTTTCACAAAATTCTTGATTTTAAGAATTCACAAGATTAAACACACTCTTAGCATTTAAACATGAAAAACAACAATAAATAATAATCTGCCTACATTATTTGTCACATATACATTATTTGAAACTTATTTAGTGATTTTATATTGAAATGACCTTTTTTTATGCAGTCTTTGAATATAGATCTGCCATTAAAAACATTTTAAAAAAAATTTCAAAATTTAGATTTTTTTTTTATCTTAAAAAATATTTTACTTGTAATCACCTTTAATTTCCTTGATCCTATCTAAAAATGAGCTATAAACATACCCAGTTTCATTGAAATTTGTGACAGTGAATTAAATATCTTAGGCGAACTGACATGGAATGACGCTGCTTGATTTGATTTGAAATACGCCTCAAAATATTTTTAAATATGAAATACTACTAAAAACACCCAAAATCCCACTACTTTTATTTCAGAATCAGGTAAACGACACATTTAAGTATATCCCCCACAAAAAATAAATTTAATAAAAATAACGCCTTTTGTTAATAATGCTATTTTAGGTAATGCATTATTTTTCATAAAAAAATCACGACTTCAAAGATTAAACATTTTTTAGACACACTTTAAATGTTATATAAGCGTAACAGTATTTTTTTTCATAAAATACGTACCCTATATATTATGCATAAATTATTTGAAGATGATTTGTGGAATAAATATTGAATTATGATCATATTTATGTCATGCTACATTTGAAAATCGAGCAGTCAAGAATGCCAACTGATGGCAGTTTTCAAAATTTTAACAATTCTTTTCTCAGAAACTATTTGACCAAGGAGTAAAAAAAAATACTGGGAATCATATCTTAATAAAAGGAACAAACACACGCAGTTTCATCAAAATCTGTGATGGTGGGTTACATGCCTGCCTGAACTGACATGGAATGACCCAGTAGCAATAATGAAGTGTTGGTTATGGGAAATTTGGAAATATACCTTAATAACTTACAGAGAAATACTTTCAAAAACCTCCTTTTTTATTATTATACAGCTTCAAAGGCTATGATATTTCTAACCATCTTTTTTTCTTCCTTCAGAACATATTAATGATTTTAAGGAATTTGAATGGGGTCTAATGAGTCTAAGTGTTTATTAATGTTGCTGTTCTATGTGCTCTGTCTTTTGGACATATAGTAATCTAAATTCTAAAATATACTGTTAAATTTTCCTATAAATATTTATGCTAGGTCGGACTAAATTATTTCTCTTTTGGGCCGGGATGGACCTGCAAATTTTGGCTTGTGCTGACCTCTACCCCCTCCTGCTGAAAAAGACAATTTTATGCAAAAAAATAAAAAGAGGTTCTCATTGCTCTTGCTATTTTGCTTACAAAATCAGACCTCTTTAAAAGATACTGGCAGCAGTAATTTGTGCCGTTTTTAATTTCTGCTTGCCTGAATAACAAACAACCTTCCCAAAGTTTATTTGTAACTTCCTGAAAAAATGTCAAATTGTACAAAGCTTCTTTTTTGTATACATTCCAAGAGGTACATGATGGGAGATTCCAGATCACATCATCCAGCTAGAAGGGGATAAACTCCACCTCCGAGTGATAAAGATTACCAGATAAAGGTGCGAAAGTGCTTTATTTTCAAATTGTTAAAAATCTCATTTCGCCAAACTTTTGACACGCTGTTGCAATCACAGCCATTTATGGGAATAATTTACTCCGACAAATATATACCCATTCTCCTTAAGCACAGAAAGTATCTCTTAAGGATGTATTCGAAAAAATATTTTTCCACCCTCAACAGCTCGAAATTTTCTGAGACATTTTCAGGCTCATTTTTAAAAGTAAAAACATGAAACTTGCTGAGGTGATTTTTGAAGAGATGCATAAGAGGGCTTGTGATTTAATTTTTCACTCAATTAATTAGAATTTGATTTTTAAACAATTATTTTCTCAGTATGATCATTTTTTTCATTCCCAGATCTCTCACTTCGGAAATTCAGTTCAAAATGCACACTTTGACAGCATTTTTTACAATATTTTCTGGATTTATCAAAAAATCGAGAAGCATGGCACGTTATGTAGTTTCTAAATAAGAGAATTTCGCAGGTTGATGCATTTGAGAGCAAAAATAAATTTAAAAATTAATCAGGAAATAAGCAGTTTGGATGGGAATACACTCTTATTAAATACAATATAAGATGTTTATAATGCAAACATAAAAACATGAGGTAGTGCTTTATATACAGAATTTTGCGTTGTTTAGAACAAATTTCACACATCATTAAACATACCTTGTAAACATGCCCAAATATGTCTGAAACAAGTTTAAAAAAATCACATAATTAAAAAAGTCACCAATTTGTCACACCAAGTAGTCATTAATTCTCGAGTCGCACCTAAAATAAATGCTAAATTACCATAATACTAAATAAATACCATACCTTTACATAGGTTACCTTGAAAGGAAATATTGCCTATATATGATTATCGTTAGGCCTAATTCAACTACACAATAAATCACAACTTCTGTTCAATTATTTCTTCTCTACTATGTTGTGAATTAAAAGAAAAGAAAAAGTTAATTAAACTTAGAAATATTCTTTTAAGGCTGGAAATAGTAAAAATACTATGTGAAAGTTGAAATAAAATACTCAAATAGAAATGTATGTAACAAGCTACGTAATACCATTTTCCAATAGACGTGATGATATCAAAACACTTTTTGATACATGTTCAATTAATAATCTTTCATGCTGCTATCTATCCTGGAAAAACAATTTTAGCCGTGAACATATTCAGCTTTGACTTCAGCAACCTGCATTTTGTGGGTTGCACTTTTATATAATAGATTAATTAGAAAAATAGACTGTTCATAACTCTCACAAAAGTCTAACTAGCCTCTTGAAAAATTGGTCGTTTTAAAGGTCAATATAATTAGATAATTACTACGATTTTAAAGCTATTTGAAGAAAGAGAAATCACACTCGAGCTTGGATCATATCATGAGTAGATAGATAAAACATAAAATCTTTAGGAAGAAAGTCTCAAAAATACGAAATATCCTTTGGAAATATATATATATATATATTTTACTTTGACTATTTTTCGTTTTTAAAATTACAATTATGAAAAACAGACATTTGTCAAGTAAAGTACATTGTGTATAATTAATTAATACTGCTTTAATTTTCAACTATGGTTTAAAAAAAATCTTTACGTGAAATAGCTTAAGAAATGACCTATCATCCACAAATTTAATACAGAAAATATCTCTTATATATATAAGATATAAAAAAATATTGAAAAAAGAAATTGCATTTTTTGCACATAGAATTGACATGTTTAAATTACTTCAAAAATGACATTAAAAATAGATAAATATTGTATCAAAACAGTAATAAGAAAATATATTAAATGGATGCACGTAAGTTACCTTCAAATGAAATGTTGCCTAAATGATTACCATTAGGCCTAATTCAAATACGCAATAACTCGCAACTTTTGTTTAATAATTAATATTTCTGTAGTATGTTGGAGCTTAAAAGATAAATAAAGTTAATCAGACTCAGAAATATTCTTTTAAGACAGGAAATCGTAAAAATACCATGTGAAAGTTGCGATAAAATATTCACATAGAAATGTGTGGAAAAAGCTACGTAATACCATTTTCCGATTAAATTTCAGAAAGACGCGATGAATAGAGAGAGAAAACACTTTTCGATGCATGTTCGATTAATAATGTTCCATGCTGAGCTTTATCTCATGGATTACACATTATATGAAATATTAGGTTAGTTAGAGAAATTGCTTTTTTTTTTTCTTTGACCCTCGCAAAGGCCTGTCATGCCTCTCCAAGAATTCTATGTAATATGTTCATTCTGAAGGTCAATAATATTAGATAATTATTGCGACTTTAAAAATATTTCAAAAAAAAAAAGAGAAACCACACTCCAACTTAGATCATATCATTAGCACATAGAAAACCTAAAAATCTTTACGCAAAGTGTCCGAAATATTCCATGAAATATTCTTTAGGTAATTTTTTTTTAGTTCGCCCATCTTTCCTTATAAAATTAAAAATTTCAAAATATAAAACAGAAATTTGTCAAGTAAAATAAATTATGTATAATTAATTACTTCTGCTTTAATTTTCAATTATGATATTAAGAAACCTTAACTGAAATATTTTAAGGAGGGAGCTATCAGGCCAAGAAATTTCTCCCAATAGCTCGTTAACCCATAACTACTGTGAGCGGTCTGATAGACCACTCCAGATTTTCCCGCGTTTATTTCCACCCCTCCAAATACATAATGATCCTCACCCTTACCTCTATCTTCCTGAAACGGTCCCCCAAGGTCACATTCCGCTTGTCATTCTGCTAGCTGTTTTTGTTATTTTTTTTTACTCATTTCATTGCGAAAGCTGTGGTATTAAGACATTAACTGTAACCGAAATTAACCTAGAACAAGAGCTCATATTGAAACTTGTGTTTATGTGATGTTGTGTGGTACTTGTATCTGTAACCTAAGTAGAATAAGTTATGTGTGAATAAATCTATGCAAGTAATTTCGCTGTATACATCCATTGGAGCCTTCGACGGTTCGCTACATTATTAACATATCTTCATAACAACGCATGGTGGCAGTCGGTTAAAACGATGTTTACTACAGTTGAATACTGAAAACGGATTCATATCTTAAAGTAAGAAGTTTCCTTTTCTTGCATAATTATACGACACATATGTATTCATTTATTAAGAATTAAAATGTCTAAAGGTATAGAGTATAGAAATTCATATCAGGTTACACCGCCAGAATCATTTACTTTTTCATCACCGGCACTTTGGTTAAAATGGAAGCAACGTTTCGAAAGGTATCGATTCGCTACGGGTTTAAAAAATCAAACAGAGGTAGAACAGGTAAATTCTCTTATTTATCTCATGGGAGATAAAGCAGAAGATATTTTTGCGTCTTTTAACTTGTCGGAAGATGACCAGCAGAAATATAACATTGTTCTGAAACATTTTGATGATCATTTTATAGTAAAGAAAAACACAATTTTCGAGCGGGCACAGTTTAATCAACGCATTCAAAACGAAGGGGAATCTGTTAATGATTTTATAACTTCACTTTATTCACTAGCTGAGCATTGTGATTACGGAGTTCTTCATGATGAACTGATACGCGATAGAATAGTTGTCGGTATTAGAGATAAATCATTAAGTGAGAAATTACAATTGGATCCAGACCTTTCTTTGAGCAAAGCTATAGAAAAAGTTCGGTTATCGGAATCAATTAAAAAGCAACAAGAGATTCTTACTTCTAGTAATGCTTCTGTCCATAGAGTTTCTAATGTAAACAAAACAAAGGGGAATTTTAAGAGAGGGGTATCCAGTCAAAATCCACGGTTTAAAGAAACTGATAAAAGGAATAATGGGAAAAAAGAATATCCAAAACCCTTTGATCTTTGCAAATGGTGCGGTAAATCTACACATAACAGAAAAATATGTCCAGCAAAAGATGCTAAATGTCTGAAATGCTCCAAATTAGGGCACTATGCACGAGTTTGTAGGAAAAATGAAAGTAAATCTGAAATTTCATTCTTAGGAACAATTAGGGAAACACGCTCTAATAATAGTAATGATTTGTTATGGTCAGTACCTATTCAAATAAAAGGTAAAACCATTCGCTTCAAAATAGATAGCGGAGCAGACCACACTGTTATTCCTGCTACTTCATCGATTTTAAAGGATTCGAAAATCTTAAAACCAGACAAAAAGCTTTGCGGCCCGGATGGGAAAATACGAAAACACACAGGAAAACTTATTGAGGAGATCCAATACAAGGAAAAGAAAATAACCGAAGAAATCCATGTAATTGAAGGACTGCAGAGCTACTTATTGGGAAAACCTGCGATACTAGCTTTTGGATTGGGACCGAATATTTCAGAAATCACAATAAGTCCTAAGCAAGATTTTCCTGAACTGTTCACAGGCCTAGGGTTACTGAAAGGTTGTTATACGATTAAGCTTAAGCCGAACTCTGTCCCGTTTGCTATTTCAGCTCCAAGAAGGATACCAATTCCACTGCTGAAGAAAACTGAAATGGAAATCAAGAAGATGATTGCACAAAAAGTTATTGTTCCTGTAACCAAACCGACAGAATGGTGTTCACCGGTCGTTATCGTTCCTAAAAGTGATAGTACTGTTCGCTTATGTGTCGACTTAGTCCAGTTAAACAAATCTGTAGAAAGAGAATTTCATCCATTGCCTTCAGTGGAATATTCATTGAATCTACTGACAGGTGCTAAAATTTTTTCAAAGTTGGATGCTAATTCAGGTTTTTGGCAAATTCCACTTGATGAATCTTCGTCATATCTCACGACTTTCATCACTCCTTTTGGAAGATACAGATTTTTAAGATTACCTTTTGGAATCTCATCTGCACCAGAACATTTCCAACGTAGAATGTTACAGCTGCTAGAAAATGTCCCAGGTACTATTTGTCACATGGACGACATCTTAGTGTGGGGAAGCGATCAGACTGAGCATGACCAAAGACTGAAGATTATACTGAATAAACTTAAAGAAGCTGGTATTACTCTAAATGACAAGAAATGTAAGTTTTCAGTCAAGAGAATCAAATTCTTGGGACATATTATTGATGACAAAGGTATCCATCCTGATGAAGATAAAATTAGAGCAGTGAAAGAATATCCACCACCAAAGAACAAAAAGGAATTAAAGCAAATGCTAGGCATGGCAAATTTCCTCGCCAGATTTGTTCCAAATTTTGCAGAAATGTTTTCACCGTTAACATCGATGTTAAGTCAAAAGAATGAGTTTGTCTGGGACGAACCTCAAAAACAAGCATTTCAAAATTGGAAGAATGTCCTGACATCTCAACCTGTTTTAAAGGTTTATAATCCACAGAAAACTTCAATTGTCACAACAGACGCTTCTTCTTATGGAATAGGAGCCACCTTGAGGCAAGAACAAGAAAATGGAGAAATTTCTGTCGTGGCATATGCATCCAGAACACTCACACCTACTGAAAAGAGATATGCTCAAATAGAAAAAGAGGCACTTGCTCTAGCTTGGAGTTGTGAGAAATTTCGAGATTACCTAACTGGAACTCACTTTAGGTTAGAAACCGATCATAAACCTCTAATTCCAATCTTCTCAAAGAAAAACCTTGAAGATTTATCTCCACGGTTGCAAAGGTTGAAGATGAGGATGATGCGATATTCTTATTCTATATTCCACATACCAGGGAAGAAACTTTATGCAGCTGATGCCTTATCAAGACAACCTCAAGAAACTAGAGAAAATGTTGAAGAATTGGAGGAAGAAATTGATGCGTATATTCGTATGGTAATTTCCTCATTACCCGCTTCATGCAACAGATTAGAAGAATTACGACAATCCCAAAAGTCTGATGCAACATGCAAAGAACTAGAAAATTTAATCCTGAATGGTTGGCCATCAAGGAAAAATATAGAACCAAGTTGTCTACCTTACTGGAATCATCGATATGAAATATCGATCCAAGATGGACTCATAATGAAGGGCTGTCGAATCATCATTCCTGCCTGTCAGCGAAAAAAGGTTCTGCAACAAATTCATGAAGGACATTTGGGAATTACGAAATGTCGTGCAAGAGCAAGATCATCTGTCTATTGGCCTGGAATAAATAGAGAAATTGAAGAAATGATAAAGAATTGCACATCATGTATCAAGGAGACCACTTATCGCCATCAACCACTTATCCCTACCGAATTTCCTGAACGACCATGGGAAACTGTGGGCATGGATCTTTTTAAGCTTTATGGATTTTGGTACTTAATCGTGACCGATTACTTCTCAAGATATCCAGAAATCGCCAAACTGGAAAGATTAACTTCGGAGGAAGTAATTTTCCACTGCAAATCAATCTTTGCCAGACATGGGATTCCTAATGTGGTTAGATCTGACAATGGTCCACAATTTGAGCCAATTAACTCATCTGAATTTTCAAAATTCTCAAAGCTTTATGGATTTCGTCATATCACATCAAGTCCTAGGTATCCTCAAAGTAATGGTTTCATTGAATCTGCAGTAAAAACCATTAAGATGCGACTCAAAAAAGCTGAAGACCCTTACCTTTCTTTAATGGCTTATAGAGCATCACCATTAGAGAATGGCCTCAGTCCGGCGGAGCTTCTCATGAATCGTCGTATTAAGACAACACTGCCGATTGCAAGATCTCAATTAGAGCCAAAAATTGAAAACAGGGCTGAACTTCAAAGGAAGGAAGAGAAGAGAATAGAACGGCAAAGAGAAAACTATAACAAAAGTCACGGAGTACGAGACCTTAGTAATCTTGATGTTGGAGATGAAGTGTGGATCACAGACAAGCGAGCTACTGGTACGGTTCAGCAGAGATTAGATTATCCACGTTCGTACATAGTCAAATCTGGAAAAAGGGTATATCGTCGAAACAGAATGCATCTTGTTCCATCAACTAATTTCCAGCCGGAAACTGATGATGTGGATGATCTTCAACCAGACGTTTCCAGTAATGAGTTTCCAATACTACAGAAAGTTCCTAGTCCAACGAAACCAAGCTCTCAGAATCTTCATCCATCCTGTAACAATGATAAACGTAACTCTATGCCTCCACGAAAGCATCAAGATGAGTATATCACCAGAAGTGGAAGAGTTGTTCGCCCTCCGCAGAAATTGAATCTTTGAAGAAAGGGAGATGTGGTATTAAGACATTAACTGTAACCGAAATTAACCTAGAACAAGAGCTCATATTGAAACTTGTGTTTATGTGATGTTGTGTGGTACTTGTATCTGTAACCTAAGTAGAATAAGTTATGTGTGAATAAATCTATGCAAGTAATTTCGCTGTATACATCCATTGGAGCCTTCGACGGTTCGCTACATTATTAACATATCTTCATAACAACGTCTGTCAGACCGCTCACAGTAGTTGCGATTCTGTTTTTGTCCGAGAAGGAACTTTTTATTTTGTAGATAATTTTATACTTTTTTCATGATATTATAGGAAAAATGGAATCTAATTATTCGAGAAAACGTCCAGTGTACCTCAAACAAACTGAAATTGTGTGGCCTGTAAAAAATTAGTCGGATATAGAATATTCAGATTCTCAGTATTCCGAAAATGAATTTATTAAAAGTGATCACGATTCCCATTCGGAATTATCACTGGATGATGAAGGAAATATTTTAAGTAACTCAGAGTATTTTTGTGGAAACAATAATTTTATATGGACTACAAAAGAACCAAACAACCTGTTCGAACTCCGAAACATAATATTGTGGTGCATCTGCCGAGTTTAAAAGGTCCTGCAATAAATGGGCATAAAGCAGAACCAGAAGAAACTTGGAATTTACTATTTGTTAGAAACGTTATAGAAATTATAGTTAAATGGACAAATGTAAAACTTAAAGAATGTAAATTGTGTTATTCTGATCCATAGAGATACGAATTTACTCATACAGGTGATATTGAAATAAAAAGATTTTTTGTATTCAGCAGTTTTCAAGTCAAATCAAGTGTCTGCCTTCAATGTTCGTATGCAAGACATTGGCTGCAACTGAACATTTTGTACTGTGTAGAAAAAAATATTGTTTATTTATGTTATTTCTACGGCGATGCATAAATTCTCATGTATTTAACTCTGTTTTTAAAAAATGTAGATATGTATGTAAACTTTAATTTACGAACGTTTTTTATTTATTTAGCGATAATTTTTATACAAATATAATCAAATTTTTACTATTTAACTCTACTTTTATTAGATATTCATACATTTTTTACAAAAACATATATTTTTATTCAACGATTATTAGATAAGTTTAAAATTACATATTTCTTTTCCTCGATGTCCTACAATCAATCGCTTTTTGTTACTATACTGTATAACGGTATACCAGTCTTTTGTCTTCAAAAATAAACTTCAAGTATCAAAAAATGATTTATAAATCAATTAAGTAGATAAGTATTGGTAAATAAAATAATTTTTACCACTTAGTTGATATCTTATTCATGTTTTTATTTAGCGGTCTGAGAGACCGCTCACAGTAGTTATGGGACAATTTTTGTCACAGTAGTTATGGGACAATTTTTGTCACAGTAGTTAAGGGTTAATAAATTTAGTAATTTTTAATAAATTTAATATTTTTTCAACCAAAAACAATCATTGCACTGTTGTTGATAATAAAACACACAGTAATATCACTATACAGAAATTAATTAAGTCACTTACAATTCTGGTGCAGTGTTCGATACTCAACGTAACACAGATACATTTTTAAAAAAATTTGTGTAATTCAACACATAGTTTAAGAGAAAATAAATTAAAACCAATTTTTTAGTTAGTCGATTTGTTTCATTTGATTGGACTACGTAACATTTGAATCATTTTTTTATTATTATTACTATTTTATACTATCTTATTGACATATTATTGCGTGTTTTTATGAAGGAAAATGATTTAATCAAGGAAAAGGCTATTTTTGTAGTAAAAGTTACATATTGTATTTTTAAATAAGGTAAGAAAATTTTATAGATACTCTTCTACAATTTTAAAATGACTTTAAATATACTTACATATTCATCTTAGAAGTGTGCTCTATTACAGGATGTGTAAGGATGAAATTTCCAAAAAGTTAGCTAATTTTAGGTAAAATAAAAAAAAGTTATGGCATACTTTATAAAGACTATCTACATAAAATGTTTATATAAAAAAAATAAACTTTTTACCATTACTGAATATTAGATTTGTAATTTTATTTAATGCACCTTCAGGCTGTTGGTCAATGAGATCTCACTTTCCCCTTGCAAATGTTAAACCTACGAGGATGGAATGTACCCATATTTTTTAAATATTTTTCACCAGGAAAAAAATATTTTTAACTTATTTTTGTTTTCCTGTGTACTCTCTTCAAGGATGTGTCTTTTCTTTAGTTGTCAAAATATTTCTAAAACATTTACTTAATTTTATTTCAAGTGTTTAAGTCTTTAATAGAGTCAAAACACTGTATTAAAACTAGTGTCGTGGAGGAATTTCCCCCTTGTTATTAATGTAAACGTTACAACACACATATAATTACTTAAACGGTGTTATAAATATTTAAAGATATTAACTACATCTTTATATGTTTTTAATAGCTTTTAAATAATTATAGTATGTATGTTTTAACATTTAGGGGAGACTGGGGAGGGTTGACCCATTTTTTACAAAATGTTTTTTTATTTTTTAAATATTGAACCTAGAAAAAAAATTTAATACATCAATTTATTTGTTATACAAACAGTTATCAAAATAAAATTGCCACATACGTGTAACATATAAGAAACTTGAAAATTGATTGATTTTAATCATGAGAAAATAATGGGTCAAAGCTCCCCACATATCGAAGGCTTGACCCGCTTTATTTTATATTGAAATATTTGTTAAGGGAAATAAAATCCCTTTGAAGAAAAGTAGAATAGCTTTGTGCTACATGGTTTCATTATTATTAAAAATTATTTGGGAAAATGTGATGTGTAAAAAAAACCCTGCTTTGGTGGATTTCAAGGCACAGGAGGAAAAATTCACTTTAAACACCCACTTTTTGTGATACTATCTCGAAACACTAGTTGCCACATACTTTGGATTTATTTCATTGAGTTCATCTTGTTGAAATTTGTCTACATACCTTCATAAAGCGTGTTGATCAATGTTCTGTTATTTTGCAGAGGCATGAACACTTAACGTTTCTGAAGGTTGCTACTTTCATCCTTTCTAGTCTTTTCCATTCTTTCTATTTACCTACTTTGGGTACTTTTTAAATGAAATAAAAGTTCCTATCAACTTTCCCATTTGTATTTCATTAAATGTTTTCTTGATTCTATGGCAATTTTCCACATCTTCAATTAATCAAGTTTTTACATTTCGTCTTCTATCAATGCATTCTGTTGTAGCTTTATAGAATAAATTTATGTTATTTTAGAAATATAACCATTAACCCTTCATTACGTACAGTGTACAATAAAAATATTTCCAAAAATACCAAATTAAGGTAGCTTTGACCATGGTCAACCTTTCCTCACATTGACTGGTCAAACCTCCCCACATACCACTTTTTAAAGAACAGCACATGGTTATGTTTAGCCTAATTTACTGTTGAAATACATAAAACTTACTTAAGTTTCTATGATATACATAATCTGAGAAAATCTTATAAAATGTTTCAAAAAAATACACTTTTTAGGCTGAAAACTCTTCATAATTGATATTTTCACGACGTTTCAATTACCTGCATGTAACAAACACTATTGGTTGAACATTTAAGTAGCTTTAGTTGCCAACTTGTCAAAACTCTGAAATTCTTTGAAATATGAAAACTGAAGTTTGGGTCAAGCCTCACCTATGGTCAACCCTTACCTGTCTCTCCTATATTTTTACATCTTACTCACAGCTTGTCAATTTTGTTAAGACATAAACACATAAAATTATACATTTAACAAATATTTCAGATATATTTTGAAAAGTTAAGAAAAGAAACATCCTTCAAGAAGAATACATAGAAAATAAGAAGGTAAAAATATGAATTTCCAGAGGAAATACTTTTTAAATATGAATATGATTTACTCATTAGTGAGGGCTCTCGAAGCTGGTAGACGGGAGATGCTGGGTTCGATCCCAATCGCGCCCGTCGGCCTAATCGTTCGGAGTTTTCGTGGTTTTCTTCGAGCCGTGGATCTTCCATGCGTTAATACGGATTAGGTTCCCTTAGAAAGACCCCCACGGAGGGCACTCCCCCCGGGCCTATATCCCTCGTGTAGATAATTGGCCGTCAAAAATCAACCCAACCCAACCCATTAGTGAGGAAAACTTGAGATTTCACTGCCCAACACACTTAAAAATCGCCAAAAAATTTAAAGATTACAATTCTGAATTACTGAAAAGGAAAAAGCCATGGAAAGATAATGGTGCAGAAGCATATTTTTAATAATCAGATCTGAGGGAGAATATACATCTAAATTTATTTTAAGAAAAAAGTTGAAAAAAAGGATATCTTAGCCCTTTATTTGTAAATCGAGCAATTTTTTTAATATTCAGTTTCTGAAATATTTTCCTCAACTGCATTTTTTAATTTTTTTTTTTTTTTAAATATAGCTTTGATTTTTTTTTTTTTTTTTTTTTTTTGTTTACAAATTTGTTGACTGTGTGTGTTGTTTATGATGGCCGATTATCTAAACAAGGAATATAGAGTAGAGTGGGGGTGCACACCATGGAGGGGTTTTTCTAAGGAAACCTAATTCATATTTATACAAGGGCACCCGAGGTTCGAAGAAATCCATGGAAAACTCCGAATGGGCTCGAACTCAACACCTCTTATCTACCAGCTTTGAGGAAATCTGCTGAGAGTTAATTATACATCAAATATGTCTGGGGAAGCGAGTTGTCATAGACAGACATAATGACTCAAAATACAAAGTATGTTTGTTGGACCTCACTCGAAGGATAGTATTTTGTATATGAAATGGGCCCTGATTACATAAATATCTTGAGCTAATATTAAGAAATTATATTTATCTATTATATTATTCCATTTACAACAGAAAAAATCCTAATAGACACAGACCTCCCATACCACAATCCTCACAGAAAAAAAGAAGTAAAAAACAACAAACAAATGATTTTGAAAGATTTAAAGTGAGAATAAAAGAAAAAGATCAGAAAATAAAATTTATATAATGTATGTTCCAAAATACAATGAAATGTTTTCAACAAAATTTAAAACAAGGATACTTGAAAATACTGCAAATATTTTTTTCTTATTTTTTTGACATACACAGCTTAAAATCCAATTATTTTTCCTATTATCATAATTAAAAATGGTTAACAATTGGAATGAAATGATTTTTTTTTTCTCATTTTCATAAAAAATATATATATATACTATTACATATATTTTAAAATATTAAAACGTTTAATATTTTATTCTTCCCTGCTTTTCATTTATAATAACATAATTTTTGAAGAGGAAGGTGGGGCGGTGGACTTTTAATTAAACACCTGTTATGATTTTAGAGACCATCACGGCTAGAGTAATTGAGGACGTTGTTAAATGATGAATATATGATTGTCCAAGATGTTGTAGGAGGGGCTATGTGCTTGAAGAGAAATATTTTTCATTTAGCTGAAGATTCATAAGATCACCAGAGCTTGCATAGTATGCCAGCTCATGCATTATTTCATGCTATATTTTTTATTATGCTTTTGACATACTAAAACTGTCTAATAAAAGTAATTAACTTAATCCATTTAAAAGAAAACAAACCATATGTATAAGTACTATTTAAACTGCAACAAATTAAACTAGCAATCAAATACTCTTGAACGTTTGAAAAAAAAAAAAAAACCTAATATTGTAATTGTAAAGAGGAAGAAAATTTAAGTTAAACATGTTTGTGTATTATTAAAAAAGGAAGAGGAATTATACATATTAACATATTTTAGTGATATATAACAATTTCGAGATAAGGTAAAAAAAAAAATAACTAAAATATTTTGGCATATTTTTTATTTCTTATTGTATTATTTAATATCTATAATCTATTATTTCCAATTTTTAGGTAAAATTTACATAATTATTATTTTGATAGAAGGAGGCTCTTCTGTTTTTCAATTTTACATATAGAATTTACTGTAATTAGATGGAACAAAAGAATGAAACTGAAATCAAATTAGTATTTCTCCAGAATGGAGTTATGTAAGACACATCCATTTAACATTTATTTTATTCTCATCATTATAATTGAAGTAATAAGTGAAGATAATACTGCCAGGTTGTTAATAGCCTTTTGACTTGTTGCATAAAGCTGAGATAAAACTAATGTAGTTCTTTATTTTTATCTTTAGATTTTTATTTATTTATTTAACTCAAAAGTTTATTAAACTATTTCTTTCATATCTTTAAACGAAGGAAGCATAAAATACAAAATTTGTCATATAAATGTACTTAACTTGTTAAATATATTTTAATTATTTATTTCGTTTTAAAACATTGCAAACTTTTTATGTATTCATAGAAAAATTAAAGTGAAATAAATTTTGTTATGTAATTAAACAATCAATTAGCTACACACATTACAGTAGACTCCCTCAAATCTGCACAGCTTGGGACCAGATGTGGTGTGGATTTTTGAATTTTGTGGATTTCTGGTCATTGCTTTGTTTACATTTTTTAAACAGCAATTTGAATGTAATAATGCAATCAAATTTATAATGAATGCATCTAATATAGTAATATATTAAAATAAGTAAAGTAATAAACTAAAATGATAAAAAGTAAAATAATTTTTTAAATGATTAATTATTAAAAGTAAAGGTCAAGTAAATAATTAATAATGTATAATTAAATATGCATAATAAAGATTTGATACATTTTCCTTGAATTATTCAATGAAACTTTCCTCATAAAGGTAACCTATTAATTCACATCAAAATCATAAAGTAAGGAAGTTTTATTTCAGGTTTAGTCAGTCTTAATAACCGAAAAAGCTTGATTAATATAAAATATATTTTTGGTAAAAAGGTTACATTTACCAGTGATATCAGCAATATCTTGATATTTTTCAAAAATAAATGTATACTTCCTGCATGAAAAACCATGAGTTCAGTCATATTCTCACAAGAATTACATATTAAAATACATATGGAATGATAGGGGAAAATAACCAGTGTTTGATAGTCACCCAGTGTTTGATAATTTTCAACAAAATCACTTATTATAAGGTTTATAGACCATGCAGTCATATATTCTTCATTCCCTGTGATAGTTCATGCCTTTATCTTCATTTACAACTAAGTTTTGTTCTTCTTCTTTAAGAAATTGTTTTAGAATTAAGTTGCTGAAAAGTTAGTCTGGCGTTTTGCAGCCAGTTCTTATAAGAAATCTGAGAGGTAAGTTTTGTTATATCTATTTTTATCCTTGACATTTTAATCACTGGGAAATAATGTGACATACTATTGTGTAGAGCTTCAATTCTTTTTTCTTATGGTCCAAGTTTCTGCTTTCTAACCCTAACCTGAAAGCAGAGAGGGCACATTCAATTACTGGTTTAGAAAACTTCCAATATAACTAGTGTTTGATAATTTATTTGAAACAATGTTTTTTTAATTTTCCAGTTGTTGAGACCATTACTTTTACTGTTAAAATAAAAGATATTTGTTGCTGATAAAGTATTAAGACAGAATAACATAATTTTAGGTTTCTTGATAGGCCTGCAAGGGCTGTTTGCTCATAGGAAATTTTCTGATTGCAAGAATTTGTGGAACTATTTTCCAATTATTGTTATTAGAAAATTATTGTTGGGTAATGAAAATTTAGAAACTATCTAGAGTATCTATTTATAAAATATTTTCAGTATTTAAAAAATGTCTTAGTTATATATTTTATTGCTTAAAATGAAAAAAATCATAAAAATGTTAACTGTACCTCCAGGCTTTTTGTTTTGTAATTTTGTTATAAATTCAGGATTCTTTAAATTGAGCTGCAAACACCTCTGGTTTATGTCATACACTGCTGAACCCAGTGGCGTATCCAATTGGTGGGCTGGTGGCACTGCAGCCCCTCCCCCCCCACCGAAATTTTTAGAAAATATGTCATTATAGCATTGGAAGTTTAATTACGAATGTTTAGCAAAATGTAAGGAATCATGCCAAGATTAAATTCAAAGGGGGGAGGAAATATTCCGATTTAGTCAGGTTTTTATCTTAGAAAGTGCGCTATTTTGAAGAGACCACAAAATTTTCCATTTCAGTCAAGTTTCCGTTATACACAGAAAAAACAACTATAAGAAAAAACTTATATTTAACGGTGAATTAGAGTGGATCTGTGAGATCTGCTGCAAGAGTTATTCTTCTGAATTCATTTTAAACATTCAGAGACGTTGGATAGAGTGTGATGATTGTAAAAGTACATTTCACTACAAATACATTCCAAAAACACATTTGGAGGCATTTAGGATGATGACAGTGATAAAGATGAGCTCCAGTTTATCTGCCACATTTGTGCAACTGATATAGACTCTGAGTCTAACATAGATTAATTTGGAATCGAAACTAATCGAACGATGAATGATCAGAAAATATCTGACTTTTCATTAAAATATTTGTATGGTAGTTCTTTACTTTTTATCACATTTATTTTACGTTTATATCATAATTTTGTGCAGCCATAAGCTCAAAGTAGGCGACATTACCAGTATGTGTAAGCTTATGTATATAATTGTTTGAATAGTTAATAAACAGAAATAGTTTTGAAAATAACCTTCTCTTGAAGTTCCATTTAACTGTGTAACCTAAATATACTGATTATTTACGTTTAAAATGGTTATTTTGAAAGAAAATCTGATAATTAACAGATATTAAAATGCCTATCAAACACTGGATACAAATTATCAAAAACTAGGTATATTGATGTGACATTTTAAATTTTGATTTTTTTTTACAAAAACATTTTTATATTCTTTAACAAGTACAGTTTTGAAAAGAAAACGATCTAAGGGATATATTCCAACAATTCTTATTTTCCTAAGTTGAAGGGCAGAGTTACCATTAAATGTTGAATTGCAAATCCAGCTTAGATTATCATACACCGGGTACTTTCCCCTATAAAACTAAAAAAAAATCTGCTATTTTTCCCTTACATCTGAACTGAAAGTTTCATTGTTTTCATCTGTGATGATGTGCAGATAAAATCTATCTACAAAGCATAAAATTTAACTAAAATCTGTTTTTGAAAAAACTTATTACATGACTTTGATTGACAATCTGTAAGAGAAAGAAATATAATTCTGAAGAATTGAGGTTTAAAAAGACACTTCCGTGTATGCTAGTGCCATCTCGTGGCAAAATTCGACATGAATAGATATGAATTGCGAAAATGTATTAGAACATTTAAAAAAATAATAAATATCAAAATTGAAAGTATAAATAATGTATTTGATGGATTTAATATAATTTGAATCCAGTAAAAGTTAATAATCATCCCCTCCCCACCACTACCAAAAACAATTTTGTTTCTGTTATCTTCTCCTCCCACATCCCCAATAAAAAAAAATAACGTAAAAATTAGAATAGTAAATAGGTTTTCAAATTCTGATAAATTCATAAGAATTTAACATCTGACGACAAAATTCTCAATATTGTTTTAAATCCAGGCCTAATATCATAGTTTGTAATTAATTAGAGAGATGATGAAGTGAACAGGACTTAAGTATTATGTAGTCTAAAAGCAAAAAAGAAAATGCTATGATTTTGTAAGAAACAATTAATCATTTAATAGTTTGCCATTAAATATATATATACTTTTGACAATTATATCATTTTGACATATCAATATATATATTTTTTACAAGTATTACAAACGTTTATATCCTTTCTTTTTTACAGTTTTCATTTGTACTATGGCAGTGAAATTATGCCATTATATAACACTTGCACTCCAGAAAAAAGCTATTTTAATCAATCTGTAAGAGAAAGAAATATAATTCTGAAGAACTGAGGTTTAAAAAGAAAATTGAAGAAATTAGTTAAAGACAATTTATAAAACTCCAAGCTTTAATATCAAGCATATGCAATAAGAATGAAACAATGCATCTGAGGTGGGGGTGGGGTGGGGGGGGGTGTACATCTTTTCGATTTTATTTTTACAAGATTAACATGCATTTTAATAAAATATGTACAAGCACATGCAAAAAATTCAACGTTCATCTGTTTAATATATTAGCATCTAAGAAAAAGCATAGTAGTTAAAAATTATTTATATAATTTATATATGTTACATAATTTCTTTTTTTTTTTAATATTACATTTTGATTTAATAATAATTTTACTACAACATTTACAAATGGAAAAAAATGGAGATAAAAAAAAAATAAAAAAATCTATTTATTTTTAATGGCAAGGGGTATAATATGAGCTTCTATGTTATTTTATTTTGGGCTATTTAAAAATGTAATTAAAAAATGATTAAATTATTTTAAGTAAAGTTTTATGTAGAAACAATTAAAAAATGGTGTCGCAAATTTCATTGCCAATTGCAGAAAATAAAATTCCGTACAAAAAGTTTGAATAAAATTCAGATCGAACAACAGATGGCAGCATGGAAAATCATAAATCGAATAAGAATTTCTAATCGAAGTATTTTTTATCTCCTGCATAGCGTCATGTCGCCATTTTGTTGAAGTAAGGCATGTTTTTTATTTAATCAGTGTAAATTTTATATTAATTTTTCCATATTTGTTCGATATTAACATGGAATATAATGTGCGCAGAATGGGTGTGATTTTGTTTATTTTCTAATTAATATTATTGAGGAGTTGATACATTAAAATTTAAATTCTTATTTACCGTATATGCCTATTAGACTAGCATCTACTTAGGTAGTGATTAGAAAAACTACTGTACTTTTACTTTTTTGTTGCATATAGATATATTTTATAAAAAAAAAATGTGGTTAACTACAGCTATAACAGCCTGTTCTGAAAAGTTGTGATTACAAACTATATTTTCAAAAGTATTCGCTGCTTTGAGGGCTAATTTTTTCAAATAATTCAATCTACACCCAATTTCCAAAAAAAAAAAAAAAAGTAACATTACACTATATAACTTTTATTTGGTGTCCTTAGAAAAATTTCCCACCTATTTGCATAATGGTTACAATCAGTGTTGTAGTCGTAAAATGTCAGAGGGTCTATGCTGTAGACAGAAGGTATACCGTAGAGCCATGAATGTTCATTGCTAGTGTATACACTACGGCGTTATATGAGAAATAGAGAATATACAGAGCTTCTTATAAAAATCCCTCCACTACATCCCTGGTTACAATCCTGGTTGTTGACAAAAGGTGTTGGGTTTGAATCCCGACTTAGACGTGTTTTATTTATTTTTTGCACTGGCTTGAATTCCACTTTAAACAAAGCCCTTGGTATGTTTAGTACATATGTGTACACCTTCTATATTAATTACATTTTTAGTTAAGAAGTAAATATTGTTTTATGTTTTTAATTTATTAAGATAGTTTTAATAAACATAAAAATTAAGGTTTTAGAGATGAACATAAATCATTTATTGGTAGGTTATTATCTTTTTTTATTTAATGTCATTGGGGTGTATATTGTTTTTAAAATTCCTCTGTGATTGGCGTGAATTTTTAGGCAGAAACGATGAAAACGACAATTGTGCTAAATATGGCAACTTCTATTAGTGCAGCATGGAAGAGACTTTGCTTGGATGGGAATTCACTTTATTTTTGTGCCTGCTCAGATTTTTTGTTTCTTTGTTTGTTTGTTTCTGGCTTTTGGGCTGGATGCAAGAAAGGATTTGCCAAAAAAGGAGTGCAAATTTTTATTTGAAATGGGCATTAGATCTCTTGAGTAAAGCAAATCACATTGCTGTTATGTTACTTATAGTGTTGTAATGCTTGTTCTTTCTTTTTTTCTGTAATTCAGATCAGAATGTTTCACATGCAGGTAAGTAAAGTAGAGGTAGTATGTTTTCAGATTTTTTTTTTAATTCTTAATAACTAGCGTTTTAAAATATTTTATTAAAAAATATGACTTGGATTATAATTTCAAATAATTTTTGTTTATTAGTGATATGATTTGAAGACAGTAGAGTCCCTTAAATCTGCGACCATAAAATCCGCGTATTTTTTCAGATGTAAACAATGAAATTTACAGTTAAGTTGCAGGAACAAAATTCAAGATGGCACCGAAATCAGTGACCACTGCAATGTTTTTTTAACTAAATTTTTTGTTAATCATTCTCTTTTGGCTATTGCATCTGATTTATTACTAAATAAATTTGCATTACTTTTCATTTTGATATAAATTAGCATATCTGTATCAAAAATTCCATGGTTCGAAATGAAAAAATCCACTAACCAGAATGCTATTTTAAAATTATTGTTCGTGGAATTTTTGTTTTAAATTATAGACAAATTTATTTCTAAACATACAAAGCAGTATAAGAAAAGCATTCAAGACTCTAAATAACAATGAAAAAAGTTACAGAGAGCGCAATAAGCTATATATACTGATAATAGCATTAACACTGTTCTCCTTGCTTCTTTCCCTATTTCTTATGTCATCACTAGTTTGAAATACTGGTCTTTTGTTTACTTTATACATATTATATTTAACTACAGTTACATTAATAGTTTACTTTTACCCATCTTTATTTATTTAAATATGTAACTTACTTACTATTTTCTCGGCAGTTTTTAACTTTAAATACTCTTTATTTAATTTATTTCTGGGATGTTTACTTCGTAAACTTCATTAAGCCTTGCCATTCTTCGTATGTAAAATCGTCCAGGTAGTGCTAAGAACGAATAATGACATATCGATCTTACGATCGCTTTACCACTAGATGGCAGCATAGGACTTTTGTAATCGAATTGAATCGATTTATCAGTAATAATTTAATATTTTTCTTACATAATTATTTTAATAATTACTTACTTTTAAACTAATAAATTATTTCGATATTTTACTTATTTTAATGTTTCACTTTATTGTAAGCATTCATTGTAATTTCCCTTGGTTAACTACCAATCAAATTAATGTTTCAAAAATGTAAACAAGTCAATGACCGGAAATCCGCAAAATTCTAAAATCTGCACAACCTCTGGTCCCAAGTTGTTAGGATTTGAGAGAGTAGTCTGTATTAGTGTTAGGTTTAAAAGTTTTTTTATATATATATATATAACTAAATAATGAAAACCGATGATGATATTTGTCTTTGTATTGTTATTTACTGAAACAAACTTTAATCCATTACTTTTTACATAAAACACTTTCTGATTGATGTAATAAATTTTTTACTGAGGAAGAATCAAATAAAAGCGTAATTTTTTGATATAAAAAAGTTTGGTATCAACTAATGTATATATGTATAATAGTGACTTGTAATCAGAGTTACTGCCAAAGTAAGTGGGTAGGGAAAATCATCTAAAGTTTTAAAGACATACAAGTTGCTTCTACTTAGCTTTAACTCATCTCTGTGTTAATTCTTTAAATAATAGAATATCCCAATTTTTAATACAAATAGCAGAGTGATGCCAGTTATTAACTAAATTATAAACAAAAATTCCAACTATGCCATTTTAAGGACTTTACAGATACGTAAACAGCTTATTCCTACTCTCCCCCTAAAATAAATATTTAATTCTCTTGCTCTTTAATTAGCATTTTTTAATTAATTTTTTTCAATTATTCTTTAAATTGGAATAATAAATGAAATGTTATTACTGTATTTCCGACTGTATAGCCCGCAGGTTATACAAGAAAAAAACATTCGGAATAGCCACTGCGGCTTATACAAAGATTTTTTTGTACTTTTCAGTTACCGGGTGCTGGTGTTATATATACATATATATATTCTATATATACATACATATATATATATAAATGCATATATATGTATACAGTAGACTCCCTTAAATCCGTGACCCTAAAATCCGCGTATTTTTTTCAGATGTAAACAATGAAATTTACAGTTAAGTTGCAGGAACAAAATTCAAGATGGCGTTGAAATCAGCGGCTACCGCAATGTTTTTTTTTCTAAATTTTTTGTTAATCATTCTCTTTTGGTTATTACAGTTGATTTATTACTAAATAAATTTACATTACTTTTGATTTTGATATAAATTAGTATATCTATATGATGACATATCGATCTTACGATCGCTTTACCAATAGATGGTAGCATAGGACTTTAAAAATCGAATTGAATCGATTTCGTCTGTAGTCATTTAATATTTTTCTAATTATTTTAATAATTACTTACGTTTAAACTAATAAATTATTTTAATATTTTACTTATTTTAATGTTTCACTTTATTGTAAGCATTCATTATAATTTCCCTTGCTTAACTACCAATCAAATTAATGTTTCAAAAATGTAAACAAATCAATGACCAGAAATCCGCAAAATTCTAAAATCCGCACAACCTCTGGTCCCAAGCTGTGCGGATTTGAGGGAGTCTACTGTATATACATATATATCTATGTATATATACAGGGTGATTCATAAAAGATGGGCAGAACTTTAAGGGGTTATAGTACACTTAAAGACAAATAATATTAAATAGGAGACTAAGGGTCCCAGACGTATTCCCAAGGAGATAGGGGGCATTAAAGTTTAGGGTCCGAAATTTCAAATGATTATAAAACATGGAAAAATTGGTCGATTCGTTTGCGGTTTTTGCAAAAAATTTTCTTTATGCCAGTATTTTCTTGAAATAAAATTTTAAAGTTCAATTTCAAAAAATGCCGATAGGGGGGCGCTTTAGACTTTGGAGTAACAAACAACTATTTTTTAACGTTATTTTTTGTATTTCTTTAAATGATTTCGAAAGCTTAGACTTAAACTTAAATTTTGATCTAAAAATCTGAGTCCTAACGAGTAGTTAAGTAGCATAAACTGAAATTTGAAATTTGAAACCCTTCTCCCCCCAGAAAAAAAATCAGTTATTCCCGATCTTTGTGTCGTAGATTAGGCTCTAACTACTGCCGCGTTTTGCTAAAATTATTCTTTATGTCAGTATTTTCTTGAAAATAAATTTTAAAGAAAATTTTCAAAAAATTCCGATAGAAGGCGCTTTAGACTTTGGAGTAACGAACAACTATTTTATACCGTTATTTTTTGTGTCTCATTAAATGCTTTCTAAAGCTTAGACTTAAACTTAAATTTTCAGCTCAAAATCTGAATCGCTGAGCGTGGTTCAGTAGCGAGGGGTGGGGGTTCAAATTTCAACTTCTGAACATAGTTCAGTTTGCACTACTTAACCATGCCCAACGATTCTGTGCTGTGATACGAGGCAAAAATACAACTTTCGTCAAGGACTGCATAGTCGGAATTCACTCATAAAGGCACTGGCACAGTTGGAAACGTCGCTCATGCAAACGTTAAAGCTCCATTCCTGACGCTAGTCACCGGGTGAAGAAGGAAACAGAAAGTATGCAAATGTCAAATGGGGAAGAAGAAGAACACGTATGCAAAATTTCGACACGATTCAGGCATAAAAACCACTGAACGGTGAGTCAAGTGTAAGTCGCTGTAGTAATGAATCGGAAGATGGTGCCCTTCACGAATAAGGAAAAGGCTGAGATGCATTTAATTTACGGAGCGGCAGATGGAAATGGTGCAGAGGCACAACGAATGTACGGAGAGCGATTTCCCAACAGGCGGTTGCCTAACCGCAAAACTTTCGAGCGCTTGCACAGACAGTTGTGTGAGACGGGATCATTTCTCGCTTCCCGGTCGAATGCAGGTCGTGCAAAAAAGGACGAATCAGTAGTTGTTGCAGAAGCCATTCTGGATGTAGTAGCGGCGCAGCCAAGTACAAGTACACGAACAGTGGCTGGGCAGGTGGATACCTCACAGTCCATGACTTGGAGGGTACTGAAGGATGAACATTTGCTCCCGTTTCATGTGCAACGAGTCCAGAAACTGTCTCCAGGGGATTATCCAAATCGTATTGAATTCGCCCGCTGGTTTCTGCAGCAGAACGCGCTAAATCCACATTTTGGACGAACTGTGCTTTTCAACGATGAATGTACCTTCACACGTGAAGGTACATTTAACACACACAATGCACATGTATGGGCGGATGTCAATCCACATGCTCATCAGAGACGCTTTTCCATCAATGTTTGGGCAGGAATCCTCGGAGACCACCTAATCGGACCGTACCTTCTTCCTGAATGCCTCAACGGTAAAACATACCTCACATTTCTGCAACATGTGCTGCCAGACCTGTTAAACGTTGTTCCTCCACGCATCCGGCGGGTCATGTGGTTCCAGCACGATGGAGCGCCAGCCCATTACGTACGAGACGTCCGCAACTATTTGGACATCACATTTCCGAACAGATGGATTGGTCGAGGTGGTCCTGTTGCTTGGCCTGCTCGCTCGCCAGATCTCTCACCCCTCGATTTCTTTTTTTGGGGACGATTGAAGGCTCTTATGTATGAGACACCCATTGAATCCCCCGAGGAACTGGTCGCCAGACTTTCCGCCACTGTAGGGGAAGTGCTCGAAAAGCCTGATGTTTTCGCGAATGTTCGCCGTTCCATTCTTCGCCGTTGTTCTGCGTGCATAACCTCTGGTGGTCACAATTTTGAACATTTATTGTAATTACATGTTAATAAATATGCTTTGGTAACATAATCCTAATTTGTGTCTTTTTACCTCGTATCACAGCACACAATGTGTGGACATGGTAAACTGAACTGTGCTCAGGAGTAGAAATTTCAAACCCCTCTCCCCAGAAACTTAACCACGTCTAACGATTCAGATTTTGGGCTGAAAATTTAAGTCTAAGCTTTAGAAAGCATTTAATGAGACACAAAAAATAACGGTATAAAATAGTTGTTCGTTACTCCAAAGTCTAAAGCGCCCTCTATCGGAATTTTTTGAAAATTTTCTTTAAAATTTATTTTCAAGAAAATACTGACATAAAGAATAATTTTAGCAAAACGCGGCAGTAGTTAGAGCCTAATCTACGACACAAAGATCGGGAATAACTGATTTTTGTTCTGGGGGGAGAAGGGTTTCAAATTTTAGTTTACGCTACTTAACTACTCGTTAGGACTCAGATTTTTAGATCAAAATTTAGGTTTAAGTCTAAGCTTTCGAAATCATTTAAAGAAATACAAAAAATAACGTTAAAAAATAGTTGTTTGTTACTCCAAAGTCTAAAGCGCCCCCTATCGGCATTTTTTGAAATTGAACTTTAAAATTTTATTTCAAGAAAATACTGGCATAAAGAAAATTTTTTGCAAAAACCGCAAACGAATCGACCAATTTTTTCATGTTTTATAATCATTTGAAATTTCGGACCCTAAACTTTAATGCCCCCTATCTCCTTGGGAATACGTCTGGGACCCTTAGTCTCCTATTTAATATTATTTGTCTTTAAGTGTACTATAACCCCTTAAAGTTCTGCCCATGTTTTATGAATCACCCTGTATATGTATATGTATGTATATACAGGGTGGTTATAATTAAACTTCCCCTATAAACGGCATCCTACGGCTCAAACGGGTGAACAGAATGCAACGAAATTTGGTATAATACACGTGATGCGCTCACGGAATTTTGAAAAAAAAAGTTTAGTTCCAAAATGTCCACCTGAGGGCGCCTTTTCCAGAAAAAACATTGAATTTAACACAATTAATGACCAAAACGTTATACAGAAACAATATTAACAATCCAGAACAAAAATTATGAGTAATAAAATGTAAAACCGGCTGTTTTGGGCGTTTTTTTCGTTAAATTTAATGTTTTTTCCGGAAATTGCGTCCTCTGGTGGGCATTTTGGAACTAAATTTTTTTTTTTCAAAATTTCGTGAGCGCATCTCGTGTATAGTCAATATACCAAATTTCATTGCATTCCGTTCACCCGTTTGCGCTGTAGGATGCTGTTTATAGGGGAAGTTTAATTATAACCACCCTGTATAACACTGGCGCCTGGCTAACTGAAAAGTACTGATTTAAAAAAAAAAAAAGAAACGGAAATCGTGATTTTTCTACAATTTTCAAACCTCAAAAAGATTTCAAAAATCGTCGAAATTTGTGAATTTTTTTTTACTATGCAGCAAAATTTAAAGAATATTCCCGTGTTTGTAATGTTTTTTTACTGTTACAAAGCATTATAAATTGTTACAGTCAAAGATCGATAATCCGCGCACCCATTATCTGCAATTTTCTATAATCCACGTTGCTTAGCAGAAGTTAATATCGGGAATTTTGCCAATTTATTGTTAAAAAATATAAAAAAAGTCTTCTATAAAAGGTAACAATTTCATCAATCGACTGTGGAAAAAAAACAAATTTCGACAAACGATCGTGGAAAAAATCAGTAAATTCTTGAAATGATCGTGGAAAAAAAATTGCAAAATTTGGCAATATGTTGTTGAAAACTATCGTGAATTTCAGCAAATGTTGGCAGAAAAAAACGCGAATTTCGGTAAACAATCCAGGAAAAATATTGCAAAATTTGTCAAAAGATCGCGGAATCACATAGCGATTTTTACCAATCTATCTCTGAAAAATATCGTGAACTTTGACAAATGGTTTCAGAAAAAAATCGCAAATTTCATCCGTCGATCGTGGCAAAAACACTAATTTCGTCAAACTATAGTTGAAAAAAAGAGTGAAATGATTGCAGAAGAATGCGAGCCTCTTTGAGTTCCTTTCACTAAATTTCATTTAATAAATGAAAATTTTTCATAAAATGGATTACAGGCATCCCCCGGCTTTCGTAAGTAATGTGTTACGCAAATTTTTACATAACTTGAATTTTACATAAGTCGAATTTCTAAATTGATTAGGTAAAATTTCATAAGAAACTGCAATATTTATTATACTATATATATATAAATATTAACGATAAGGATAATGATAATTTTTAACGGCTTAGAATTTAGCATAGTATTTTATTTATGAATATAATATATATCTATTATTTACACAGTATTATTTTATGAATAAAGCATCATGCAGCAGTATTTACTCGGATATAAACTATAAAAATATGAAAAAATTAAAAACAAACTGAAAGAACACTTTTCCAATAAAAGACCTCTTATGAAATGCGAGATTTATAAAATGTATTGATTTAAACAATTTTCAATCTACATTAAATGAACAGGTGAAGCTAAAAGAAAGAAATCTCTCGTTCCTCTTCATCGAAATTTTAAAATTAGCTTTCGTTATGGTTTGAATTCAGCTAACATAATTATTACGGTTGAACACCAGATTTTTTGTCTCATTTTAATTAGATTTGCGTTTGTTTTGTTAAAGATTTCATTGTATATCCCAATGAAAAATATAACTCTCACTAGTATATAAAACCATATTCTGTTTGTGGTTTTTATCTGCATATTTCATTTATAAAATAATTATCAAAAGTATGCAAATGCATATCAAACATACTAGTGTATTCGTAAGTGTAATTTTTGAGATTTATTACATAACTGCGAATTTATGTAAGTTGCATAGCACATAAGTCGAGGGATGCCTGTACGTTGCAAAATGCTATAGTGTGAAATAGATGAATTATTTTTTTTAATGTTTAGATATATGAAATATGGAAATTTCAAACAAAGCAAGGATTTCAGGCAGAAAATTTTAGCATAATGACATAGGAAAATTAATATTATGGAACGTTTTGTTTAGATTTGTTTGATAAACTAGATTTAGTCTTTTGTTACAAAATGGTATTATTCATAAAAAATAAACTTTTTATAAAAAAAAAAAAAAAATGGGAACCCCCAAAAAGAAGAACTATTCCATTAACTGTTGGCATCAGTTTGATGATTTCTGCTGTTCCTAAAAATTTCTTATCTGTCTGTTAAGTTCCCTCTCTCAACTCCTTATACTCTATGTTTTTAAACATGTACAAATTACCAATTCTTAACAAATCTGAATACATCATGTATATGCAGTTGTAATTTTTTCGCGGGGGGGGGGGGGTTAATGGTAATGCTCATATGTGTTTGTTTCAGATGTATTTATTGGCAACATCAACAGATTTGTTATGTACATTATTGTATATCTCAAATCCCCCCCCCCCCACCCTCACTTCAAATATGAAACTTTCTCTGAAAATTGAATTCTTTTTTATGTATGGATTTGTAAACAAATGCAAGCAGAATAACGCCTTCTGATTACAGAAATTCACTTACACTTCTTTCATATTTTTATTCTTTATTTACTTTTATTGCATTTTTTAATGACTGAATTCCTTTTTTTAACAGTGATTTAGTCTCATTACATTTTTTCCCATCCATATAATATGAGACTGATAAACAAGAAGTTTCGCTTGATTTACTATTGATTCAAAAGAAACAAAAGGCGAGTTTTTAATTAAAACATTTTAGCCCTTTCCATTTTCTCAAAAAAAAATTTTGCAAGGAAAGATACATATTTAATTATATTTGTATTAATTCCTAATTTATATACTGTGTTCCAATGCTTCGATTCCTTGTTTTTTACTAGTGATTGCTGAGCTTACTTTTGCATACTACTTTTCCCGTATAACCTCTCAGCTAAGATTCTGTAAATGACGTTGAGTAGTAAATATTGCTTAAAGAGATTTTTGAAGACATAATTGAAATTAACTATCAAAAATTTTTATGACAAACCTGTTCAAGGTGATTTAGTATAGAGGTTATAGGGATTATCTCTTATACCACTTATTATACAGGAGCAGACCGCAATTTTATAAATCTATACAAATCAAGTATGGCATTTACTTCGCAAACGGCTGTATATGTACTAAATTATAAAATTTTGCTTTATCCTATAATTTATATTTTTAAAATGTTACCCTATATCTAATAATCCCATTAAGTAAAATTCTAGTATTTTGCGACCAAAACTTGCTCAGTAGTGATACTTTAAATTTTATCAATTTTTTGAGTTTCCACAACTTAAAGCACATGTTTCTTTTTTTAGATTAAGAAAACATTGAAAATGCATCAAATTCAGAGTAGTATAACTTAATAAGATAATTCGTAAAAGAATAGGACTAGATGCATGAAAATATCTCTAAATATAAATTACAGAAAAATATGTACTGTATAAAAAGTTTAATTTTGTATTTTAATAAACATCGTAAAACAAATCTCCTAACTACAAACTCTGCTTGATTTATATAGTTTTAGTAATTGAAAATATATTTCCTATCATCAGCAGTTTATGAAATAATTGCCATTAACATCTATTTTGAATCACCCAATATGTGTTATGAATTTATTGAAATTTTAATATCATAAATAGAGCAACAACGATTTTAGTCATATGATTAAAATCAGTGATTTCAGTTGTGATAATTAAATGTTTTTTCATTTAAATCAACTTTTAAAATCAATATTTTTCTAATTTTTAAAATCTTACGATAAATACTAAAATCTAAAATAAAAATAATTTACAATCTTTCAAAATATATTTTGGATAAAAAAATAAATATTAAATAATAGTTTGTACCAGGGATGTAGTGGAGGGTATACGGGGGTATACGCCGTATACCCTCAGGATTTTTTTAAGGAACACCGTATACCCTCTGTTTCTCAAGAAAGCCATAGTATATATACACTAGGGTGTACCCTCTGGCTTGAGCGTATACCCTCTGCTTAGAACGTATACCCTGTTTTTTTTACGACTACACCACTGGTTTGTACGAATTAAGCTTCGAAATAATAAAGTGCAAAGAACTTTCAAAGAGGAAGTTTTTAATTAAGCATAAAATGCATTTCATTTAAAAGTGATACAGTAGACTCCCTCAAATCCGCACAACTTGGGACCAGAGGTTGTGCGGATTTTAGAATTTTGCGGATTTCTGGTCATTGATATGTTTACATTTTTGAAACATTAATTTGATTGGTAGTTAAGCAAGGGAAATTATAATGAATGCTTACAATAAAGTGAAACATTAAAATAAGTAAAATATTAAAGTAATTTATTCGTTTAAACGTAAGTAATTATTAAAATAATTAGAAAAATATTAAATTACTACCGACGAAATCGATTCAATTCGATTTCAAAAGTCCTTTGCTGTCATCTATCGGTAAAGCTATCGAAAGATCGATACGTCATCATATAGATATGCTAATTTATCAAAATCAAAAGTAATGTAAATTTATTTAGTAATATATCAACTGTAATAACCAAAAGAGAATAATTAACAAAAAATTTAGTAAAAAAAACAATGTGGTAGTCGCTGATTTCGGCGCCATCTTGAATTTTGTTCCTGCAACTTCACTGTAAATTGCATTATTTACATCTGAAAAAATACGCGGATTTTAGGCGTTCGCGGATTTAAGGGAGTCTACTGTATAATTAAATCTGTTATAATTTTCAATGTCATAATAACTTCCTTTGAGCAATTGAATTATTCACTCTTGTGTATAAAACAAGCTTGACAAATGTAACAATTTTCTGCAGTTAAAACAATATATAAGTATCCATTTTCTTATTTTTTTTATACCACTTGTATAAATTAATGTATAAAAATAAATTAGAACTTAAAGAGATTTTTAAACTATATAAAAAAAAAATTAATTCAAAGAATAAATGCTAATAAGTTCCAGCCCTCTGAGTAGTAATAATACTGATATTTAATATTTCGTGATGTTAGCGTTAAGATATAACTGGTTATTCTTATTATATAATTCTCTGCATATATAATTTAATGGATAGTAATTTTACAAAGTTTAATAATGAAAAAGTAACTGTTGTTAATTTAATTTTTTTAATTGGTTCACTGTTTCCACAAAACTTTTTGTAACTAATCTCTGATCTGGATGGATAGAAATCTCTCTATGCAATTTTTGAACGTGCACAGAGAAAGCAAATATTTTCTGTGTTTGTGTTAGTCCCCGGTACGGTATGCTATTTCTTTCTACCAGCTTATTTTGTGTATTCCAAAAAATAACGTTACCTTACAGAAGCCAGCCGTAAAACAAAGCAGTACAGTTAAATACTCTATAGCATTTTTTTAAACTTCTAAGTATCGCACATTTTCGATTTTTATACCGTCGTATTGGAAAAAAAGTTCCTTTAAATGCATTTTGTTTGAAAACTGTATCTCCATTTATTTTTGAAATATAAATTTTTTTGTAGTTTTTAGAGCTATTTGCTTAATATTGGTAACGGAAGTACTCCATTTCTGTAGAAAGTAAAGGAAAAATAGTTCAAAAATAGTAATCATTATATTTTTATTGCCATTTTCTCATAAGAACTGAAAGAAAATGTAATTAAAATACGTGCTATTTTGAAAAAATATAAACGAATGATGTTTGTTAAAACATGGAGCTATTATAAACTATATTTAATTTTAAGTATCTATGAATCATTAGATAGCCGTTTTTTTTTGTCGATTTTCTTGAATAACGGCATCTTTTTGCTGCATTTGTGCATTATTTCGCGATAATGAAGAGCTATGCATGCTTTATTGTAGATGTTTAAGAGTAGATCGTAAATGTGGAATTCTTAAGCGGATGCGAATGACGTCATTTTACATAAAACAAAACGTGTGCTTTAAGTCTTAAAATTGAAATATGTTTTGTACTGCAGTAGAGTCCCGCTTAACCGAGTTATTTTCTTCTGATGGACTTGTGGCTTCTATTGTTATGAAACAGCCATTATAAATGAAGCGTTTAGGTGAAGGTGAAAGAGCGGACGTAAAAAGTTAGAACTCTGATTTTCTGGTCAGAATAGAAAAAAAAAAGACCATATTTTTTAAAAAATATGGTCTTTTTTTTCTATTCTGACCAGAAAATCAGAGTTCTAACTTTTTACGTCTGCTCTTTCATCTTCACCTAAACGCTTCATTTATAATTAGAAACCACCAGTGCATCAAAAGAAAATGAAGTAATGGAAATGTCGGGGGTGACACTAAATTCTGTAAAAGCAGAATTCCTGTTCTCTAGTATTATTATTTGTATGTCCCCAAATCTCTATTATATTATATATTTAATCAGAACCTTAAATCATTTTTTAAATGCCATTAAACTTGAATTGAAGTTGTACTTACATTTTATGCTTTTTATTATATTCTCAAAAAAATCTATTAAAAATTTTGTTTTTGCATACAATTACATTATCACAGATTACATGTAATTTTATTTTTCTATGTGAAATTTTAACTTTGCCTTGCCACTAGTTTTAATATAAAAAATTTGTGTAACTGTTCACTTTATCTTTCACTTCATGCAAATTCTTTATAGTATAAACAATGTATACAATTTGAATATCTGTGTCATCAGCACTAAGAGAGTTGACTTTTGTTGAAGATTAAAAAATATATTTGGCAAAGAAGAAATCTGATTCAGTAGAAAAGAAATATTCATCATACATTCGCTGATGTTTTTTTTTATAACTCATAATCAATCTTAAACTAGTCGTATGTGGCAATCCCAAAACTTTCTTCTATCTCATACATGTTAATACTTCCTGAAAAATGCAGCACCACCGGTTAGATGATTTACACTAAAACCTAATTGTCAGCAACTTTGACAACATCTAACTGAATCTGAAGTTTGATGAAAATCCGTGCATTAGTTTTTTAGATTGAGCTATTGCGGAAATTGCAAAAAATTCTGCATAGAAGCGCCACCTGTTGGGCGATTTAAACCAAAAATTACTCAGCACTAATTTATATTAGAGGCTATTGGAATCTGAAGTTTGATGAAAATTCCTTCATTTTTTCTTGAGTTATAGCTATTGCAATAATCATGAATGATGCAGCATAACAGCGCCACCTGATAGGCGGTTTTCACCAAAAACTAAGTCGCAGCAAACTATATCCTGGACTAACTGATTCTGAAGTTTTATGAAAATCCGTGCAATAGTTCTTGAGATATAGGTATTGCAGAAATCGTGAAAAATGCCGCATAGAAGCGCCACATGTTGGGCGATTTTCATCAAAAACTAATCAGGACCAGTTTATATCAAGATCTAATTGAATCTAAAGTTTTGTGAAATTCCGCGCATTAGTTCGTGAGATAGAGCGCCCATGTCACATATAGAGTGATGGACAGAATGACAGACAGACATTTTCTAAAAACCATCAAATCGTGTTCAGGACATTCTAAAGCGCATAAATCCCTCGCAAAACGGGAGTCAAAAATCTTCACCAACCCAATACTCTCTTGTAAAGATAGAAGAAAATAAAAATTCGGAAGTTTCATCATTTCTGAAATATTTCATTCACTTATTTAGTGATTTTGCTTAAATCTTCATTTGGGTGAGAAGCAAGTGTTTATTTTTTTTTATGTATATGTATAAACCTTGCTTTCTGAAACATTATTGTATCTTTTTCTGTTTTCCACAACCAAGGAAAACCAGGTTATAGCATCAAGAGTATTCACCAATTTAAGGCAGTGCTCAAGTGTTTTCATAGAATCTGAAATGATATGGTGTAGTAAAAGCTTTTTTTACAAGGCTTTGCAGTGATTTGCATATTGCACCTTGATGAGTGAATTGTAGCATACAGAAGTTATTTTTGGGAGAAAAATCATAATTTTAACTTTGTCTAGTTTCAAATATTTGGGTGAGAGGATGTATTGTCAAAAAACAAAAGAACTTTTCTTAGCTATTTTTTTTTCACTCTATTATCAAAAGGGAGTTAACCATTCTATTGTTGAGCTAGTCATACAAGTTTTGTTATTCGCCCTTCATATAACACTTTGTTAAATTAAATATTCTGTGGAAAAGATTTTTGTTTCAGTTATTTTCCAATTATAAGAGGAATTTCAAATTCTCCTAATACATTACAACATAACAAAATAATGAGTCGTTGCAATTTATTAGAGATACAGTCATCCTTTTTAAAACACAATCTTATTCAGAAAAATTTTAAAGAGCAGTTCGACTCCATCAACATTAATAAATCTTTATCTCCTTATAACCTTCACATTTTAATTGTCAACTTCAGTCGTTCACACCAATCCTTCGTTTTTAAAAAAAATATTTTATAGATTTTGCCTCTCTGCAAATTGTTTTGAAAGGTAAGCCGAGGCCAGAAATTTTTCCCCCATCGACTCGAAGAAAGCAAATTCATTTAGTGACTTCTAAAGCCTTTTCCTGAATCAAAGAGCCAGTGATGAGAATACTTTTTCAACGAAGTGATGGAGACAATTACAGAACTATAGAATCAATTTCAATAGAATCAGTTTTCCTCAATTTCACATTTTTAATGTTCTTGTTAAAGTTAGTATTACACAGATTCCTTATTCTTTCTTTTTATTTTGTAAAATCTCCCCCACCTTTGTTTTACTTGTTTTGATATATTCAGCATTCTCTGTGTTTTTTTAAGAAACAATTAAAATGTTAACTTTTTTTTGCAAGGTTAATCACTTTCTTTTTGAGGCCATTCTCTAAACGTTATTCACAAAATGAGACAAAATCCAGAGTATGTAAAACTAAGTACAGTAGACTCTCTCAAATCCACAAACGCCTAAAATCCGCACATCATCGCAGATGTAAACAATGAAGTTTTCTGTTCAGATGTAGGGACCAAATCAGACTTTTATTTTATATCAATGTATGTATTTTGTAATGTGATTCTTAATAATATAACTGAACTCCTGTTTTTTCATAAAGAAAGTATAAATTTATTTCTGAAAAAATCCAGATATTGCTGATATTGCTGCTAATTGCAATCATTTTACCAAATATATTTATATTTTAATCAAGCTTTTTTGGTTATTAAGATTGGCTAAACTTGAAATAAAATTTCCTTACTTTATGATTTTGATGTGTATTGGTAGGGTAACTTCATGAGAAAAGTTTCATTGAATAATTCAAGGAAAATGTATCTCACCTTTATTATGTATATTTAATTATACATGTATTAATTATTTACTTTTAATAATTTAATCATTTTTAAAATTATCTTAATTTTTATTACTTACTTTATTTTAATATTTTACTATATTGAAAGCATTCTTTATAATTTTGATTGCATTATTACATTCAAATTACTGTTTTAAAATGTAAATAAAGCAATGGCCAGAAATCCGCAAAATTCTAAAATCTGCACCACCTCTGGTCCCAAGTTGTGCAGATTTAAGGGAGCCTATTGTATTATGAAATGAAAAAAAAATCTAAATATATATTTTGATATTTTGAATAATGTGTTTCGAGTATCATATTTAAAAAATCAAACTAGGTTTTTTTTTTCATTGTACTTTTCGCTTTTTCACTCAACTCCTAAAAATAAATACATAATTTCTTAATATATAAATAAATAAACTAGAGTAACTCTTTTCTTTGTTTTGTAGACCAAAAAGTCACACATTAGCTTGTGAGTTTCTCTTTATTTTTTTCTTTACTTAAAATGTATCAACGCACTCACAAGTATAAACTGTCGGCATCCTGTGATATTTACTTCTACTCTTCTATGATGTACAACCCAGTTAATTACCCTTTAGATTTTATGAACTATCAGCTATATTTTTTGTTTCTGTCTTTTCTTTGAAACTTCATAAAATTATCCGAAAAAACATTCAACTAGCCATCATTACAATGCTGTCTAATATCATTTGCCATTAAATCCCATTATATACAGTACACTCTCAAAAATCTCCCGGAGAGACATCTGCAGATTTCTAAGTTTTACAAGTCTTAGATTAATGCTTTGTTTCCATTTTAAAACCTCCTCTAAATACAGTAAAATATCTTGAAACTGAGATCCAATGAATCAGCAATATAAACATAATGGTAGTTTTGAAGGCCTCAATTTAAATCTGAAATTTAGACTTATGATATAAAAAAAATTAATGAGCATCTTGTTTTAAAATTATGCCTAGAGATTTTAACCTATCTTGCATTTACTTACACTGTAGAGAAGACAGAAAATCATTAATGACAACTTTTGTTGGCAGAAAGTCATTAATGAAAATCTCCCTGTCGCTATAGAAAAAAATGTCTGAAAATGTTGTAAACAGTTAAGGCAGTTTGTGACCGAATGAATTTCATGAAATTTTACTGCAACTATTTGACAAAAATTTAATACTTTTTTGTGTGATCGTTTGATGAAAGTTGTAATATTTTTGTGATCATTAGACAAAAATTCTGTTTATCTCACTGATTGAGTGACAAAATTTACTTTTTTTATTTTGCAGTTGGTCTTCGGAAATCGAGATATTTTTCCTGTTCCGATTGGTGAAATTCAGAATTTTTTTCTCCACCTATTAAGAAGGTGATTTTGAGAATGCAAAAAATAATTAGTTCATTAAGTAATCAAATACCTGCGCGAGAATTTAAAGATGTAAGCCCTACATGCCATTTCAAACCCTCTGATCAATCTTTTTTCTGCTTTCATAATGGTATCATATCCATCTGTCAGAAGAAATGGGTTAACATTCTCCAAAGTGTAACCTTTCAACATCATCAAATATTTATAAAATTGTTATCATTGTATTGTTTATTACAATAGTATTTTAATAATATAGCAAAAAATGAATTTTTGTTTGTTATTTTCAATTTTTGTTAAATTGTTCAAATGTATGAACAGAATAATGTAATAAATCATTATTATTAAATTTCATTAAAATATAAAACTTTTTACATTAATGTATTTTCTTCCTTTTCAGGTGAATCAGATAAGTCATTTTAAGAGAAAAAATGGACAGATGATGTTAAATCCATTGAAAAATGACATCAGAAAAAGAATTCTGAATAGAACAAAATTTAAAAATAAATATTTAAATTGATCTGATTGTCAATCCACCCACATGAAACACTTATTTTTTACCTATTATTTCTCATTCTCTTGAAGCATTATTTACTTCTGTTTCTTACTTAGTTGCTGTATAACGCAATAATCAATCTATATCTTTTTTCTCATACAAAAGAAATTTTATCTGTGTAAGGCATTACGAGAATATTTTCACAATGTCATACAACTAGTTATTAGGAATATCATTAAAGATTTTATCAGGGGAAATTGTAATTCACCAAAGATTCATTTACATCAAAAAGAATTCTTGTCATTGAGAAAAGTGTAACATTTATAACTTGGAAAGTTGATTTAAATATATATCTTCATAACAAATATTCTTTATCTGTATAGAAAGCTGTATAGCTTTGTGAGAGTGGCTTAAATAATCAGTTTTTTCATGTATGCTAAAATAAAAGGCTTGTTTTAAAACAAAAAACAAAAGATATCCAAAAAGGAGTCTCTTCAGTTCACACACTCTTATGCAAATGAGTGAAAAATCTTTCACATGCGAGTTTTACAACAGAAGGTTTTCTGAGTCAAGTAACTATATGCCTCATCTTCTCATGCATTCAAATGAACAGCCATTTTTTGTGATATATGCTACAAAAGTTTTCAGTTAAGAGTAACCTGAAAAATAACTTTGTCATACATACACATGAAAAACCTTTTAGTTGTGAGATATGCAAGATAACATTTTCTCAGAAAAATAGCTTGAAAAGACACAACCTTGTACTTAGTGAAGAGAATCCTTTCAGTTCTGGGGTATGCAAGACAAATTTTCTCAGAAAAGTAACTCAAATTCATACCTCATGTATTCGAACGAGAAACCTTTCAGTTTTGACATATGCAACAAAACATTTTCTCTGAAAGATAGCTTGAATGAACACAACCTTGTGCATACTCATGAGCAATCTTTTAGTTGTGAGATATGCAACAAAACTTTTTCTCATAAAGGCAATTTGAAAAAACATTTTCTCATGCATACAAATGAGAAACCTTTCAGTTGTGAGATATGCAACAAAGCATTTCCTACCAAGGATAACTTGAAAAAACATCGTATCATCCATACAAATGAGAAGCCTTTCAGTTGTGAGTTATGCAACAAAACATTTTCTCAGAAAAGTAACTTGAATACACACCTTCTCATGCATACAAATGAGAAACCTTTCGGTTGTGAGATATGCAAGAAAGTATTTTCTCATAAATTTAAATTAAATAGACATCTACTCATGCATTCGAATGAGAAACCTTTCAGTTGTGAGATATGTAACAAAAAATTTTCTCAGAAAAATAACTTGAGTAGACACCTCGTCATCCATACTGATGAGAAACCTTTTAGTTGCGAGATATGCAAAAAAACATTTTTTCACAAAAGTGGGCTGAATACACACCTTATCCTGCATACAAATGAGAAACATTTCAGTTGTGAAATATGCTTTAAAAAATTTTCTCAGAAAAGTAATTTGAATACACACCTTCTCATCCATACAAATGTGAAACCTTTCACTTGTGAGATATGCAACAAGAAATTTTCTTCTAAAGGTACCATGAAACGACATCTTTTTGTGCATACAAATGAGAAACCTTTCAGTTGTGAGATATGCAACAAAAAATTTTCTCTGAAAGGCAACTTGAAAAAACATTTTCTCATGCATACAAATAAGACACCTTTCAGTTGTGAGACAACAAAAGATTTTCTCGTAAAATTAGCTTAAATAAATACGTTTGTATACATGTGAATGAGAAAATTTTTAATTGTGATGTAAGTATGTAGCAAAACATATTCCCAGAAAAGTCACTTGAATAGAGAATTCCATATTCATACTAATAAGCTACATTCTAATTGTGAAGTATGCAAGAAAACATTGTTTCAAAAAAGTACATTGAAAATCTAACTTCGTAATAGTTACATATAAGAAATATTTCTGTTGTGAAATATTTGATTTAAAGAATTTACTGGCTAGTGTAGCTTGAATAAATAGTGTTTTCTGAATACATATGAGAAACTTTTCAGTTATTAAGTAGGCAGTAAAACATTTTTTTTCAAAAAGTAACTTGAAAACATATCTTTGTTTATCTACAAATGAGGAACCTATCATTTGTATCTGTTTTCAAATTAATTATTAGATTACTCAATTAGATCCAATCTTTGGAGTGTTTAGCAATTATTGAACAATAACAATAATAATAAAATATAATTATTTACAAAGCTGATAAGCATTGTTATTTTATACATTTATTGAATCCTTCCATTTTTTAAACAGAAAATATATTTAATGAAAAGTTTCTTTACAAATCACGCTACCCAGTTTCCATATTTGATTGTGCATACTTATCTAATGCCTGGTCAAGTTTATCTACAAATTGGAAAAGTTCAAAATATAGAATGTTAATCTGAGATAAACTTATGGAAAAAGGAGTAAGAAAATGCTTTTCTGTTACTTTAAATGCTTAAGTTATTGGATTCTAAAGATGCTTATGCTGCACTTGAAATTTTGTAATTTTAATATGTTTTGTGATAAATGTAAACAAAATATATTGCTTTAATGCGAGGATTCTGGTTCAAATAACGTTTAAAAATATTTCCTACCATATTTTGACATTTTGTATTACTTCGTGTATGATAAAGAAAAAAAAACAATAACATAGCAACATTTTCATTAACCAGTTTGTTAGTAATGTAAAATTGTAATTGACTGAGAAATACGAAACATTGTTTGTGGCAGTTAAGAAATAAAACCGTTCTCAAAATTTTGAAAAAAAAATGCTCAGTTTTTCTTTAACCGTTATGTCAATGACCGGGTATATATTTTCTCTTTTCACCCCGATTTCAGAGTGATAATATCAAAATAAACTAAAATGAATTTATATCTCCATTATATTTGTAGTATTTCCTGCCCATTAATATAACCACTTTAAAATTTAGAATTTTTTTATTACTATTTTGGGGCATAACTATTTTTATGCTTTTCATCAATGATTAGAGTACCAGGGTACCCATGCAAGTTTTCTGAGGAAAAATACAGAAACTGATAGGTTATTTAGATTTAGATTAAAAAAACTTAAAATTAATTTAAAAATAAGAGTTATACATAATTTTTAAAGTAAAAAATATATCATTTACGGGAAATTTTGCAGACAAGCTTTACAAAGTAAAAGGTGTACGACTATGCATCTCGTACTACGTGCTTTCCGCCTTGTTTGCATGATTTTCTGGTTTTTCTGAGCCGTTTTTGTGGCTCTAACAAGCATGCCTGTCACCACCTACTTTTATCCTTCCTGTTTCTTCCCACTTTAATCTCTCTGGGCTGGATTCTGAACATGTGGCAGCTTCCAATTCGGGCAAATATTTTTTTCAGTATACTTTCAATTCCCTATTTGGTTGAAAAATGTCTCATACCCTGTAGATTTTGTGATTGATCTTAAATTGCTGGAAGGCTCAAGGTCAGACCTAATTCCCGCAAAAACAGTTGACGATTGTCTGTTTTATGACTAACCATATCATTATTAACAGTATGCATAATGTAAGCAGGAAGTGCTGCTGTATTCACAATATTGAAAAATAATTCAAGTGACCTGTGATTGCACGCCTATATGTTGTATATCGCCCCAATGACTTGTCCATTGTATCCGCTCCATATTTCGTTTCATTATAAAGCCGAATCATTTCGGGTATATCTTTCTGTTCCGTGATGATTTTATTATGATACATTGTAGACATTAGAAAGACAGCTTTGTTCTTTTTCAATTCCTACTATTAGTTCACACTCTCCCTATATTTATTTATATATCTTGTTCAAATTTTCAATCGTTAATAAAATACTTATTATTCATCTTATCAAGTTGAAATAAATTTTTTTTAACTTGTACTGGATGACAATGGATGTTAATACAGACTTTTCAAATATTAATTCATTCATTAAATTTTAATTGATTAATTTTTGTTTTATAGGGGAGACAAAATGGCGGCCATTGGCTATTGAACAGCATTTAATGCATCTTCATATCTATAAGGGGGGTTACCCTAGGGATATCGTGTTCTGTCGGCCAATACCGCCAAGTTTGTCGCCAACGTGGCGAAATATAGCCAAATTTGGCGACCAAAATGAGTCGCCAACTTGGCGATATCTCTAGTATTTCGCCAAATTCTAGACTTTCATTGTAAACCTACTTGCTTATAGAAAATCAACAAATTGAGATATTTTAACGCAACAAAAACTAATATTAGCTTAACCCTTTCAGGGGCGCCGTTTGCAGACTGCAAACGCACTTTCAGGAATTTTTTTAACTAAAAAAATCCAGTGGGAAATACTTTTTACTCCTTTGATTTGATATGAGATGGCAGCACTATAGTTTATGTGATCATTTAGATTGAAAGAAATGAGAGCAACTTAAGGCTGTTCTACACATGCTTCTATTTTTAATTAATCCAAGGATTAAAAACTTAAAATTTTCCAATTTTTTACATTAAATTTTATAAATAGACCTCAATGACTACTGACACGTCCTTTATTCTTAAAAAAAAGGTTTTATTCTTTTGTATTATTGCGTTTATATATAGCGTTTGCAGATTGCAAACGGCGCCCCTCTACGATTTTAAAATGAAGACATCCCGGCACAAATGAAAAACATCATTATTTTTTATGTTACACAGTACTTATGATTTCTACCCTATGTGATTTGATATTTGGGATTAAAAGGGATAAAAATTTGATGACCATCTGAAGTTGGGGGTATTTTTAAAAAAAGGAGGATATTATATTTTCTTTTTTTTCCTGGCTTCAGCGAAATGTGTCCTAAAAGTAGCTTGCGCTAATTATATTACTTACATATATATGTTTCATTCGTTTTATACTTTTCTTGTTTTTTTCTTTCTTAATTTTTACATTTTTCTAAATAAGTTAAAACTGGTGTGAATGACTAAGCAGAGGCAAGACTGAGTCTTGCCTCTGCTTTCATAGTAGAAGGACGTCTTTTTTGCGCCTGACGAAGAAAGACTCAGATCTTTCGAAAGGCCTCGCGCATTTACAAAATTTTTTATGGTGTTTTGAGAAGATTTTTTGTTCTTAAACTATTTCTTACATTTTTTTAATTTCCTTTTTGCATTTTCCTGATATTTAAAAAAAATCCTCATATTTTCTAAATATTCTCACTTTCAATTTTATTTCAAATTTTAAGTATATAATTAAACACTTATTTGATTAAAATAGTTTGACGAAACAATAATAATTATTACGATATGAGTTCAGTTATTATTTTTTTCTGCTAAATATTTATAATTTTCTGATTTTTAATTTTTTTTTTAAATTTTTCTTTTATTTTTAAATTTCTCATATTTATCAGTTATCCTCTTTTTTTTTTTAACTTAAAGTAAATGATTAAAATATTTGTTGAAAATAATAATTAAAATATTTCTTTAAAATATTTGAAACTTGTTTGATAAAAGAATTGTTATTTTAATGCTTTGAGTTCAGTTATTTTTATATATTTAAAATTTTCATATAAGGCTTAAATATTCTAAGTTTTTAAATTTTTAGTATACAATCGAAATTTATGTTTATTGAAAATTATTCTGTAAAATATTTATCAATATAACACTGTTAGCGCAGTTTTAAAAATATTTTCTCCAGTAAAGCAAGGTAAGTGAGTGTTCGAACTTAAATGATTTACACGGGCGCCGTTGCAGTCTGTAAACGGCCCCCTTTCTGTAATGGAGACTGCTAATTTTTCTTGTGACATTTCTGTGGTCTGTAGGACCAGTGTATCTCCTTCTGCATGTTTTTTCAAAAATAATTAATAATTTTAACATCGCGCCCCCCAAAGGGTTAAGGGATTATATTAACTTTTTCTTTGTTGACCTAAGTAGGAATTGACTTTAAAAACAAAATTTTTATATTTTTGAAATATGCGAACGAAATCTTACGTCATCATAAAATCCAAATTCTGTGGATGAAACTTGTGCCTTAATTGGCCTTATTTCTTGAGGAATATAAAGTTTGTTTCTTTTCAAAGTGCCAACCATTGTGAGCTTCCAGTATATTAAATGCTTGGCCAAAGAAAGAGGAGTGAAAAAAGCTATCCATAGTGGATTTTCGTCCGGAATCCTTGAATGGTATTGACAAGTCTTTCACCTTAATTTATTTCATGGTCTGTACCTACTTTTCTGGTGGCTGTTGACAGGATACTAATTTTTTTGCTTCACATACACAACATATTTTGATCCCATATTTAGATGGGAAATATTGTGTGAATCGTATTCTTCCCAGGGCCATTACTAAGACATTTTCTTTGGACGGAGAGGACGTTAAATTACCAAGTCAAATTTCAATATTTGCCAACTAGTTTTATAATTTTGCCAACTTATCACAATTAAAAAATGTAATATACTTCTTATTGGTAAAAAGTTTAATAATATTCCCAATTAAATTTGAAACTTTTGCCAAGTCTATCAGAAATAGAAAATGTATTATAGTGTTCATTAAAGTTTTAAACAAATTTGCCAAGTGTAACAGCATTCGCGAACGTTTGGGTGGGGGGAGCCTCCCACCTGTCTCCCCCTTAGCGAGGCCCCTGGTTCTTACTTGACATGAAATAACTGTTTGTCAACCGTTAAGTTTTCCATCAGTTTGTATTTTTCAATAGGTACAACTTTAGCATAGTCCATACATCACGAATTCCTGCAGCTTTATCATTTTGAAGACGTTCCACTCGTGTGCTCTGGTTGTGAAACCGAATAAATCTAATAATATTCCAGAATCGGTCTTTCGCAACACCTTGGTTAATTTCACGGTCTGTACCTATTTTTCCGGTGCACAGTCAGCCTTTGAGAGGATAATAATTATTTGCATGATATACCCACCTTATTTTGATTCGGTATTTAGCGGTTTTGACGGAATATATTGGATGAATCTTGTTCTTCGTCGATCAAGAGTTGTCTTCCATCAATTTCTATGTTTTCAGTAGGTTATGATTTAGCATAGTCCATAAATCACAAATTGCTGCAGCTTTACTCGAAGACGTTCCACTCGTGTGTTCTGGTTGTCAAAACAACAACAAAAAAAATCTAATAATATTCCAAAATCGGTTTACACTCCTACTTGCTCGACATAATGGATATGAGTTTGTTTTCCACATTTCTAATGTGTCATCTTTGTTTCAATTGTTTATACCTGAAGTAATTAGTTTTGCAAAAAATGTGTCAAATTTCTCTTCTCCAAAGACAGGGAAAGTTACATTCTATGAAATAGGGGTCTATTATGTCTCACGTATGTTAAAATCGCAGCAGATACCCGGGTATCCCGGTCATTGGAGACAAGGACAAATTTTGGTCATTGACATAAAACTTAAACTTAATTTCCTTGTTGATTTACGTAGCCCCATATTAATCCAGAGTGTCTCTCAGGCTTAAACAAGTGTAAGAGTGCTGCTGGTGAGACAAGATAAATTTTCAGATTACCAAGGGCACTTTCTAGACACGTAAGGGTTTTTTTTTTTTAGATTCTAAAGTTATATTTTACCTTCTCATGGTCACTTTGAGTCTTTTTTAGAATCTAAAGGTACATTTTTGATTCGCAAGGACACTTATCTTATTTTTAAAGGCAATTTTAATATCTAAAAACCAGGGTGGAATTTTCAAGGTACAAATTGAGTCAGTTTTTAATATATGAAATTTAATTTAAAAGGCAGGAAGAGCATAATGTTTTTGTCTCAGGGATTTAGAATAGTGCTATTTTTGCGCATGGTGTAATAAGAATGCTATGTTTTAAACCAAACGCAGGCAAGGTAGTGGTGGGAACTGGTTAACATATTGAAAAATTAAAATTAGGAGGACACGTTACTTAACTTATTTTCCTGAACATCATTTTTAGTATCACAATGTTGACATCCAATGTTAAAGTGCTTACAAAATATTTCTTCATAGTTTAAGTAAGTTCTCAAAATAAATAAACAATAAATAAATGAAATATTTACTGGAACAAAAGTTTGATGCCCAGTAGCGTCGTGGACAACACGCCTGTCTGCCACGCTACAGGTCGCGAGTTCTGCTCCCAGTTGGGCAAGGTTCACTGAACCTTTCATCCCTTCGGGTTCGATAAAATGAGTACCAAGCTTGCTTGGGAACTAAACACCGAGGGTCTCGCGTTGAGTTGACCACCTGGCCGGAGCACATGCTGCATAGCACCTCGGGGCCCAGGGTCAAGTAAATAGAGTTCGGCACTGTAGGCCCTGATTAGGGATTACAATCTCGAGACTAATTTCCAATCCCGGGATTTCGGGATTGCTTAGATTCAATCCCGGGATTAGGAAAATTAGAATTTCTGTAATATCATCAATTTTTACAATAGCTAAATATCATAATGCTATAGTAAAGACAAAGCAAAATTACAGCCTAATTCACATATGAAAATATACCAAATTAAAAAAATTAACTTCAATTAATTATCAAAACTTATAGGATAAATTAGAACAATTGAAAATTAAAAGAAATACGCTGTTGATGTTTGAAAATGCAACAAAAAACATAAAATGTCTATGCTTCCTCTTCTAGATAATTTCTTTTATTTCCTGTTAAACAAGTTTTTGAATAGTTTAATATTTACAATATTAAAAACTAATTAATATCACGAATTAAATTATGAATTATTCTCATACTCACGTAATTAAAATTTATAATTCTAGGATATTGCAAATGCAAGGTTTTCCCTAATATGAAGATTTTTTTTCTTAAAATAAAAGAACTTAGCACACACACACATAGAATAAAATAATACATAGATGTATAGTTTAAATTTCTAAATAGTAATAGCTGTTAAAATTCGAAAACGTTGCATAATATAAAAAATTATTACGTACCTCGTGAAAAAAGATTATTTTGAATAGTTCTATGTTTCCTAACTAATCGGTATTCCTTTAAAATATGTTCTAAGAAATATGACGGCATCTAAAGTTTCATCTCCAAGTCCCAGTTGTAACATTGTCTGTTTTTAGGGAAATGTCATATTCGTTTAAGCACTCTGTTAGCATTTCAACGCACTTTTTTGCTGTAAAAGATCCATATATGCGCATAAGGCCTAAATTCCCGAATTTGCTCAAATTTAAATTTCTTGAATGGGGATTAATATTCATAAATCGCTTGCTTGCAGTAAATGTCCATTCGTCAAAAGTCAAACTAAATTTTTTTCCTGAATTTTTAAAAGTTTGTATTTCACTTGTAATTAACTCTTTTATTATAGTTCACTACACGATTTCGAATTGATACTGCAGATTTTGGCAAATCATTATAGCCTTTAGCTATCAGTAAGTTTCTTAAATCAGTTGAAGTTAAATGAAAAACAGTCTTTAGCTGTCATTCGCAATAAAATTAAATCCAGTGATTCCTTATCACTACTAATATAATCTTCTATTTTCCGCTTTTTAGAAAGCAATGCATGTTCTATGCAATCTTGACGTGTGGAAGGAAGAGATGATGTATTAAATTCTTTCTAAACTTTAGTACCATGTTTTGTCGATAAATGTGCATGGAACCCTTAGCCGATGCACCTAACGTTTTAAGCACTTGGCTACATTTTTTACGTTTAGCGATTTTTTCATCTTTTGACCTTAAATAGCAGTGCCATACTGAAGATGTATCATTATCTTTCCTATGAGCTACAAAATCCTTTTCGTTAGACATCTTTAAAGCAAAATAGGTATAAATGCCAAAAGCAAAGAAGTTAGCACATAATAATGACTATGAAACTCAAATGCGACGCTTATCAGTAAACTCTAATTCGAAATTTTGTGATTCCCAGTTGCTGAAACGACCGGCTTCCTAAACGCGGCGAAATCTAAAGAAACAAATGATTTCATTGTTCCTGAATAATAGCCGAGCGGGTTACATCTGTTTGCAAGTCAAAAGGTTTTCATGTTAAACGATTTAATCGCTTTGAAATATGTAAAAAATACTTGAAATATGTATATCGTTTCAAGGATATATAAATTTCGTAAAAATTAATTATTTTTCATTCCAAAAGAAAAAAAATCTATAAATATATTTTTTTTATTTCAGCTGAATATTGTTCCATTTAAAAAAAAGGACAATCCCGAAAATCCCGGGATTTGGCAGACAAGATCCCGGGATTTTAGGGATTAAAAATGATGCGGGATCCCGGGATACGGGATTCCGGGATTGTAATCCCTAGCCCTGATCCTTCATGGATCGTACAGTCACAGGTTTAGTATTTTAGGAACAAAAGTTTCAAATTTTGACTTATTTTAAAGCATTTAAAATTAAATATATATATGCATATATATAAACAGTGAAACCTCCCTGTGCGACCACCTTTATTAAGCGACCACCTCCCTGAACGACCATTTTTTCACGGGACGAAATTTATTCCCATAGGCTCAATACTAATTTTACCTCCATTCAGAGACCATCCCAGTTGAACTCCCTCCATGAGCGACCAATTTCTTTGAAGAAAGTGAAACAAATTCCATTTTTTCTGGTCGCTTGAAGAAAGTTTTATTAAAAAAATAGCTCGGGAGAGCGTATTATTCATCAAACTTCTAAACTAAGTTTAGAATTTTTTTATTCCGGTAACTTTTAAGTGTTTAAACACTTTGTGCCTTTTTAGGCAATGAATTTAACTCTGATGACAAATTAAGAACGACGGTCAATAAACTCCTCTGCCCTATTCTGTCAGGAAACTCTCAAAGAAATAGATAAATGAATGATTCGTCATTATTTGTTCCCGTCCGTTTATTTACTGAACTTGGAAATAAAAGTTACAAAAGATAAAACCGTGAAATCAAAGCAAACGTCAATGTATTCATTTTTTAAATTGTATTGTAAGTAATTTATTTAATTAACTTTTGTTTTGATACTTAAATTTTCATATTATTTCCTAATGTGAAAAATAAATTTTAGTAACATTGTTACATTTTTTTAACAATTAAAATCTACTTTTAAACATGACCTCTATTAAGAGACCACCTCTTGGAGCGACCAATTTTTATTGGAACTGAGCGTGGTTGCTTTAGGGAGGTTTTACTGTATATATATAGGGGAGTTTGATACATAGGGAGGGTTGATACATTGACAATTTTTCTCAAAAAATGGCATTAACAGCCATTCTAGAACATGTAAAGGCTTCCTTTATTTGCAGAAGCCATTATTACCTGGACTAATCAGTAAAGAACTGACAACTTTTCTTTTCTTTTAATTTTGAAGAGTTTTGGAATGTCAATGTAATTTTTTTCAAATGCTGCTTTTCTTTAATAACTCTTATTATTGTGACGATAATATCTTGCAATTTTTTTTGTTTATAAAGTACATTGTTTGGATTAGTTTTACTAGAAAATAGATTGCCATTTTGAAACTGCATTTATACAAAGATATTGAAAATCCAATAAGGCATAATAGGGAGAAATGATACATTTGTATATTTGAAATTTAATAGTTTTTTAAGTTGCAAACTAATATAGGACTGTAATATTCATTATTGTTTTACAGCAAGAGCTACTGAAATTAGTAAGCAGGATTATTGGTGAAGCTTTTCGGAAACCATTTACTCTAACAAATATTTTATTTTATCTGGATTTAAAAAGACTGAAATTTATCTTTTTGATCTTAATTGTTTCGACAATACCTATTTTTTTTACCCTCAACATCTTCTTGTCATTATCTGTACGAAACCAGTATGTTAAATAATTACACATCGATACAAGTTTTTGTAATTTCTAGTACTCTGTTAAATGCACTTTCACTGAAATTATTAGTTATGCATTGAAATGGGTTTATTTCAATAAATTGATTTATTTTTTACTTCATGCTAACGAAATGGTAAATAAAATTTTATCAGTATAAAAATACTTAACGGCGTTTTTGCATCATACCAACCATTTGCATAAACTATTTTGCGTCCTGTGACACAAAGAAACTATTTATAAACATTTTACTTATAATTTTGGATAGCGTGATGCAAAAGATAAATCAATTTATTGAAATATATATCTTTGAATGGATAATAATATATTTCAATAAAGGTGTAGTATATTTAGCAGCATATTGGAAAATAAAAAATCTTGTTTTGATGTATAAATATACTTGATATGACAAACTAAACTAATTTTAAAACAAACCTTTTAAAGTCATGTCAAGGCATCACTCGAATAAAATCATAAAACGAAACGCAATTTTCACAGATCTCTCTCGTTTAAGTTTCAATCAGAATATCGCAATAGATTTTGATAAAAAATTGGAAATTTAAAAGGGGTGAAAATGCGAGAAAAGCGTTCTAAATGGTGGTTTCTACACAATCTCAGGAAATACCAAACCGATTTAAAAAAAATAATGGTGTCAAAATAATGGTGACAACACTTGCTCTAACATAGGCTATGTTGTATGTCGATGCCACTACCCCAAAGGAGGTGCAGGAGCAAAAAATGTTCTAAAAATGCGATTTTTCATTACTGAAGGGCCTAGAATCATAAAATTTGGAATGGTAGTTACTTATAAGATATCAATGATTTCTAAGAACATTTCCTAAAAAAATCGAAATTTAAAAGGGGTGAAAATGCACAAAAAGCGTTCTAAAAAACGTTCTAAATTGCGATTTTTATGCAATCTCAGGAAGTACTGAACCGATTCCAAATATAATGGTGCAAAAATGATTGTGACAGATCTTGCTCCAAGATAGGCTAAATTTTATGTATGTTTCCACTATCCCAAATGAGATGCAGGAGCAAAAAAGCTCTAAAATTGCGATTTTTGAAAGGATCTAGATTCATGAAATTTTGCATGGTATATGTTTATTTAATGTGTATGATCTCTTAGAACATTTCTCTAAAAATTTGAAATTTAAAAGGGGTGAAAACGCGTGAAAAGCATTCTAAAAACTTTCTAAATGCAGATTTGTGAGCAATTTCAGGAAGAATCAAACTGATTTCAAAAGTAATGGTAGGAAATTGATGCTGACAGCCTCTGCTTTAACATAGACGCTATTTCATGTCGGTGTCACTATCACCTGGAGGTTGCAGGAGAAAAAACATTTTAAATTTCAATTTTTGTGATCGGTAGGGTCTAGCAACTTGAAATTAAGCAAGGTAAATATTTATTAGATATAAATGATCTTTAAGAACAGTTTCGAAAAAAATGGAAATTTAAAAGGGGTGAAAATGCGCGAAAAGCGTTCTAAAAACGTTCTAAATTGCGATTTCTACTAAATCTCAGGAAATATCAAACCTATTCCAAAAGTAATTATTGCAAATTATGGGGACAGTCTCTGCTCCAACATAGGCTATATGTTATGCTTCTGTCACTACCATCTGGGGGTTACAAGCGCAAAACATGTTCTAATTTGCGTTTTTTGCACAACTGAGGGGTCTAACATTTAGAAATATGGCAGGTTATTTGCTTACAATATGCAACTGCTTTCTAAGAACAGTCGAAAGAAAATTCCAAATTTAACAGGATGAAATGAGCGAAAAGCGTTCTAAAAACGTTCTAATTTACAATTTTCATGCAATCTTATCAAATACCAAACCGATTTAAAAATTGTTGGTGATGTTACCTGCTCAAACATGAGCTATATTTTATGATTTTATGTCTGTGCCACTACCACCAGAGGGTTGCAGGAGCAAAAACTTTCTAAATTGCGATTTCTGTGATACCGAAAAGGCTAGAATCTTTAAATATGGCATGGTAGTTACTTATAAAATATAAATGCCCTCGAAGGACTGTCGAAAATAAATTTGAATTAAAAAGGGGTGAAGCGAAGGGGAGGTGCAAAAAGCATTCTAAAAAAGTCCTAAATTACGATTTCTATGCAATTTCAGGGAATATAAACAGATTATAAAAGTAATAGTTGCGAATCAATGGTAACAGTCTCTGATCCTACACAGGCTATATTTTATGCCGATCATTCTACCACCTGGAAATCACAGGAACAACAAACTTTCTAAAAAGACCTTTAAAAGCTTTCTAAATTACGTTTCTGTGGAATATTAGGAAATAACAAACCGATTTCAAACTTAATGGTGACAGTTCCTATTTCAACATAGCCCTTTATTTTGAGAGAGGTGGTAGGACATGGAATTTGACATGATAATTAATTTTAAGATGTAAGAAGATGGTTTCTAAAAAGTTCAAAACTTCAAATGAATACTGAAATGACCGTATTAATTGAGCATAAAAGTTTCAAAATATTTTCTAAATTATCATTTTTTGGTTTTATTTCGTTTTATTAATTTAAATCTCATTTCTGCCTAATGCAATATAATAATGATGTTTAGTCAAACTGTGATTTAAATAGTAATTTGTGAATTATTCCTAAAAGTAATAAGTACCTTTTAATAAAATAAAATATTACCTTGTAATAAAATAAAAATTTTGGTAGTACCTTTTAATAAAAATTAGACATATAAATATCAGGGTACACGACATTTCGGTCCCGACACTTCGGTCCCGCCGTTTCGGTCCCGAGACATTTCGGTCCCTAGCCATTTTGGTCCCTGGCCATTTCGGTCCCTTGCAATTTTGGTACTCACCACCTTATAACTCGGATTTTAATTGTCGTGGGTCAGCCAAACGCTGCAATTTGAACATTATTTGGGCCCTTTTAAAAAATGCCCCCCCCCCTCAAATTTTATATAAAGCTGAATATAACAGTCCGATAAATTTAAACTTTTATAACTCGTGATTATGAAATCACAGCGAGCTGAAACTTTGTTTGTTTGAACAACGTGATATAATTTTACAGGGGACATTGTGTTTTTTTTAACTATTATTATTTAACAGAATGGATTTTTTAAGTTTTATTATTTATTATTACTATTAGGTATTTTATATATAGTATAAACTGCCGTACAATGTTTTTTGGTTGTTTTCATACATTTTTAGAACGTTTAAATTATCATTAATTAAATAATTAAACTGTGCTTCTTTTTTTCTTTTTTCCAATTAGATTAACCATAAATGTCTTCAATAATTCAATTAGACACTTATAAGCTATTATATGCAAATATTTCCTCCAATCACCCCTCTACACCCTCTCCTTTAATAATTCAGAAATAAGATATATTTATTGAAGCACAAATTTAATTTTTATTATAATTTTTATAATACAAAGTTGCATCGTATAAATTTATTTCCGTAAGTTACTTTACCATTATAAACATTGGGAAAACAATAGTGATTTGGTAACTAGGCGTGCTATGAAAAATATTTTGTTTTCAGAAAACTCCACCCACCACTTCATTTTTTTTTTTTTTTTTAATAATTATTGCAATTTTTTAAGTCTTCTCACCCTTTGAAGACGATTTTTGTGAGCTAACTTTATTGAATCTGGGCCTATTTCTTTGTAATAAGATTATTATTTTTAATTTTATATAGTAATGTAACTATTATTTTAATTAATTTTATTTGTAAATTTTAACTGGCAAAGCTAAGCTTTTTTATATTTGTCTTTTATTTATTTTTTTTTATACTACCCTTTTCCTCCCACTTTCCCAGAAAAATAATAATATATTTTTATTTTACTTTTATTAATAATTATATTAATAGTTTTACATTTCGGTAACTTTAAATATAAAAATAAACAGGTAAAGGATAAATTTTAGTTTATAACTACTATAAAATATAATGATAAATTGAATATAAAATATAGTATGAATCGATTTTATTTTAAAGTAGAAATTTGTAATGTATATTAATAATGTTGTTAATTTAATAAATTAAGGATACGTTAAATTAAAAAATATATATTTAATAAAATATTAATTTAATTTTTAAACTAAAATTACTGACTGTTTTGAGAATTAATTAATAGCAATTATTCATCATTTAAAGTTTTCATTCAAAATTTATGATTTATTATTTTCAAAAAAATAAAATAGAAATTTCTTGAAAAATCAGTCAAAAACATAAAGTCGAAGTAATAATTAATTAATTAAACATAATAATAATACAATATTGTACAAATACATAAAAATAATTTTTATTCAGTTAAAAAATATAATAATGTCCCTCCTTTTATAAAAATTACGTTTACCATACAAAATATGAGTGTTTTGCGATAATTATAGAGAGAGATATAAATGTTTTAATTTATCAGGGCCTTATACTTATGATACACTAATATATAGAAAAAGTCAACAGAGCCCCCCCCCCCCGGTTTTTTAAAAAGATTACGATTATCATACGCAATTTGTGTGGGCTGCGACAAGTTTGATCTGTGTTATAAGTGTTTGCGTTTTCGAGTCCTTATATTCGGGCTATACTAAAATTTAGGGCGTTCAGTTAAAAAATCCGATAATGTCCCTCCTTTTATAAATATTACGTTTCCCGTACAAAATATAACTATTTTGCGATAATTATAGATCGAGTTATAAATGTTTTAATTTATCAGGACCTTATACTTAAGATACGCTAAAAATAAAGAAAAAGTCAACAGACTCACCCCCCCCCCCCCCTGCTTTTTAAAACGATTACGATTATTATAGGAAAGTTGTGTGGGCTGAGACAATTTTGATCTGTGTTACAAGTGTTTGTGTTTTCGAGTCCTTATATTCGGGTTATACTAAAATTTAGGGAGTTCAGTTAAAAAATCCGATAATGTCCCTCCTTTTATAAAGATTAAGTTTACCATACAAAATATGAGTGTTTTGCGATAATTATAGATCGAGTTATAAATGTTTTAATTTATCAGGAGCTTATACTTATGATACATTAAAATATAGAAAATGTCAATCCCCCTCTCCTACTTTTTAAAATGATTACCTCACGAAATTTGTTTGAGGTGTTACTAAAATTTTAAGGCCTTTATTTAAAAAACTCTACATTGTCCCCTCTAAAATTATGTCACCCATTTCAAATGCACAAAATTTCAGCTTCCTGGAGAAGAGACCGAAATGGCTAGGGACCGAAATGACTCGGGACCGAAATGTCTCGGGACCTAAATGTCTCGGGACCCAAATGTCTCGGGGCCGAAATGTCTTGGGACCGAAATGTCTCGGGACCGAAATGTCTTGGGACCGAAATGTCTTGGGACCGAAACGGCGGGACCGAAGTGTCGGGACCGAAGTGTCGGGACCGAAACGTCCTGCTTCCTAAATATCACTTGGCATATTTCAAATATTACGCGAGCAAAGCCGCGGGGTTTGCTAGTTGTACATATATTTTTAAATAAAGGCTCAAATATTGAAAGTCATGCATAAAATCATGCTCCGTAAACAAGTTTTTTAAAACCACTCGTGAGTCTGAGTAAAAAAACTAGTCAAACTTTAGTAAAAAAAAAAATATCTGACTAAAGTAATAAATTTTCAATAATAAAACGTATCTAAAAATACTTTATTTGGTAAATAAAAGAATTTGTATTATCAGTTGAACACAAGTATATATTTTTAAATAAAAAAAGTTTTTTCAACGGTTTTGCATTGTGACGTTTTTTAACACTTTACAGCGTAGTTGAAACGTGTTTATCACTTCGGTTTGTTTGTCTGCTGTCTGACTGTCTCTGCTCTAACTCACGTAAATATACTCGGATTGACATGCAATTTATATACCTTATTGAGGTTTAGCATGACATGTTGAATATTGCAAATGAAGTGTGTGGCATTCATAGTTCCTTTACAGGAGCACTAAAAAGTGTTCCGTTACATTATGGTCTACGGGGGGAAATCGTTTGCCGTGTATTTTAATAGTATTACATAATTGTAAACATAATGGTATTTATATAAATTATTAAGGTGCACTAGAAGACGGTTACTATAGAATACGTTATGTGTACGCTTACAAAACGCATACAGGGGAACTGAAAGATATTCCGTATAATGACAGTCTATGAAGAAAAATCGTTTGCGGGAATTTTAATGCTACTCTATTACAAACGTAACTAAATTCATAGGCATTTGTAAGGTGCGCTAATATATGCTATATGTACAAAATGGAGTGCAAAGTATTTATCCTTTATGTACAGGGTCACGCAAAAGAGTTCAATTACGTAATGGTCTTCGGGGTAAAATGTTCGCAGTGCATTTTACGTCGCACTATTTCAAACATAATGACATTTTTATACATTTTCGAGGTTTACTACAAGATTATTGCAGTAGAATTTGATGTGCATCACATTCATCGTGCATTTCCAGGGACGCATAAAACATTTCAGATATACAATACTGTATTTGAGGTATTGTCTATTAAGGATGATTACTTAAAGTGCGTTATCGGTTATGGTATGCATTTTAACTAAATTTTTGCATACTACGTGATGTGTATAAATTCTATATAACATATACCGCACTACAAAAAAGAGTTCCTAAGCATTACTGAGAATGAGTGTGAATTGGTAAAAGGTGTTTTTTAATTTTAGTTATGCATTTTCAAGCTTAACTACGTTTAGTATATATTAAGGTATGTTTGTAGCATATAAATCATATAAAAAGCTATTTATTTCAATTTCTTTTTTCACGTGAAAATCTTTCATTTTAAATTAATTATTGAGGAGAAATTATTATTCTGGGTTTTAATTATTTTTGGTAACGAGAAAGAAAGATGATTACATTTTATCTAAAAAAGTCAATTGATTTCTGTATGAAAAGTAATGAAATTTTGAATTATTGAGAAAAATATTTGAATAAAATAAATAAAACATAGCCTATGTTCGTTTCCTGTTTATAATCCACCTATATGGTAAGGTGCAGAAGCATTAATTCATCCGTTTATACATTGACTTCATTCAAACTTTCATACATACTTTCGCACTTATAGTATTACTAGCTGTTACCCGCGACTTCTTTTACGTAACATTTAAAGAAGAATAAATTCATCAATTAAGCAAAAAATTTCGATAATTAATAGCATATGTAATTAAACTTTTATCATATTTTATAGTAGAAACACTTCTAATGATCCCAATTTGCTTATTTTTAATTTTTTATTATTTTTTTATTATTATCTTTTTATTATTATTTTTATTTTTATTTTGTAAGGAATGGTGATTCTTATGATGTGATTCTGTTTACAAATTATATCGTTAACCATCACAAAAAATTCAGAATTGTAACTCTATAAATAAGTAATAAAAAAATAAATGCTTTCCGGACACCTTACAGTAACATTGTTTCTTGAATTACAAGCATTTCAATTTATTTCTGATCCCTTGAAACCCTCACGAATTATTAAAACAGACATATCTCTCTGAGTTTTGCAGATATAAAAATGGTATTTTTTTTTTGTTTAATTCAGGAATGGATAATGAAAAATTTTCTAATTGGAAATTTTATCCTACGGTGACAGTATAAAAATTTAATTTTTGTATTTTCTCAAATAAGCCCCCCCCCCCCCTTGCGTTGTAACTTATCTCATCAAATTTTGCACCTTATTTGTGAAACTTTGTAATTTAAAGTATGTGCCTAGGGGCAATATTTAACACTTATGTCAATGACCGGGTACCCGGGTACCTTTTTTCTCTTTTCATCCAGTTTTCAGGATGTTAATATCAATAGAAACTAAAATAAATTTAGATCCCCATTATTTGTAGTATTCATTGTCCATTAGTATAATCACTTTAAAATTTGGATTTTTTTAATTACTTTTTAGGGACATTAAATATTTTTATACCTGTCTGACCAGGGTACCCAAATGCCCATGCGAATTTTCTGTGGAAAAATACAGAAATTGATAGATAATTTAGATTTAGATCAATAAAACTTGAATTTAATTTGATAAAAAGGGTTAGACATATTTTTTATGGTAAAAAATATTTAATTTACATGAAATGTGGACAAGCTGTACAACTGCAAAAGGTGGAGGAATGTACATCACATACTGACTTTCCACATTGTTTACATGATTTTCTGGTTTTGCTGCGCCGTTTTTGATATTCTAACAAGCACATCTGATACAAACTGCTTTTATTCTTCTTGTTTCATCTCGCCTTAAGCTTTTTGGACTGGGTTCTGAACATGTGGCAGCTTCAAATACGGTAAAAAAAAAATTCAGTTTACTTTCAATTCCCGATTTGATCGAAAAATGTCTCGTATCCTGTGCATTTTGCGATTGATCTTGAATTGCTGGAAACCTCAAGATCTCATCTAATTCCCACAATAACAAGCGACGACTGTCTGTTTTATTTATAACCATATCATTACTTGCATTATGTATAATGTAAGTAGCAAGTGCTGCTATGTTCACAATATAGAAAAAAAATGCAAGTGGCTATATGCTCTTACGGCTATGTGTTGTATATTGCCCTGCTAATGTATCCATTATATGCACTCCATATTTCGTTTCCTTATAAAACTGAATCATTTCGAATTTATCTTTCGGTCCTGTGATGGTTTTATCATGATGCATAGTAGACATTAGAATGACAGCTTTGTTTCTTTTTGCAACATACGAACAAATACTTATGTCATCATGAAATCCAAATTATGTGGATAAAACGTACTCTATTTACATGGCCTTATTTCTTGGGAAATACAAGGTTTGTTTCTTTTCAGGGTGACCACCATTGTGAGATTCCATTATAATAAATGCTTGGCCAAAGAAAAAGAAGAAATAAAGTTGTCCATGGTGATGTTTTGTCCAGAATCCTTGAATAGGGAGGCGAAGTCTTTCACAACTCTTTCATCTTGGTTTATTTCGCGGTCTGTACCTGTTTTTGGGTGCATAGTTTCCCGTTAAGAGGTTAATAATTATTTGCATCAAATACCCAATCTATTTTGTTCCCACATTTAGCCGATTTAGACGGAATATATTGAGTGAATCTTTTTCTTCCTCGAAGCGGAAATAACTGCTCATTAACCGTTTATTCTTCCGTCGGTATGTATTTTTTCAATATGTTAGGATTTAGCATAGTTCATATATCACGAACTGCTGCAGTTTTAACGTTTTGAAGTCATTCCACTCGTGTGTTTTGATTATCAAAACGAATAAATCTAAGAATATTCCACAATCGGTCTACACTCATACTTACTCGATAAAACGAATATAAGTTTTCCACATTTCTAATATGTGGTCTTTGATTGAATTGTTAACACCTGAAGTACAGTAGAATCCCGCTAATCTGAATCCCTCTAATCTGAATCCGCTAATCCGAAATTCCGGTTAATCTGAACCGATTTTATTTAACGGATAAATGACAGGAGAAACGTGTAGAAGTTAGAATTAAACAAAAAATGGCATTAAAGCATGTTTTTTTTCTTTAAACAGCTTGAATAGAATAAACAAAATACTCAATAATGTAAAAGTACAACATATGTACACGAATATAAAATGAAAACGTGCACTGTAGGCCTACTGGCAGAACCCCGTATTAAAAAAATCTCGAATATCCGTTTATTTGCCAGTACTATAAAATTATTTTCTAAAATACAAAAAGTATTTAATTCGGATGATAATTTTTTTTCCTTTCAGCAGTTTGATTTCGAAAATTACTTACAGAATTTTTTTTTCATACCTCTCGTCGACGTGGGGACTGAGTTATTTGCAGATTCGCAATTTTGAACCGTTTATAATGGGTTCTTGTGTAATTCCAAATCCTGAAGTTTTATTGGATTATTATAAACAGCAGGAGTAATTAAACAAGGAATAATATTTTTTTCGAAAGTCGTGTCGGATTATCCAGCATGCCGGACCTTAGGATGCCGGTTTAGAGGATGTTTACTGCACTACTGAGTTTTTATAATTTACAATTTGTTTGAGCACGCATTTTTTTATTTTCAATTTTTATCGAAATTCCGGATAATTCGATTTTTTTGTAATCCGAATAGGCACCGATTACAATTAGTTCGGATTAGCGGGGTTCTACTGTAATTAGTAATTATAAAAATGTGTCAAATTCCTCTTCTCTAAAGGCAAGCAGTTACACTGTATGAAATAGGGGTGTTTTATGGATCGCGTATGTCAAAACCGCAGCAGGTACCCGGGTACCCCGGTCATTGGACACAATGGCAAATTTTGGTCATTGACATAAGGGTTAAGTTGATTTGCGGGCTCCCACGGAAGATCTGGTGACGTATTACCCAGCCCAAGTGCAAGTATTTGCTGAGTGAACGATCGATGGCCACCTCAGGAACTCAGCTTTCGCTTTGGAGTATTAGTGGAATCCGGAGGGGAATATTTGCCGACTTATAACTTTTATAAATCTGGCCTGGATACAATTTGAGATGACAGAGTAAAGAATTGCTCTAGCTCTCGGACGGAAAGGAAGCCCCGCTGGAGTTTCTTAACAATAATGGCCGTAGCGTCAGCTAGTGTCTATTATTTTCCCAAATCCCGCTTAACTTTAAAGTGTAAATATTGTATTTATCTTATGTAATCCAGACTCATTAAAATATTATTTATCCTAAACTATAGATTAATTATCTAACATGAGAGCTAGGCCATTGAATTCGTCACAAATTTAAAAATAAAATACCCCTATACTCATCGATCTAATTTTAAAAATCCAAGAACTGTTTAATTCTGATGATTTCTCAACTGGAGTGCTTCGGCCGATGTGATTCATCTACTTAATGGGCCATCTGGTTTTCGCGTTTGATCGAAGGAATTATTTTGTCTTTCTTGGCAAATGGATATCTTTCATCTTATCGGCTGATTCAATCTTCTCTTCATTTTTCTTTTTACGACATAGTCACCATCAAGTGTTACGAAAAATGACTTGATCTCTGGCTGCAAGTATTTTTTTCCCCTGATCGCTATTTGGATAAACAAATGCATATCGTAGCACAGAAAATTGTTTACTTGGATACCTAATTAGAAGTAAGTTTTTTTCTCTCTTTTTTTTAAAATGGAATTACATGCAATTAAGTTTATCAAAAATCAGCTGAAGTCAGCCAAAACGGACAAGATAAAATTACTGCATAAACTAATATTTGGTTGCGACAAGAATGGCGAAAATAGAGCAAATTTACGAAAGTTTAAGGGATTTCCTTTCACCGAAAACACTGATGAATTTAAAGATAAATTAAAAGACATTACAGATAACTACGATCAGTTACAATTAATTACTGTCGCTAATTGATATACATGGATCGGCGGAGGATATAGCGCAGCGTATTTTAATCGCATTATCTGATATTTCAGCTTTTAAAGAAACCTTTATAGCAGTATCAGCATTGGAAATAGAACCTGATGACAGCCACAATAGTAGTGGAAGCACTGGTTTAACTTCCGCTTTGGGAGTACAGCTAGACCAGGCGAGTGTACACTGTACACACTCCGTGTAAAACAAACCATTTCATTCCATGATATTGATCATTTAATTACACCGTTTAGCGGCAATAAATCGGAAAACATTCAAACATGGTTTCTACGATTTGAATCTTTATCTCAGTCATTCCAACTGTCTGGCATGCAGAAATTTCTGTTTTCCGATACATCTTTGAAAGAAGCATTGTTTCGCGAATTTGAACAATCAGCAGCGTCCGCACAGATTCACTAGTTGTTAGACGCCCGAGGTTGCCACTCAAACGAAAAACTGTTTGAATATCGTTTGAAAATGAAAGAAATCGCACAGAGAGGAAACGTCGATGATATCTTTTTTATTCACTAAATAATTAACGGAATTAACGATACACCTGACAATAAAGCGATTTTGTACGGATACTCTGAATTAGCAAAGGAAAAAACCTTTAATTTATGAAGAAGTCCATAATTCGGGCAGCAATTTCAAACCTAAAGCGACACACAACCCTGTTGTATACCCAGAAATCTTTCCCCCAGTGAAAAACCCAGGAAAATTATTTGCCATTGCTGTCGAGCCAGGGGACATAAATCATCAGAGTGTACGCGTAAATGACAACGTCCTGAGTACTCCAATTGCTCTCGTCACGGCCGCGTATCCTCTCAACTCGCAGAGCGAAGTTCCGAAGGTTTGACTTCAACTCAAGGCACCTCCTCTATCCCCGAAGCCAATATTCAAGTGCATACCATAGATACCCTTCCTACATTATCGAGTACTGCTGCGATTGTGAATGATATTTCATTTGTAGCTGATTCATTTGTAGCCCTGTACACAACCTCAATTTTATCAGCAAAGAAGCGTATATACGCTTGAAATTCCCCCTTTAACCAATTCCTCTATAACAGTTTTTAATCCTAACACTTCTACTTTAAAACAAATTCAATATTTGGTTGTAAAAACAGAGTTTGATAATAACACGTATCAAGATTGTTTCTATGTGCTTTCAACGCCTATGCAGTATGCAGTAATTTTCGCTTTAAGACCGAATAAAAGCTCCGATGACCCACATTTTCCTTCTGACGTCAGTAACCATTCTCTATCCTCATCGCAGGTTGAAACGGATAAGAATGATTCACCAAGTTCAGTTCTTGACATCGGTATTAACAGTGAAATACGCCACCCACTATCCACTCGGTTAGTACTAGCTAAAAGATTCTCTCTTCCTGTGCTTTCAAAAACGAAACTGCAAATAAACCCAGTAAATTAAGTATACTTGGCCTGCAATCTTATATTACTGCTGAAATTTTTCCTGACGACAGTTTAGCGAATGTGATGTCGCTTTCAATTGATCGTACTCAAGACTTCAGATTTTCTCCACATGATAATAGCAATCATACAGTGGCCGATAATTTCCCGAAATTACAGCATGATCAAGATTCCTTTTTCACTTTGGTGTACTTTCTCCAAACATTCTTCAGTTTCATTATTTTGGCATGTTTACTTGTTAAAACGTTTCATCTTAATCAAAAATGCAGACCTCTTGAGTGCAAGTAGCGACTACAATATACTCCAAATAACTTTCTGTGAAATGTGTGACCAATATTTTTCTTATTTATCACGCACTTCCGTCCAACTTAGCCCATAGGAAAAAGAAAAATAATGGAAAAGTTACGAAGAAGAAAATCTGATTAACTGTACATAGAGATTCTTAATTGCTTATCGATTCGAAATCGTTCTTCTCAGTGTAACAGCATCGTGTATTTTTATTTATTCATACAGTACACCAGAAAGTGTGTTTTTTTTCTTCTTAAAAGAGCAGAATTTCAGTGCTTTTTTTTAGAAATTCTGTTCAACATTTTTTTCTCTTTCACTGACATTCTAGCAGATTTATTTTTTTTATTGATGACGTACAGCCTTGAAAGTTCATTTTTACTTCTTTTTGTTTATACTTTTTTTTAAATATCAAGTGTGACTTTTTAGTTTCTTTTAGAGCTTAGTTATCTTCGATTTTTAATCATTAATGAAGAAGCAAATTTTTAATACTGATTTTATATAATATATGCTCAAAACTGTTTTATTAAACCCATGCTGTGATTTTTTTCCCATGGCAAATCTTTTTCTTAGACTGCAAAACACTGTTTTTTTTTTTAAGTTTTGCATAAAACTTTTTCTTAAGACCGCAAAACAGTGATTTTTTTTTTAGTGTTGCATAAAACTTTTTCTTAAGACTGCAAAACAGTGACTCTTTTTTCAGTTATGCATAAAACTTTTTCTCAGACTGCAAAGCAGGAAATCTTTTTTTTCATTTTGCAAAAAACATTAAACTCTGTTTACCCAAACTTTATTTAACAAGGCCATAGCTGCCAACTTTTACGCTTTCTTCTTACCACTAAAATGTTATAGTAAATGTTGTCTTATTTAATCGTCGAAATCTCATGATTAGACAAGAAGGAAATCTCTATTAAATTTTAGTGGTAGCAAAAAAGCGTAAAGGTTGGCAGCTATGCAAGACTATATCTACCCAGAACTGTTGCCATCAATATTATTGTTTAATTATTATGTATATGTTTTTATATATTTGAATGTTTTATTCCCCTATGTTTCTATATTTTGAAATTGTATATGCATAAGTATATTAATATTATTATGTATTCCCTCCCCTCTTCATATCAGCGTCTCTCCGGACTGGATACGGCTATAGTTACCCAGCACAAAACAGAAACATTTTATTTAACGATTTTTTTTCTCTCTTTTTCTGCTTTCTGTTTCGGTTACATGAATCAAAATTATGCTCAGACGGGGTAAATTTTGAATTCTGTTTTCTAGTTTTCTTTGTAGACGATTTGTTATTCTGCTCAGACGGGGCAAATTCTTTTTCTTTGGAACGATGCAAAATTATGCTAAGACGGAGTAAATTTTGTAATTATTTTTGTGTTGACGACGAATCAAAATTATGCTCAGACGAAGTAAATTTTGAATTTCTCTTGTGTGTGTTTTTTCGATGAAACAAAATTTTGTTCAGACGGGACAAATTTTGTAATTTTTTAAAAATCTCTACAAGACAAAAAGCGACGCATATGTTTTTCTTAAAAAAGAAAAAAAACTGACGTAAAATTTACCTCCACGAGGAAAATTTTAGCAATTATTTAATGACGATTGCGTGAAGTAGACGACTTCAGGCCAGCATACAACATTTTTTTGTGTTTTGTTTTCGTGTAGATTAATTGTTTTCTCGTTTTTTCCAAAATTGATTCGTTCGTTTTAGTTTTGTTTATTTGCATTCTTGTTGCTTTTGGGTAGGACGTGAAACGAGATCGTTCACATGTCGAATGGCCGAGTGTGAGTTGTGGTTTTGGGAGTTCTCAAAACACTCATTGCTAGCAACAAGATGCATCAGCGGGTTCCCACGGTAGATCTGGTGATGTATGACCCAACCCAAGTTAAGTATTTGCTGAGTTATAACTTTTATAAATCTGACCTGGGAACGATTTGAGATGACAGAGTATAGAATTGTTCTAGCTCCCAGCCGGAAAGGACGCCCCGTTGCAGTTTCCTGACAATAACAGCCATAGCGTCGGCTAGTATCTGTCATTTCCCTAAATCTTCCTTAACTTTAAGTTGTAAATATTGTATTTATCTTATGTAATCCAGACTCGTTAAAATATTATTTATGCTAAACTATAGATTTATTATCTAACATATATAATATCTCGAGTTATAAAGATGTTATTTAATTTAGATTATTATAAAATTAATATTTATTTGAGACAGCAATTCTGGTTTGTTGTGTCATAACGTCCTTTATCCTGCGACCGCATCCAATAATTCGGGTTAGATTACCAACGATGTCAACATTTTTTTAGGGATCCTCTACTTTTATAGGAAAATGGGAAATCTAATTGGTAGCCATAGTTTTTCGGAAAGAGCAGCTTCCAATCTCATGTGTTTACTTACGAATAAAGGCGAATTCATATTTTATACATTTAATATTTTTATAATATGACATTCACATTCACATTTAATATTTTAATATATATATATATCAGTTTAAATAAGTTTTAAAAAGGGTAACATCGTTTAAATAGACTGTAAACAATTTTTCCCGATAGATCATAATGTAACGGCATTCCTTAGAGTGCCCGTGTAAATGAACTATAATTTCTAAATACTTAGGTTTCAATACCGAACATACCAATGTAAACCTTGATAGCATACTAGCTGTTTAACCAGTTCTACTCACGGGGGTTCATGAATTTATTTCTAAAACCAAAAATAAAAATAACTATTCGGTTTAGAAAAATATTTTTCTTCTACTGTGCATTTTTTTAATGAAATTTAATTTATCATGTTGCTATGGCAACAGGCGATAAAACGATATATTTTGCATAAGGGAATAAATAGAATAAAAATTTTTGCTGATGTTGGCGATAAAATGTTTTTCTTTTATTTTTTTTAAATGGTAATGATTAAGCGCAATTAAATAATCTCTAATTATTTGCATGTGAGGTAAAAGAATTATCATAACATCCGCAACAGCTTCTTAATATTGAACCGTGGCGTAAGTAATATGTATATCTCACATTGCAGTAAATATTTAGAACTGGTTAGAACTCGCGGGATTACGGGTTGAACACAAAAAAGGCAAAAATTCGTCAAAAACATAAAATTAAAAAAATCTATTTAAAATTTTCGAATTTTTTGCCCCAATCGTTCACGTGCCCCCTACCAACAACCCATGTGCCAAATTTCGTTGCCCTGCGCTCTGTGGTTTCCGAGTTTTTGATGTTACATAGATAGGCGCACTGATTTTAATAGGGTAGATAGTAATTACATTGCAATCCGACAATATTTATGCGAGTTAGAACACAGACAGACAGTCAGACAAACTGAGAATTCATAAACTTATTCCAGCTCTATGTTGGAAAGTGTGAAAAAGTGTCAAAACTGTAAAAAGCACAGTCACCAATTTTCCGGAAGGGCCCTATTTTGCGGTATAATTGAGTTGACAGACAGACGGCAACTAGAAACCGAATTCATAAGAACTTTTAAGCTAGCATGTTGGAAAGTGTTAAAAAAGTATAAAAAGTGTCGAAAACGTAAAGAGTGCAGTTCACACGTTGCTGGAACAGCCCCTCTGGTTGGAAGAGTATTTGATTGCTATTTGAAGAAATTTCCGTCTTTCCACAGGACAATTTAAGAAAGTTTTGAACTTAGGTTGCGAATTTTTCACATTTTAAGGTGCAAAAACCCATACTTAAAAATTCCGTTTCTAATATGAAACAAGAAAGAAAAATCATGCGTCAAGCATAGATTATGAGACACTTTACTAAAATTTTATAATGATTTAACAATTATCTCCTTTTAATAAGGTAAAAATGTTAAATATAGAGTATCCCTTAAATCCGCGACCTTAAAATCCGCGAACGCTAAAATCCGCGTATTTTTTCAGATGCAAACAATGAAATTTACAGTTAAGTTGCAGGAACAAAATTCAAGATGGCGCCGAAATCATCGACTACCGCAATGTTTTTTTTACTAAATTTTATGTTAATCATTCTCTTTTGGTTATTGCAGGTGATTTATTACTAAATAAATTTACATTACTTTTGATTTTGATATAAATTAGCATATCTATTGATGGCGTATCGATCTTACGATCCTTTACCACTAGATGGCAGCATAGGACTTTTGAATCAAATTGAATTGATTTCATCGGTAATAATTTAATATTTTTTCTAGATTTTTATTTTACATAATTATTTTAATAATTACTTACGATTAAACTAATAAATTATTCTAATATTTTACTTATTTTAATGTTTCACTTTATTGTAAGCATTCATTATAATTTTCCTTGCTTAACTACCAATCAAATTAATGTTTCAAAAATGTAAACAAATCAATGACCTAAAATCCGCATAACCTCTGGTCCCAAACTGTGCGGATTTGAGGGAGCCTACTGTATAACACATTTAAAATCAGATTTCAACAATTACAGCCCATAGCCGTAAAAGTACTCAATTCTTTTGTGCAGCTCTGTATAGATCTATATATTTGTACAGTTTCTACATAGTATGCAAAATTTAGTTAATTAAAAAAAGCATAACACAGTTGAAAATTCCTTTTCACCAATTTCTACTAATGGACGGAAACGTACTTAAATTCTTTTATACAGCCCTGTATATTACATGTAGATTTTTATGCACGCCACATATTATGCTGAAATTCAACTTAGGCAAAAACATGCTTAAAACTACTAAAATCGAACTTCCAGGAATTGCTATTCATAGGCGGCCGTGTATCCAGTTCTTTGCATAACCCTGTACAGGATTTTATTTATATGCTACAAACAACTATTACTATTGATGTATGCTGTTCTAATTATAAAGATAAAAATAACGAAATTATAAATTGCAATAATAAATGTAAAGATCCCTGTATTTTAGACATAATCAATACGGACATATGTCCTATGAATGCAATAGAACAAAAATTATGGATTTTTTCAATGAAAACATTCAAATGAACAAGGTAACTAGCTCTCAGAATTTGATACTTAAAGAAGTTAAACTCTATTCTTTATTTTTATTTTATTAGAAGATACGGGTAGCTAACATAAAATTGAACAAAATGGGTAATTTTGATAAATTTGGAGATTATGTAAAATTAGAACCAATAGATATATATTTAAGTGGATTAGAAAACTTTTAAAACAATTTCTTACTACCAAGTAGAATGATTGATTACTACCAAGTCGAATTAAAATCAAGTAGCCCTGCTAAACCCCAATAACATATATAAATTTCATGGCAATCGGACTATATTTACGCCAGTTAGAGCACGGACAGACAAACCGAATTTATAAGCACTTTTTAACTATGTTGGAAAGCGTTAAAAAGACTACGACGTAGATGCGAAAAAAAAATCGCATTTTTAAGAATTAAGAGTTGAAGATGTAAATACTTATAAACTGTTTATTTCGAAGATATTTTTTCAGAATACGGATATATGATTGAAACTCAAGCTGTTTATTTTGGAATTTTTTTCTGTTATGTTAATATTGATGCTCCTAAAAATTAAAAGTTAGAACTGCGTTTAATTGTGTTCTTTAAAACAAATATTTAATTGCTGCTGATTTATTTTCCCCCCAGAAACATTTGCCGGTGGTCACCTGAAGACAATCGAATTTATCATGCTGGCCGATATCTGGAGACACTTAACTTCTATAGTCTTTGCAATAGATGGCAGCACCAGAGCATTTTAGTGGTGCCTGTTTACTTCTTGCTCAAATTACAGCACTTACTTATGAGAGAGGTAAAGAGAGTTCAGAAAAGATGCGGTGATGGAAGAACGTACATAGAACCAGGTTACCAGGACTTGTATACTCGTTCCCAACAGTGCATTACCATCCATGGAGACTATTTTGAAGGACAGTAAATTGTATTTGATGCTGCACAATAAAGTATTTGAAATAAAAATTCATTCACCGAACTTTCTGGCCACAGGTTGTAATGTTAGATTGTTACATCACATAAATTCACTATTTAAAGCTCAACGTCCTCAACTTCAGTTGAGCCAAATGTTTTTAGATATCATTTTAAATAATATATAATGTCCTACAATCTGCCGTGCAACATTTTAAAATTGTATACAGAGTGTTCCTTCTTATGTTTCACGAATAGCTGACAACTAAGACGCTAGGTTTAGAGCTATATTTCCATTTGCAGCAATATTTCAAATATTGTTCTTCATCAAACGAAAATCCATTTACGTTAAAATAGTACAGTCTTGGAAAAAGAAGTAAACACCCCCTACTAACTCCTCAACCAATTATCGTAGAAGAACGTTACTGGTACCGAACGATTGGAAATAAGGTCTACTTTTAAATGATGTATATAAAATTTGCTTAGGGGGCCATATACATATTAAAACTAATCCAAACTTCATTTTTTTCAATGTCAATACCAAATTTTAACGAGATATTTCAAATCTTCGGTTCAAACTGTGACTAAACACCGAATTTCAAGTCATTTGAATGATAAGTTTTGAATTATAAACATTCAAAATTTAGTGCTTCTAATGTTAAATTACATCTTTATATTTTTATTTATATCTCCAGAAATTATGCTCCTAATGTGCTAATTTTTTATGTAGCAATAATACTAATATACCCAAACATAAATACGCTGAATTTGCAATTTTTATAATTTTATGGTATGAATTATGAATTATGAAATTAATATTCGAAAAAATATGAATTGCAATTTACAACTTTTTTGATGGATTTATTACAAATTTATTAAGTCGTGCTTTATAGGAATCCAAAATTTCACATTTTTCTTCCAAGTAGTTTTCAAATTATGCTTAAAAAACGGCAAAATGATGGTTTAAGGGGCCGTCTATAATAGAAGTGACTTGATATTTTGAAATTTCTTCTTCTGTCCTGTAATCTAGCAGGCTTTATTGACTTCTTAAGGTGCCTTGATCAAGATGAGGGCTCTCTCAGTTAACAATCGAGTACGGATATTCAATTCGGAGACAGCCCCTAAAATACGCTCGTTTTAAAATAATTAATTTCTTAGAAACTTATGGTACGAATTGCATAAAAATTTGTTTTTAGGCTAATTGAAGGGTGTAGAGTTCATTTATGCTGTCAGAATTCTGTACTGCTATTGATAAAAACAAATTTATGGTTCGTTTTAATATGTGGATCACCCCTAAGCAAATTTTATCTATATCATTTAAAAGTAGACTTTATTTCCAATCGTTCAGTACCAGTAACTTTCTTCTACGATAATTTGTTGAGGAGTTAGTGGGGGGGTGTTTACCTTTTTTTTCCACGACTGTACATATTTAAAACGCACAAAATTTAAAATTTTTATACTTTTTCTGGGTCGTAGAAGTTATATTTTTTAAAAATTCATCCTCTAACATGTTAAACAGTAAAAATTCCCATCTTCAATGAAAAGAATTACTGAGTTATTATATTTTGAATTTTATTATTTTGAGCATTTTTTGGCATTAAAAATGTGTTCTTGCATCTGTTAGTGACAGAAGGGTCATTCCATGTCAGTTCAGGCAGGCATGTAACCCACCATCACAGATTTTGATGAAACTGCGTGTGTTTGTTCCTTTTATTAAGATATGATTCCCAGTATTTTTTTTTACTCCTTGGTCAAATAGTTTCTGAGAAAAAAATTGTCAAAATTTTGAAAAACTGCCATCAGTTGGCATTCTTGACTGCTCGATTTTCAAATGTAGCATGACATAAATATGATCATATTTCAATATCTATTCCACAAATCATCTTCAAATAATTTATGCATAATATATAGGGTACGTATTTTATGAAAAAAAAAATACTATTACGCTTATATAACATTTTAAGTGTGTCTAAAAAAATGTTTAATCTTTGAAGTCGTGATTTTTTTATGAAAAATAATGCATTAACTAAAATAGCATTATTAACAAAAGGCGGTATTTTTATTAAATTTATTTTTTGTGGGGGATATACTTAAAGGTGTCCTTTACCTGATTCTGAAATAAAAGTAGTGGGATTTTGGGTGTTTTTAGTAGTATTTCATATTTAAAAATATTTTGAGGCGTATTTCAAATCAAATCAAGCAGAGTCATTCCATGTCAGTTCGCCTAAGACATTTAATTCACTGTCACAAATTTCAATGAAACTGGGTATGTTTATAGCTCCTTTTAAGACAGGATCAAGGAAATTAAAGATGATTACAAGTAAAATATTTTTTAAGATAAAAAAAAAATCTAAATTTTGAATTTTTTTTAAAAATGTTTTTAATGACAGATCTATATTCAAAGACTGCATAAAAAAAAAGTCATTTCAATATAAAATCACTAAATAAGTTTCAAATAATGTATATGTGACAAATAATGTAGGCAGATTATTATTTATTGTTGTTTGTCATGTTTAAATGCTAAGAGTGTGTTTAATCTTGTGAATTCTTAAAATCAAGAATTTTGTGAAAAATAATGTGTTAATCAAAAATTTATTATTAACCGAAGGGTGGCTGTTATTACTTTTTTTAATTGTACGTAAAAATATCTTTTCAATAGTTATAAAATAAAAATAGTGAAAATATGAGCAATTTTAACAAAATTTTCATAAAATGTGAATGTTTAATGATAAATATTGAAGCTTTACATGCTAAGATGTACTAAAATGACTACGATATCGTGAATTTCTACTCTTGCTTAAATATAATACATACAATAATAAAATAACAAATATTATTTACAGCAATAAAAATTAAATTAAATAGTACCAGTTCCTTTACCAACACTACATTGCTCAACAGCCGACTTAAAATCATTAGCCCACTCTTATTGAAAAATACTTTCAACCGTTCAAATAATAAACAAACTGCATTTAAAAATTTTAATATCAACTTATTATCTTAAGACGATAATAATAACTAAACAACATGATGAATTTATAGATCAGCTTTTAATTGAAAAGTCATGAAATGGTCCCTTTAAATATTGTTGTTCATCGAGTCAATCAAAACAAATTATATAAAAAAAAAATAGTGAGCCTAATATGCTGACTGCAATGACACTTCTAACAAAACTAATTAATTCATTACCATCTGAAATCAAACCCGAAAGATCAAAAAGAAAAAAAAATCATCTGTAGTGTGAATGTGACATACTCAGTGGTTGTTGAGGTAGGAATGTCTTTGTGGCATTTTCACCTGTACTTCAATAAAATATAAACATGTAAGCTTTTTTCATTCATCCAAATTAAGTAAAACAATTATAAAATTTTGTTGTCATTACACCAGATGTTAAATTTTTCGTTACATACTATTAGATAAGTTCTTTACATTTAGACATTATTGACATAATATCATAAAATTTACTATATGTATTTTCTATAAGTGTATAAACAATATATATATGCTTCATTAAACATAAATGAATAATTTTTAAATAATTTGTTTGAGAACAGGGATATATATACACACATATATATGTTGAAAATTCATCTTTCAGCAATATTGTGATGAAATAAATCAAATTACCGTAATTTCCGGTGTATAGCCCGCGAATCAAACAATCGTGTTTCGACCCAGAAATTTTTAAAAATAAAATGTAACTTTTTAGATCACAGTAAATATTGGTCTTCAAATACTGAATAAAATTTCTGGGTCCAAACTGAATTGTTTGATCTGCGGGCTATACACCCGAAATTACGGTACATATCATTAGAAACTGAATAAAGTTACAAAAGTTCAACTCATTAAGTTTTAAATATTTTTTTATATATAGTTATTTGAAAGATATAAATATAATGGATTATGCATTTTTTGCATATATTTAAAGCACAATACGTCAAAATTTTCTTCAAAAGAGTGAAATTTGGTTTTTTTTTCAATATTAGCAGCTCAATGCTAAATTTTCAATATTAACAGCCAATGAGTTTAAAGATTAGGACTGTCATTTTGAAAATTTCTATTGGACGGTGAGGAGCTAGTGATTTTTCTCTTTTTTGGAAAGGGATAATTGCTCTTCGCCTTAGAAGTTTTACTAAAAACAATATTGTTTATTTTTTTCCTTAAGAAACGAACATAAAAGATAATTTGAAAAATAAAATAAATGTATAAATAAAAATATTTCCAGGGATGATACATTGGATAGGTTTTACATTTGAAAATATTGATAATTTTAAATATGATTTAAATACTACTAAAACCAACCAAAATCCCACTATTTTTATTTCAGATCCAGTTATAACGTAGTATTATGTACAATTTAAAATTAAAAAATTAGTCATAGAAACTCCGCCTCTGATTGATAAAGTTTTTTTAATAATTTCATTATTTTTTGTAAAATATTTTTGATTTCAAAGATTATATAATTTTTTAGACACATTTAAATATTTTTTAACATTACAGCAATATTTTTTTCATAATCTACATACTTTATTTACCTTGCTTAAATTATTCGAAGAAGATTTCTTTATTAGTTATTGAAATATGATTTTATATATAAAATGAGGCCTTTGAAAATTGAACAATCATTAATGGCAACTCGTGGCATTTTTCCAAAATTTTGATAATTTTTTCTCATATGTTCACTATTTTTATTTTATAACCATTTAAAAGATATTTTTGCGTACAATTAAAAAGTCGCAATAACACCCTGCCTTCGGTTAATAATAAATTTTTGATTAACACATTATTTTTGACAAAATTCTGGATTTTAAAAATTCATAAGATAAAAGACACTCTTAGTGTTTAAACATGATAAAAAACAAGAAATAATAATCAGCCTACATTATTTGTCACATATACATTATTTGAAACCTATATAGTGATTTCATATTGAAATGACTTTTTTATTTTTAATGCAGTCTTTGAATATCGAACTGTCATTAAAAAAATTTAAAACAATTTTTCAAAATTTTGATATTTTTTATCTTAAAAAATATTTTACTTAGGATCAAGAAAATTAAAGGTGATTACGTCTTAAAATAAGCTATAAACAAACCCAATTTCATTGAAATTTGTGACAGTGATTAAATGGCTTAGGGGAACTGACATGGAATGACTCTGCTTGATTTGATATGAAATGCACCTCAAAATATTTTTAAATAGGAAATACTACCAAAAAAACCCAAAATCCCACTATTTTTATTTCAGAATCAGGTAAAGGACACCTTTAAGTATATCTCCCATAAAAAATAAATTTAATAAAAATACCGCCTTTTGTTGATAATGCTTTTTTTGTTAATGCATTATTTTTCATAAAAAATTCACGACTTCAAAGTTTAAATATTTTTTTAGACACACTTAAAATGTTATAAGCGTAACAATACATTTTTTTCATAAGCTGCGTATCCTAAATATTGTGCATAAATTATTTGAAGATGATTTGTAGAGTAGATATTGAAATATGATTATATATATGACATGCTACATTTGAAAACCGAGCTATCAAGAATGCCAACTGACGGCAGTTTTTCAAAATTTTGACAATTTTTTTCTCAGAAACTATTTCACCAATGAGCAAAAAAAATTACTGGTGATCATATCTTAATAGTAAGAACAAACACACGCAGTTTCATTAAAATCTGTGATGGTGGGTTACATATTGATATTTTACTGCCTGATTTGACGTGGAATGCCCCAGAATAATTGTGGTAGGTACAATCCACCATGAAATGTATCAATTTCTATCAAATATTATATTAGGCAATAAAGCGATCTTAGTTTTTCCGTAAGTATTCCGTGGTTTTGTCTATTCAAAATTTTTAACTTTCAGGGAAAGAATATTCTGTGATTCGCCAGATTTCTGCTTTAAAAAATTACTCCAAAGTTTTCTTGCCCTCTTCTTTCCAAAATTACCACGAAACCTATGCCTTTTCCTTTATACAAAGTTTAAAGATTTAAATTATATTACACTTTCTGCTCTATTTGTTACATTGTTTTAACAAAAATAAATAATCATCTAATTTACTATTTCCTCTATACAGGAATTTCTGCTTCTTTTTATTGTCTCTGAAGAGTTTTGAATAATTTTTAAATTAAAAAAAATTCTGCCCTATTTGATACTTTATAGCAGTGTTTCCCAACCTTTTTGTGGCCACGCCCCACCGAAGCATCTGTAGAATCACGATGCCACCCTTCCTCCTAACACACATATTCTATATTCGTAAAGTGAACTTCGTAAAGAGTTTTAACAATAACATTCATTTCACAATTTTTTATTTATCATAGAAGTGTGAATTTTCTGCAACAAACATGTTTTTAACATAGTTTTTAATTGCAATGATACTATAAATCTTTTATCCCAAAATAGTTTTGTTGTTCCTTCCCAACTTACCTCAATGTTTAACAAAAGTGGTCTGCATTTTTATGTACACAAAATTCTTAAAGAGTCTCTCACAGTTAGCATTAAAATTGATAATATTGACACATTTTATAATTTTAGTAACTTCTTAAGTGTTGTTAGAAAAGCTTTGGACACGAAACTTTCTTTCTAACGATAACCATGTACACAAGAAGCATTTCAAGATTATGACCTTTGTCAATTTTTAGTAGCCATTATTCCCCATCAAAACACATATTTTTCCCTGCCCGATTATCGTTAATTAACTGCCATGTATTATCACATTTTCAAATTTAAATTGATTATGTTTAACGTTCATTCATCGTGTGGGAGGCCTGTTCTCCAGCCATAGATATTTACTATTTATCCATTTCTTTTTCTAATGCTATTAAAGCTTTATAAATTTACAAAGTTGGTAGTACCACGTTTAGTTATTTAATATATTTTTAGGTTAAATATGTTAAAGACAATAAGATTTAGGTTTACTCTTCACGTACTCTTCAGTAATTTCACGTGTAAAAGTTTCACCATGTTACATACAGCAGAGCGAATAGATAAAAATAGTCTATTCGATATATGATTGAAAAAAAGTGTAAAAAACATTAGTAACCAGAAAAATTATAGAAAATTTTAACAATAACAAAGGGGGAAGAGACTGTAAAGACATTTTAAAAGATTGTTCATATAGTTATTCTGATATTGATTCCATTTTAAACCGAATATTTTTTTAAATAAAAAAAAATATATACATATATTTTTTTAATTTTGCATGTATTACCTTTATTTTTAGCCTAAAATATTATTTTTCAAAAAAAAAAAATACAGAATGGGTGAGTTACAAATTTAAAATTGCCCCCCTAAAAAGTCATATTGCCCCCCAGTGGGGCGTACACCCCACGTTGGGAACCACTGCTTTATAGTAATGATAAATAATGATTACTGGGGAAAGGAGGAGGAGGGTTGTGAGAAAAGTAAAAAAAAAAAAATTATGTTTTCTTCACTTTTAAGACTATTTCTATAGGGAGATTTTGTTGAAGTTTATCGATAAAAGCACTGTAATTTTCTACCAAATAATCTTCATAAATATAGAAAAATTATTTTTCACATGGTTAATTTTACTATTAGAACGGTTTATATTTTCTTAAACAAACATAAGATTTAAAGAAAAACAAGGTCTTTCAGCAGCCAAAGAACGGCGACTTTTTGTAGTTTTAGCTAGCTCACAGGTTATCAAAGCCTGAGAGCTTATGTGCCGCCGGTTCTGTAACTACGTACGAAACGCGATAACTCTTGATAGAAATATCAGATTTGCTTCCAATTTTTTTTCTAACAAGGGCACCACCAAACATGATGAGCACAGATTTTGATGATTTCAAAGCATGTTGTAGGTGTCATACCACTAATTATTCTGATGTAAGGGTTTCTTCAAATGGGCCTTAGTTTTTGAGAAATTGGGGGTTAAAGTTCAGCGTATATTTCAAATACCCATTAGTGTGACTTTTTGAATGTGAATTCGTGGTGCAGCGGTAGCGTGCGAGCTTACGGACCAAGACATTGGGGGTTCGATTCCACTTCGAGGTATTTTTTTTTTGTCTTTTTTACAATTTTTTTATATTTTTTACGCGTTAAAAATTTTAAGCAGAATTGGGCATTCTACACCTTTTAACTTTGATATTTTCTTAATAAATTACATTTAAATTTTCGAATTTTTCATGGCAATTTATTTTTCTCTTCAATTTTTAAACCAATATTTTTATTTACAAAACTAATTTATGCCTAAAACTTTTTTTAAAATTAATTATTATTTACATTTTTTATTTTAAGCACAATTCTGCAATAATGATTTTTCTTTTTTCTATCTTTTTTTTTTTTAACTTTATGGAATTTTAAAGAAAAATGTATCCTTTTCTTGTGTAAATTATACAAAATAATTTTCAGGTGCAATTTCTCAAACGTATCTAGGATTAGATAATTCAAATAATGCATATCTTCGAAAGAGTTATGAAATATTAAAGCAGTAATGCTTAAATACAAGTTTTTTACCAGTTGTACAAATTTTTAATACTTTGTAAAATACATTTATCTTTAATAAAGTTCAACCTAAACATCATTTTTCGTTTACACAAATAAAAAATGACAGATTACATTTAAAAATATTTTTTTATTATAACAAATAAAAACACTCTATGCGTGATTCATAAAAATTCAACTGGATTGCAAAAATCGTCTGTTAATGTGATAAAATTTACGATACATATAAATATATTTATACATTTTTTAATCGTCTGCTTTGCTTTTCTCGGTAATATTGGAAAAAATAAAAATTTCTTTTCTTGATCTCGTTTAGCTTATTTTTCAGACAAATAAAAGATTTGAAATATTGTTATATATAGAGGAAATTTCGGTATGAAAATTAAAAGAAGGCTACAGATTGTGACAGATTGAATGCTAAAGATTGCGTTATGGAAGGAACCAGCGCTGATGCGGAAAATTCTCGTTTGGAAGAGAAACAAAAAGGCCGAATTACAAATGCATTAAAATATTGCGAGACGTTGTTACAAAATGATGATCTGTTTACAAGTTCTCCACCGGATGAAATATCCGGTGCTTCAGTTGCTATGGCTGAAGAATGTCATGGTGCAATTTTAGAAATATTAGACGATCGACAAATTATTGAGGCCGAGGAATTGATATTGAATGAAGAAGATGAATTTAACGAATTTACAAAGACATACTTTTTTACTTTAGCGAAAAAAAAAATATATTCATTATATTTCATTGTTAAAAAAAAATCGAAATCAAACGTTTGAATTTTAAATACTTTTTATAGTGTCCGGGATTTCATGAAGATGGTGAGAATTTTGTACCTGAAGAATTTGCACCTGAACCGCGCGATTATATTCCATTGTGGTACAAAAAGAATGCTGTTGCATTAGCTGAAGCCTGTAATAAATAAGTAAAAAAGTAAATAATAAAAATAAGGAAAAAAGAAAAAAGGGCCCCATGGTGGGATCGAACCCGCAATGTCCTGGTCCATAAGCTCGCACGCTACCGCTGAGCCACGAATTCACATACAGAGAGTCATACTAATGGGTATTTGAAATATACGCTGAACTTTAACCCCCAATTTCTCTAAAACTAAGGCCCATTTGAAGAAATCCTTTCATCAGAATAATTAGTGGTATAACCCCTACAACCTACTTTGAAATCATCCAAATCTGTGCGCATCATGTTTGGTGGTGCCCTTGTAAGTTCATTCTGATAAGGTGCTTCCCTGATTAGTTTTTAGGGTTCATTGTTGAAGGATAAAGGGGGGCTAGTCCCCCTCCTCTCAATTTAGATAGACGGGTTTTTCATGCAGAAATATTCGATTTCCTCCGAATTTGGTATACCGGTTTATTATGTTAAGGAGCTGCCTTGATTAGATTTGGAGGTTCATTAGTTAAGTATAAAGGGAGGAAAGGGGGGCTAACCCCCCTCAATTTAGATAAATGGGTTTTTCATGCAGTGTTATTCGATTTGTTCCACATTTAGTATAGCGGTTTATTATGTTAAGAAGCTGCCTTGATTAGATTTGGAGGTTTATTGGTTAAGTATAAAGGGGGGACGGGGACTAGTCCTCCCCTTTATTTAAAAAAATGGATTTTTCATGCAGAATTATTCGATTTGCTTCAAATTTCATATACCAGTTTATTTCGATATGGCGCTTTCTTCATTTGATTTAGAGGTTCATTAGTTAAGTATAAAAGGGGGAAATGGGAGCAAGTCTCCTCCCCTTAATTTGGATAAATGGGTTTTCATGCAGAATTATCCAATTTACTTTATTTTTTTGTAATAGGTTCAATCTGATCTGAAGATTTTCTTATTATATTTGAAGGTTCATCGGTTCAGCATAAAGGGAAAAATGTGGGAGCTAATAGCTCCCTTAATTTAGCGAAATGGTTTCTTCATGCAGAGTTATCTGATTTGCTTCAGATTTGGTATACCAGTTTATTATGTTACTGAGCTTCTCTGATTAGATTTGTAAGTTCGTTGGTTAAGTATAAAGGGGGAAAACGAGACCTAATCCCCCCTAAATATATTTTTTGAGGGGCATTATTCTTTGAAATAAAAGTATAATATACAATTAGTGTAAATAGCCTGTGATCTCAATGACATCAGTTTAACTGGGCACTACTCTTTTCTATTCTGTTTGTGTTGATGTGACTCTGTATCTACAGGCTGTCCGAAAATTCCTGGACACATTTTAAAATTCAATATAAAATCAAGTAATTGTCGTACAGAAGTGCGTTTTGCACTAAAATGTTTCTCAGTTTGAAACGTTTTCTTCAAGCGAATGAAAATAATTAGTTCCAAATTTCGATCATAGATGGTGCCACTATATGGCGTATATAGGCTTGCTTTTAAACATGCGTTTTTTCTGATTTTCAGATTATTCCTATCGCTGTGACACAGAAATGACGGTTATACACTGGGAGTCTTCATTTCTCTATCTCAGCGTCAAAACTAATCTAAAAAAAAAAAAAAAACCGCATGTTTGAAATTGCATGTTGGTGCCATGTAGTGGCACCATCTATGATCGAAATTTGGAAATTATTATATTCATTCACGTGAGCAAAACACTTTATTCTGAGAAGCATTTTAGTCCAAACCACACTGCTGTACGACAAATATTTGATTTTATATTGGATTTTAAAATATGTCCAGGAATTTTGGGACAACCTGTATATTTAGAGTAGAACCATTTAAAGAAAAAACATTATAAATGATTTTTTTTATTTATATTACGTGTATAAAAATATTTAATATTTAATATTCTTAATATTTTGCATATGATTAGAATACAAAGACACCAAATTTCAAATTTTAGTGAAAAAATAAGTTTTAGTGCAGTGTGCAATCTTAGATGCAAGGCGCGATCGAGAGTGTTTTATTAGCATGAGATATTGCATTTCACAGATTATTTAATAATATAAAATTTATTTAACCTGCTTGATTGCGATCAGCTATAAACTAAATACGCAGAATATAATCAATATACAAACGTTTCTTTAAATCTAGACTCTCTAGTACCTAATAGTACTAATATATTTTTAAATTCTGCATTCCCGTAGTAAAAACAATTACACCTATATTATAACTACTAAAAAATTCCCTGTATAAATGAAATTGAAATTTGAAACTCAATTGCAGTAAACTATTTTTTTTCTCGTGTTAGCGTTTGTTCAATTAATTTTTCTCTATCTCTGAACAATCGTATAGATTAATCTTTGTTAAAAAATATTATAATTGTGTACTTTTAATTATCAAATATCGTGATTATATTATAGCGGAATTGTTTCCAATTATGTTAAATTATCAAAGATTTCAGCATTAAATGCGTGATTGTTGAAATATTAAAAGTAATATTTGTCGTAACAATCGTATAGATTAATCTTTGTTAAAAAATATTATAATTGTGTACTTTTAATTATCAAATATCGTGATTATATTATAGCGGAATTGTTTCCAATTATGTTAAATTATCAAAGATTTCAGCATTAAATGCGTGATTGTTGAAATATTAAAAGTAATATTTGTTTACCTTAATGGTAATAAGATAACATATTTATGACGATCCATTCAAACTTTGATGAATTTTGAGAGGCATTACTTATAAGGGTGTAATATGAATAATAATATTAATAATAATATAATAATAATGCTGATAATAATAATAATAATTAGCTGTCTTTACCCGTTAGCTGGCCTCTTCTTTCATCAAGGCCTCTAACTTAAACGAATGTCTCCCAGAAAATAACTTTTCTAAGAAAACAATATCGAACCGAACGAATCTCGAACCGGTTCCCCATTGCCTACGGCACCGTACAGCAGGCGTGGTGCGCACGCATTGCAAAATCTTGCAATATGAAATATTCCAAAACACCAATATTGAACCGAACGAACCTCGAACCGAGTCCCCACTGCCGAGTCCCACAGATCTTTTCTTACTCAACACAAAAAAAACAAAATGTTTTGTAACTAAGATAATGGAAAAACAAATACTTTAAATTACCACTTCTTTAATTTCTTTTATTTTCTTAAAAATACTTTAAACAATTCAATTTTGGTTTACAGTTTTTAAAAGTTATAGAATAGAAACTTGTAAACATTATAAGAAACATGTGTATGCTTCTTGATTTTATCCGTATTTAGGTTTTAACAATGTCCCAAAATATTTAAAATGTGTTTATAAATTTAGTTTGTTTGACTTTCTGGCCGTGCTCTCACGCTCGTAAATACACTCGGATTGCTATGTAATTTTTATGTATTATTGAGGTTAATTATATAATGTTCTCTATTAACAATGAAGTGTGTAGAAGTAACAGTTCGTTTGCATAAAACATTTCCGTTGTGCTGTATGTGGAAAAATCGTTTACGGTGTATTTTAATTATGTAATGATAATTAAAACATAGTAGTCCGGGAGCCGGTGAAGTCGAAAGCACCGTGATCGCGGAATTGAAAAAAATTGTGTAAATCGATTGTAAAAAGTCACACGAACAAAATGAGCTAGGTACGACAAGGTTTAAGAAGCCGAAAATATGTTTAATTAAATTAATTATTATTAAAAAGTTATAATGTTTCACCGTCATCGCAGTTGTTCGTCACTCTTCGAGCATTTTATAGCAAATTTTGTGCTCTTTCAGAAAAACTTGGTATGACAAACTTTATTCTGCCGGAAACGTCTGTCATACTTAATTTAAGGCTGTTCTTAACTGCTCTGATCAACAAGCGCAAAACGTTCTTACATATTTACAAATTCATTTTTTAACGGAAAGATATAAAATTGGAAAGCCTGACCATGGAAGCGATTTGGAATTGAACTGTTTTTTCCATTTTTTGATCAATCAATTACCTGTTGAGTTATAAGCTAATATGATCAGGTGACAAACACGTTTTTCGCCCGCACTTGAGTGCTCTTTCTCCTTTCGCGCGGAAATTCGGTTCAAAACGCCCACTTTGACTCGATTTTCTGAAAGACCTATTGCGTTTGAAAAAAAAAATGGAAAAAACAGCTCAATTACATAGTTTCTGGACAACAACACCAGCTAGTTTGATGCATTTTTGAACAAAAATAAATTAAAACTTATTTCAGAAAGTTGACCCTTTTGATTTGAGAACAGCCTTAAATAAGCGGCCATTGATAAAATTTTCATTTATTTTACTTTGAATTTTTACCAGTGGCTTCTCTATTTCGCGTCTGGACGCTGGCCAAGTGTTGGATTTTAGCGAAAA